>CAOLHI010000938.1:0-477282 GCA_948474755.1 Ctenosaura bakeri
CACTAAGGAGTGTGCATTGAGAAAGGATGAGCAAAGCAGACTGGTTATAAAAAATCTGGAGGAGGAAAATGAGGGATTAAGTACACGCTATGCTGACCTGCTAAATGACCTGGAGAAACTGAGGAAGCGAGAGGCACAATGGAGAATAGAAAAATCTGGCATCGATGCAAAAATAAAGGTATGAGAAGAAAGAAGCTCCTGGATATGATTTCAGAACCAGCTTCTCACATGCTTTATGCTACATGTTATTTTCTTTAAATAACAAGTTATATATTCATAACTACCGATGGGGACTGACATTCATTTACATTCCTTCACTTAAGACCCAAAGCTTTTTAAAAATTGATGTTGCAAAGCAGGAAACTGACTTCAAATAGCCACCCTAAAATGTAATCATTAAATAATAAAAGATATTTCATTCAAATATAAACATGTATTTTTTAAGAAAAATAGCTGGAAAGAATCCTGTCGTTCCACGATTCCCCCTCCCCCAACCTGGTGTGATTGGCAGAAAAATTCTGTGCATGAGAATATAAGAAAACCCTTGCTGGATCTGACCCAGAGGCCCATCCAGTCAAACAATCTGTTTCTTGTAGTAGCCAGCCAGAGCGTCTTTGCATGGAAACAAGTTTCACAGAGATCAGTGGGACTTATTCCCAGCTAAATTTTCTTAGAAGTGCATTGTTTCATTTATATACTGTTACTGTCATGAACACAGCATGTTGTAATTATGCCTAGGCTTTATAATGCCTTTCATATTATCCTTTAGAGGGCTCAGCTGATAACAAATTGTTCTTATCTGGTATGATCTTACTTAAAATATTTGCAACATCAATGAAAAATTTACTTCTTCGTTTCTGTTTTATTAGGGTGCCTCATACATACAGATCTCAGCATATGTATGTTTATAGGAATATGCCATAGAGTTTGTGTATGCTGGATCTATGATTATTTAAAATCCAGGTTGATCAGGTTCATGTAGGTATGGCATACTTGTTTATTTTAAATTTTTATTTTTTTCAGTAGAGGTGTGTTGTTGTATAAATCTATTTATCGATAAATATATGGATATAGATATATGTCTCTATACACATAAGATATAGAATTGGCTTGTATCACAAAGACCTGGCAAGTGAGACTGGTATGCAGTTAATCTCTCTCATCTTTTCTTGCCATGTGTTTCTGTGCAGCATCAGGCAAGGTCTAGGTAGCTGGGAGGTGGAGGTACAGTGGTATATCGTAATTCCATCTCTGAACATGTGCCTTATCCTACAGTCTGAGGGTTTCAAGTGTATGTTCCTGAGGCTCGGTAGGCAGGAAGAATACTGCTTCTGTTGGTATACTACTCACCCCACTGCTCAAGAGACTCCCTTCCTGAGCTGAAGGTTGCTCTTGGGGTTGGTTTTCCTTTGGCTTCTGGTGCTAAGGGACTTCAACATTACGCTGAGATTGCCCTGTCGGGAGCAGCTCATGATTTCGTGGCTGCTGTGACAACTCTGGTCTATCTCAAGTATATCTGGACCCACCCATACTGCTGGGCACACTGTGGATTTTGTTTCCTGTGCTGGGTAAGGTGATGGTGATCTTGGTGTTGAGGAAGTTTCTGAAGTTCCTTGTCATGGATAGCAAGCAAGAAGTTATTGCAATTCAATAGTTTGCCATTATACATATTTAAAACTCAAAAAGTAAATCATTGATTATAGATTTTAAAAATCTGCCTATGAACCCTTAGAAGTTGGGTAACTTTGTGTGCAACCTTCAAGCCTTGCGTTTTGCAGTAGGAAACTAGTGCAAGAAAATTAGATAATTTAAAAGATACATATTTACCAATATTAGATAACAAAAAAACAAAATTTTAACAGATTTTAACAAATTTTAACCTTCTCTTTAGTGATTTTAACGGTGGCTGGATGTATTTATCTGTAAGATCATTACAGCTAGAACAATGCAAAAGCCTATGACCAATATCTATGACAAGTAATCACAACTGAATACTCTGTGCTTCTTAGGTGTCCCCCTTAGCCAACCAATCCAGTTTTCCAAAGGAAGAACATTTAGTTTTGCCTGAGTAAAAGCTATTCTCTTCCTGATATTTGGCAAATTTATCAAGTATCTTGGAAGTGATACATACAGAGTAATGAAAGAGGCATAGAAGTTATTAGACAGATGAGCCTTTAATCCCAGATGTCTGAATTGCATCTCCATATCCATGAGCCTCTGCACTAAAGATTAATTTAGCTATATCATAACCTTGAGCTAAAAGGAAAGAAGTAGAAGGTCCTAAATTCATAGTAACTTTCTGCATTTTTTGCAGCCAGGGTCCTCTATTCAACATCCCTTGTAGGTTGGAATTGCCACATGCTTCTCCAATCCTGCCTGTTTATGCTGAAGCACAGAATGCCTGTAACAAGGTGGCTTTGGGACTTTAAAGTAGGTTGGGAAGAGGCTAAAGCACACATAGGTGTATGGGTACCCCAATCTAAATTCCAATCATTGTCTAACAGTCCATTTCAGGGCAAGGTACTGGAGGATGTGTTGCCTTCCCAGCTCCAGGCAGTCCTTGATGAAATGGATTGTCTAGATCCGTTTCAGTTTGGTTTCAGGCCTGGGAATGGGATGGAAACAGCTTTAATCTCATTTGTAGATTACTTAAACCAGGAGTTTGGTAGGGCAGTGTGCCCACCTCTCAGCTCACAACCTCCACAGGAACAACTGGTAGGGATGCAAGATAGGACCTTCCCCACGCCTGCTCCAGATGCTGGTGCTCCCTTTGCAGGGAAGCTGAAATGGTGCCCTCTTTGCCGTCCTCCCATTGGCAGACAAAAACTTTTTTTTTATTTCAGAAGGCTTTTAGAACTGAAGGTTTTAAAACAAAGGGAATGCTGCATCATCTTTATCTGTTTTAAAAAAATTTTGAAGTGTATGTTTTAACTTGTTCTAATATTGTGATTAATTGAATTATATTTTAATGTTGACCTTTGTATGTTTTTAACTATATTGTACTTATTTAAATTATAAGTTGCCTTGAGTTCCAATTATGAGGGAGGGCAGGATATAAGCAAAGATAACAACTACAGTTGTTGCTGTTGTAGTTGTTGAATCTTGCCCCAAGGAATCCTGAGTGATGATGCTGATATTACTGATATATTGCTAGTCTCTTTGATACTAGTGTAAACCCATGCAAGAAACACAACTGCATCATTGTCATAGGGCCCTGTACCTATTAATAAGCTATCCAACCAGTGTGTTACGAATTCTGGAATCCTAACTGCATTCTTTTACTATTTATATTTTTAAAAAATTAAATCTGAATTCCAAATGAATTCATTTTTCTTGAGTGGAAAGTAAAGTTTATTTTAAAGTAAAGCATTTTTTTCTTATATCGTTTATACTAATACAGTCATCCCTCCACATTCGCTAGGGTTGGGGCACAGGACCCCTGTGAAAGTAGAAAAACAGTGAATAACGCCAGGCCTTTACAAACCATATTTAACAACAACAACAACAACAAAAGTATGATCACCATATTCAACCCACAAAAGATTCCTTTGAGGCATCAGGGTTCCTTCACAAGGCAGAAGTGGGTGGCTGGTAGGACTCACTGTCACCTTCACTGCTGCTCCACACCATTTTTAATAGGGACTTACAAGCCTCATTCGCAGTTTCTCATTCTCACGAGGGTTGCAGGCCATATTAAAAATGGCATAGGGAGGCAGCAGAGGTGACAGGAAATAATCTGTGAATAATCTTATCTGCAGAAATTAAAACCACAAATGTGGAGGGCTGACTGTACTATATATGCTCCTCTTATAATTGCAGGTGTCATTTTATTTGTTGTTTTTCAATATGTTTTCTAGAATTTGGAAGCTGATTTAACTGAAGCAAGGGGACAAATGGAAGTCTTGCATGGTAGATGCAATGATCTGGCATCTCAGCTGGGCGTTAAACAAACTGAATTAACAGAAAAAGATTTGGATGTGGCCAGAGCTAGGTATGTGTGCCATGTTTTTACAAGGAGTTTGTAAACATTATCGTGATAATGAAAGTGAGAATGTGTCAAATAAATTTGGATTGGTAGAAAATCCATCCTAACAGTCTTCATGCCATAGAGAATGTTTAGGATGTCCCTTGTTCATGCAGACTATCATGGAGCCTTTTGGCTTCTGTTAGACATTATTTTAAA
This sequence comes from Ctenosaura bakeri, assembly GCA_948474755.1. Lineage (NCBI taxonomy): Eukaryota > Metazoa > Chordata > Lepidosauria > Squamata > Iguanidae > Ctenosaura > Ctenosaura bakeri. The sequence continues at coordinate 4,184 of CAOLHI010000938.1, forward strand.
AAATGCACATCTTTAATTAGCATTGGGTCAGAGAGTTCTTAGTCTCTGCTAAAAGTCACAAAGCATCAATATAGTTAGTAACATAAGCAATTAGTTTGAGAGGCTAAATGCCTGAAACTGACAAAAGTTTGAAGCCCAACTTTCACTTTTTAATTAGAGTTAAGTCTGACAGGTCAGCAGGAGTCTGCTGCTAATGCTTCAAAACGTTGTGATTTTAGCTTTATCTGAGGGTTTTTTTTCACATCAGGTTCAGGATTAATACAGTGTGTATGAAATGTGAGAGAAATGTAAGGCAAAACTTAACCAGGAAGGTTTATGAAATGCAGGCATGTGACAAACCTATTGTCCTGTTAATACTGCTGTTGCTAGTGCTTGTGTGTATGTGCTTTTAAGTCTCCTCTCAGTTTACGGTAACCCCATGAATTTCATAGGGTTTTCTTAGGCAAGGAGTACTCATGTGATTTTGCCAGTTCCTTCCTTCCTTTGCCAGTTCCTTCCTGCTTACATATGGGTAAATAACTGGGATCTTATACCAGCCAAGCAGAAACATAAAAAAAAATTATATAAATACTGATAGAGAAAAAATGGTATTTTAGTGATGAAGAGATACTCAGTAATCTCTAGCAATTCTTTGAAAAGGCACAAAGGCCCTTTCCACATGCGGGCGGAGAAACGGGGTAAGCCACGCTAAAACAGAGCTTACCTCAGTCTGTCGCCACGTGGAGCAGCGCGTTTCACTGCTCCACACTTGTCGGCGTCCTGCGGCGTCTGGCAGCGCCCAAATGGCGGCTGATGACTGGCTGGTGGAGGCTCTCCACCAACCGGAGAACCTCGCCAGCCGGAAATCCCGCCCCCGGCAGATCTGCAGGCACGTTCTTGCGCGTGCCTGCAAATCCACACCGGGCGTTGCGACGCGACTGCACACCCCGTGCCTTTTAAAAACCACATAAAAAGTGGTTTTTAAAAAGCATGTGGCGCCGCCACTTCCAGGCACCCTAGTGCGGATTACGGTGTGGAATTACTCTAAAGTAATCCACCCCATCCACTTTACTGTGTAGACGACCTACCACGTGTTATTTCCCCGTGTGGAAAGGGCCTAAGTTGGATGGCAAATTGTTTCTTTCATTTGATTTTCCTTTGTTGTTGCTGAGTAAATGCTTCAGAGAGGGTGCTGTCATCTAGGCCGAGGCATGCAGAATGGAAGTAATTTTTTCCCTTGCTGACAACTATTGGATATTCACCTCTGTTGGAGATACTGCAGGTGTGAGGACATTTTTAATGCAAATGCTCCTTTATTAAGACACTTAAGGACTGTACCATTATAAGCCTCAGATTTTGGCTCCTTGTAAAATGATAACTTTTAAACTAAATATATGATACTTGACATCCATGGTCTGCTTGATGACTTCTATAATTATGTCAGATTTCAAACCAGTTTCATAAAAACCACCACAGCTACAATGTGTTAAAAAATATTGAAATTTTTTTTTATTATATCAGCAAGTCTATTACAATAGACAAAACCGAAGAGTACACTATACATCTTAAACAAAAACATCAAAAGCAAATAAAAAAAAGAAAAATTTCCACTTGATTAGACTTGTTGATATTACGGTATTTTACATTCAGAATCTGGATCCTAACTTCTGTATCTATTAAACAAAATGACATTAATTCTTTTTATCCCTAAGAATACAAATTTTATCAATGAGAGTAGGCTAAACATACATATATATGCATATATATTAAATTCCATAACATAATCATACACAACTTTCTGCAAATATTCCTTCTTTCCATTTCTCTTTAAAAAAAAATATTAATGGTTCCCAAGTTTTACTGAATTCCCCTATATTCTTATTATTAAGAGACAGAGTTATTTTATCCATGGTCATCATGTCCCACAGAGCTTTTTCCCATTCTTCTTCCATAGGGATTTCATGAGACTTCCAATATCTCGCATACACGATTCTAGCACATATTATCATATAAAACATAATCCTTCCATGCTTCTTCTCCATTTCATCTTCCAAGATATTCAGTAAATATATTTCTGGAGTCATCCTACATTTGAGTCCTAGAATTTTCTCCATGGTTAAGTGAATAGATTTCCAATATTTCTGCACATGAATACAAAGCCACCATTGATGGTAAAAAGTACCTTTTTCTGTAAGGCATTTCCAACACCTGTCATCACACTTATCCATTTTAGCTAATCTTTCGGGTGGGAGATACCATCTCAGATGCATTTTATAGATGTTTTCTCTCAAATTTTGGCAAGCAGTATATTTCATTCTTTTTTGCCAAGTTTTTTGCCACTGATCTAAACTTATCTCCCTACCCACATTCTGGGCCCACCGAATCATCGGTTCTTTAATTACCTCTTCCTCTGTATACCATTCCAACAAATGTTGGTATATTATAGAAATTGACCCTTTATTTCTCTCACCCAGCAGCTGATCAAACCAATTTTTTTCTATTTGGAATCCAGTCAGCTTCTTTTCCATCTTAAATTTTTCATACAGTTGTCTATACAACAACCAGTGGCAGCTCAAGCCTTCTTCTCGAAGCTGCTCCAACATTTTTATTCTAATGTCTTTACCTTTTATTTCTGATCTATCCCCAAATGTCAGCCATTTCCCATACAAAATGTTTTCTCGTTTATAAAAAGCTTCGTGAGGGGATAACCAAAGTGGAGTTTTAGGATATAATCTGGGTTTATATTTATTCCATATTTTAAGTATGGGTCTTCTTACAAAATGTTGGTTAAAGTCTTGTAATACTCTGTCTTTGAAAAATCCCAAATAGGCATGCCAACCGAAGGCCAGCTGCGACCCCTCAAGTGTAAGGAGTCTACATATTGAATATTGAATATTGAAAATTGACATATTTACTCTTTTTGTATTGTTTTTAATTTTCATTGTTTTAATGTTGTTAGCCACTTTGAGTCCTCTTATCAGGAGAAAAGCAGGGTATAAATGAATAAAATAAATAAGTTAATAAATAAACGCTCAGATGTTTGTATCTACGGGCATACCATATACTTCTTTCAAACTATGGTGAAAATTACTGATCAACTTTATTCAGGCTTTTCAAAGAAAGAATTATGCATTGTTTTGGTGATGTTCTGGGTAGCAGTGCTAACGTATTTATAAAAGTAGTTATGTTGTAATCTGTGCCCTATGATCAGTAGTATCACCCATGTGGCTTCCTTACAGTGTGCTTTCCATGCATCCACACTCATCTTGGTTGTCCAAATCCTGATGATCTGGGTGGAGTGCTGAGATCAGCAAAACTGCCTCACAATGTTCTCAACCCGTATTGCCAGTTGAGAACATAAGCAACTGGTGGGGTTATGTTCACCAGTGGGAGATAAGATCATCTTCTAGCACCCTTCTTTTTCATTATACTGGTTCAACACAAAGGTATTTAATGTAAAGTAGATAACTTGTGGCCCCTCAGATGTTGATGGATTGCAGCTTCCATCATCCCTTACTATCAATTATGTTAGACCTGATGTAAGTTTGAGTCCAGCAACTTCTATAAGTCTACAAGACTGAATCAAATGAGTGTTTACATTACTTATTTGGATTTGAAACTTCAGCATAATGAACAAGATTAAAATACGCATTCAATAAATTGAGAATCCACCAGTATGTAAGTATGAGCTGGTATGTAAGATATATTGCTTTTGAGCTGGAAATTCTTAGTAAGGGTAAAACAGACTGTATGGTATGGTTTTGCATTTAAAAAGAAATAATAAGTGGGAGGATAAAACACAGTCTTCTTGCACATCACTTTTTTGCATCCCCATTTCACAACAGAAAGGATATGTATGCGGTCTAAGGTTTATGAGCGCAGTTGTGTAACTTGATATTCTGTATAAGTCCCTATGAGTCACTTTTAGAAGGGCAGAGGCACTGGCCTACAAATTCACTTAAATATAAATAATTAAGCAACCCAGTCATGCTCAAAATCAGTATATTCCCCAAACCCATACTGCCAAGATGCTTTGTTTCTTGATGCCTCTCAAAAATCTATGAAACAGATTATTTTCAAAAGTTGGTTTGACATGTTTCATTCCTGGCACTATTATCAATTAAAAGTTGTGCTTGAAAACACAGCTATAAGCATCATATCACAAATCATTAACAGGAGTAGCATTCTTCTTCTGCTTCAAAGGAGGACTCCCACATCTTCTACTGTCTGGCCCAGTTATGGGAAACCCTTGATATTCTAGATGTTTTGGACTTCAGCTCCCAGAAGCCCCAGGCAACATGGCCACTGCTTTGGGATTGTAGATCTGTACTTTAAAATATCTAAAAGACTAAAGATTCTCTAGCCCTGTTTTAGTCTAGCCTCTCAACTGCTGATGTGAGCAACAAACAAGCATGAATAAAGTAACAGAAAGATTTCTCTACCAATATAGAATAACTTGGAAGAAACTAGTGAAAATAAGTAGTTACCTGTAATTGGCTTTTCACTTGATAGCAAAAATTATAGTTACGTTACATTACAATTGTAATTGCAGTGCGCTTCAGCAGTGTAACAGTAGGTTTTAGCTACTTTTACAGTTATAGACCTGAATCATTGAGGAGGAATAGTACACATTTCAAGTGTTGACTTGGCCTCATGCTGCCTTGTGCTCTTTTATGTTGAGGCTAATGTGAGATGAAAGAGAAAGAAAGAGGGTGCGTTTTGTACTAGAAGCCAGTGGCTGGTAGCATTCCGTTCTCTCTGTGTGTGTGCTTTAAGTAACTGAATACATCTTTTTGGAGCTTTTTATTTTAACACAACAGAAAAAGCAAAGGTAACTATAATGGCAACTAACTACCTTTTGTGTTATTGGTGCTATAATTGTAACTATTTATTTTGAAGAGTCAGTCACTCTCCAAGTTCTGTAGTATAAAACTCAAGATGGTTTCTAAGGCAATACAGGATCAGGGCAGCATAATACTTCTCTGGTGGTTCCAAGCACAATAGTAGCATTTATTAGCAGGAGACTACAGGGCATTTTGGCATGTTTTCTTCTACTAGACCCAGTTAAGGTTGTAAGTGCCTGAGACATTTGGAGGTGCTGAAAACTGTGTAAATGCCCTTGATAGGATGTTTTTGGCCAAAAATATTCTATGAGAGTATAGAGGGGGGCCATACTGAAGGGCTTGGGGGACTGCGTGTAGCCTGTAGCCTGTGCTTTGCTCATCCCTGTGGAAGACTCCACATAAGCTGGTTTTGCACATCTGATCCATTATTACACCCTCTCTTGCACACACGTGCACGCGTTCGCTTCCTCTGATCTTGCTATACCTGCTTGAGGTGGAGCAAAACCAAATAGTTCTCAGCATCAGAACAAGACAGAGGTTTGTGTGGACTCAGTGAAAAGACTTTTTCAATACCTTTTTGGTGCTGCTTTTAAAAAGCTAATATATGGATTAGATCAGGACCTGAGTCATTCTGAGGCCTGGACTTTCTTACTTACTTTATTTATTTATTTAAGACATTATCACCTCCCAGCCCACAAGAGTTCCTGAAGCAATTTGTGCTGTTGTTTTTTCTGGGTGTCTTTAACCTGCACTGCACTAGTCATTGGATTATGTGGTAATCTTCTACTTTCCTGGAGATTTTTGAATTTTTGTTTTTTCATAGACTCTAGTCCAGGGGAAGCAACACATGTACTATGTTGCAGATGTATGGTCTGGGCATTGTGCTCGCTGACATAGGTCTGTGTTTACATGGCTCCCGAAAGAGTTGCACAAATGCATACTCTTGAGATCCTCTATAAATTCTTTAGGATTACTGAGGTTAGGATGTTAGCCTGTTTCAGTATCTTGATTCCTGCCTCCTGGAACAAAAACAAAATTATTTAACTGCAGTGATAGGTTTAATATATGACTTCCTATTCTGAAATTATGAGTTGTAGTGGGCTTCATTGCACAATAGCAACTTTAATTACTTGGTCAGAAGAAATAGTAGGGGAAGAATGACACAACTTTTTGTAATTACCCCACTTGGCCTCTCTCATTCCTTTGTATGCATGTCAGGAACTGGGATAACTATGTCTCTTTTTGTTTTGGTTTATATTTGCAAAATACTGCTTTCTTTGATCAATGCATACAAAATTGACTGGTGTACCATACTAGGTGAAACAGCAACTGTCCACTTACTAGCAAATATGTCACCTATGCTCAGGCTCTTTGTTCAGCTTTGTCGTTGAGACATTTACTTGTAGGGCAGTAACCTCACAATTTATAGATAAATGTGTATCTGAAGTTTGAAATTGTGAGCTTTGAGGTATCTTTCTTTATAGCCTTTGCAACGCTCCATTAAAGCTGCTAGACTTTGAAAGGTATCCTGTGATCAGCTGCAGTATCCTGCTGCTTGGCTGCTCTACCTCTTCTTACAATGTAATGACTGTGCTTTCTATGAAAGTTTGCTCGGCGGGAGAAGGCTTTGACTTCAGCTGCAGTGGGAATGAACAGAGCAGCTGCCTGACCTAACGCTCCTTCTATATATATACACCATAGAAAATCCCATTTCTACCCCAGTCTAGTGCCATCCTCCCCAGCAAATTACCGAAATAGGGAGAAAGGGCAATCATTCTATACTTAGTTTCTGATCTCGCTTACATTAAGGAAGCAATCATTTCATTTAAGTGTACATTGTTGTAGCATCTGAGTTCAGATACCATCCCGAGGAGGAACGAGTTACATGAGCTAGAAAGATCAAAGTCATATTTATACTGGGAGATCCTTGAAGTAGCTGTACAGTGTTGAATTAGGAGCTGTTATGTTTTAAATTAGGGGGCAGCAAAAAGTGTAGGGGCAAACAACAAACAAAATAATAGTAGAGAAAAATGGCATAAAACACTCACTTTGTATACACATCCACTGCACAGTGAAGGAGGCTGTGAGTACGATCCAAAATGAAGTACACACAGCCAGATTTTTAAAATCTTCCATTGTGACCAGATCAACCACCCTTGGAACTTTCCAGCTGTGATCAAAAGGGAGATTAGAAGATTCTCCATATAAAAGAATCTTGTAACATTAAGAAACTAATCTATACTATACTTTAAAGCATCTGTTGTGTCGTACAGATTCACATGCTTGAATACTAGACATTTAGTGTGTTTTCTGATAGAACCATTGTGCATAGTGGTGTAAGTTAGCATAGAGCGTTGTGGTGTACCTTAGCTGTCAACTGCCAAAAAGACACTTTGGCTTTCTGTATATTTTGCTGTGGAATGCACACTTATGAAGCTATTTTGATCCAGTTGGGTATTAAGAGTTAGATTGACATCTGAACATTTTCATAAAGGTTCAGGACTGATTGGCCTTGTTTTAGCTTTGTTGTACACCACCTTGTGTCCCACATTGGGAGAAAGGTGGTTTATGTAGATAGATAGATAGATAGATAGATAGATAGATAGATAGATAGACAGACAGACAGACAGATAGATGTGAGCTTTTCCCATAAAGTTGCTGGTTTGGGTCCATTTTTTTTGCATGGAGGTAGGGAAAGGGGCTCAGGCACTATACAAAAAGCCCTGGGATCCACATGGGGTCCATGGTTCATACTTCTTCCCACTGCCTGGTGAGGTGAAACTAGCTTTGCATGTAGCAATGAAGAACAACCCAAGCAGCACTAACAACAATTGAATTGCATTGTAGCAGTCCCCCAGGCACACCACTCAGGTCTTCAGTATTGCCAAGAACTGAGGGACAAAACATGGAAGAAATCCTTGTGTATGCCATTCAGGACAAAGACCTTGTATATGCCTTTATCTCCTAAAATGGCTACAGTTTTTCCCCCTTGCAGTCTGGTGTAGCTGCTCTAGTATAACCTTCTTTCCCTATAATTCTTCTTTACCAAGATTAGATACTTTCTTGCTTACCTGCCATCTTGATGACTGGGTTTTTTGAAAGCTGATGATAATGGTAATATATATACTTAAATCACTGTTTATAGACAGAGGATTTTGGTGTTCTAGAAACTGCCTTATCACTCTGGTGCCTCCTCTGTATCTTCCTACCAGTGACCCTTATTGGAATGCTGAGGAAGGTATAGATAAAAAAAGAAAAAAGAAAAAAAAAGGAGACTCTAATCACTCCATTTTGCTCCAGGACTTTGAGTATTTTAGCTATCATGGCCCTGTCACATTTTCATTTCCCCATTCTATGCAGGCTGGATCTCCTCACTCTGTGTACTTAAGACATCTTTTGCTAGTAAGGAAATATCAAACCCAATTGTCATCCAGGAGGAACTCTTCACACAGAATATATTAATTTTCCTGGTGAGCTTTTTCTTGATGGTGCATAAAGGGCATTTTCTACATTCTGGGTCTGTATACCTTTTTCTGCTGTTCTTTCACTTGGGACTGGATAAGAGGCTTGAACTGAATAAACTTAAACATCAGGTATTAACTGTTTTGAGGGAAGACCATTTGCATCTCATGCTCATTTTGGGTGATTTTTGGGGGGTGTTCTCTAGCAAATCTTCCTAGAAACTTGATAAAGAATCTAGTCAGAGGCTTGGGGTGGGTTAGCAGCAACTCCCTCTCTATATAGCTGCAGACCCAGTCTCTGGAGCTCAGCAGTTAATTCACAAGCAAGGCCAACAGGCATTTTGTGTGGGTGTTTAGCAGGAGATTTTTGAGGGGGAGGCCCAGAGCTCTGTTTCAGTGCCTAGTTAAGACAACTGAATATGGACAGTGAGGGAGCTGCTATGGTCACCTGCAACAGCTGTGGTGTATTTCTGTTTTTGCCACCAGGAACTATTTGACTTCTTGGACCATGGTTCACAGTTTCAGATTTCTGGTAAGTGATGGGTTCCATCTCACAGCAACTGGCAGAAATATTTTTGCTAAGAGTCTTATAAACTCAATCAGGAGGGCTTTAAACTGTTTTCTGGAAGAGCGAGATATTATTCTTAAGGACAGGAGATAATAGCCTGAATGTTAAACAGACAATGGGGTGAATCATATAAGAACCTAAAAGTGGGAGAAAAAAAACTTAAAGCAGCTGAGGATATGACCCATGTCTTAGATGTCTCTGTGCTAATGCACAATAAACAGGTATAACCTATTTCAGAAAGGAGAAGGAGTAGCATTATAAGTCAAAGATGTTTACACCTGTGAATAGATCCATGACTTTAATTCTGAAAGCCAGGTTGAGCGCATCTGGGTAAAAATTAAGGGGAGAGAAACAACAGCAATTTCATTGAGGGAGTATACTACAGACTCCTAAGCCAGGCTGAGGACTTAGATGATGCCTTCCTGGAACAGATGGCAAAAGGATAGATGTAGCCGGTAATGGGAGAGTTTGGCCCTTTCCGCAGCCTACCTTATATTGTTGTCCTCTGATGGCAATCCCGACAGCGGCTCTGCCAGGAAGGGAGCGTGACGGGAGCACTCCCTTCTTTCTGTGCTGGACTGCCTCCCTGTGGAAGGGAGCGTGATAGACACACCTCTTCCTTCCACAGCATAGCCAGGCACTTTCCCATGCTGTGCTAGGGCAGGAAGCACCTCCATTGTGCTTCTGGGTCTTCCATAGGACATTTAAGCACAGGACAATTATGTGATTGCAGGCCATTGATGGGGAAAAACTATCAGTCATTTAATGTGTGATCACACTGGCTGGCAATGAGAGAAGGATGGGATTGCAGTGACATCATGCAGAAGTGTTGTTGCGGTCTCACTCCTCTCCCATCCCCATGCCGGGATGAGAACCTCCTGTGGAAAGGGCCTTTAACTATCCTGGTATTTGTTGGAAATCAAACTCTGTCAAGAATATAAGGTCCAACAAATTCCTCTCTTGCCTTTCAGACAATTTCATTGTTCAGAAGATGAAAGAAGCAACAAGAGGATCAGCTATTTTAGATCTGATACTATCCAACAGTGATGACCTGGTTAATGATGTGGAAGTGGTGGAATCCTTAGGTGGGAGTTACTGTGTTCTCATGGAGTTGTTATACAGTGGAAAAGGGAAGCCAAGTGTAGTCAGATACACATTCTACACTTTGAGAAAACTAATTTCAGTAAACTTGGGGAAACACTGGGTGCAATCTTGTGGTCAGGAATACTAAAAGTAAAGGTTGTTCGTGATGGATGGGAGTTTCTTAAAAGTGAGATATTGAAGGCATAATTTCAAACAGTTCCAATGTGGAGAAAAAAAATGGGAGATGTCTGAAGAAACCAGGATGGTTGTCTAAAGAACTTTCAGCAGAGCTAAGATTTAAAAGGGACACGTACAAGAAATGGAAAAAAATGGGGAAATCACCAAAGAAGAATTCAAATGAATAGGCAGCACACTTACAGAGAAAATCAGAAAAGCTAGAGTACAGAACAAGCTCTGGCCTGCTAAAGAGATTGAAAACAATAAAAGAGAACTTTTGGAAGAACAAGGAAATTGTAGGCCCATTACATGGAGAAGATGGTGAAATATTAATGGGACAGCAAAAGAACTACTCCTTCCTTGCCTTGGTGTTTCCCCAAAAGAAAAACAATGCCTAATCTAGGAAAAATGAAACAGATAAGTAGGGGAAATGCAGCACAGAATAGGTAAAAAGTAGTACAAGAATACCTAGCTACTCTAAGTGAACTGAAGTCTTGAGGGCCAGATGAACTACATCCAAGGCTGTTAAAAGAACTGGCAAAAGTAATCTCAGAACCACTGGTAAAAATCTTTGAAAATTCCTGAAAAACAGGAGAAGTCCCAGTAAACTGAAGTAAGGCAAATGTTGTCCGTGTCTTCAAAAAAGGAAAAAAAGATCCAAACAATTACCACCCAGTCAGCCTGACATCAATGCCAGGCAAAATTCTACCGCAAATCATTAAACATCCAGTCTGTAAGCAGTTATAAGGCAATGCCTGTTCACTAAAAGTCAACCTAGGTTTCTCAAAAACAAGTCGTGTTAGACTAAGCTTAACTCTTTCTTGATAGAGTTACAAGCTTGATAGATGAAGGGAATGCTGTGGGTGTAGTATATTTTGGATTTCAGTAAGATTTTTGGCAGGGTTCCACTTGATAATCTTGCAAACAACCTTGTAAAATGTGGGCTAAACAATGCTACTGTTAGGTGGATTTGTAATTGATTGACCAATCAAATCCAACAGGTGCTCACCAGTAGCAACTTTTCATCCTGGAGAGAGGTCACTAATGGGGTGCCACAGGATTTTGTCTTAGGCCCAGTGCTATTTTATAAATGACTTGTATGATGGAATAGGTGGCATGCTCATCTGATTTGAAGATGACACCAAATTAGGATGGGTGATCAATACACCAGAAACAAGATCAGAGTTCAGAATGATCTTAACAGATTAGACAGCTGGTCCAAAATTCACAAAATGAATTTCAAGAGGGAGAAATGTAACATAGTACCTTTAGGCAAATTAATTAATTAATTAATTCACAGATAGAGCACGGGTGACACCTGCTTTGACCACATTACATATGAAAGTGGTCTAGGAATCTTACTAGATCACAAGCTGAATATGAGTGATCAGTTAATTTGGCAGCTAAAAAAGCCAATGTAATTCTTTGCTGCATCAATAGGACTATAGTGTCTAGGTGAAGGGAAGTAATAGTACCGCTCTGTTTTGCTTTGATCAGACCTCACCTGAAGTATTGTGTCCAGTTCTGGGCACCACAGTTCAAAAAGATATTGACAGGTTAGAATGTATCTAGAGGAGGACAACCAAAATGGTAAAAGGCCTTGAAACCACACTCTGTGAGGAGTGGCTTATGGAACTTTGTTTGTTAGCTTGGAGAAAAGAAACTTAAGAGGTGATATGATAGCGTTGTTTACATATTTGAAAGGATGTCATATGGAGGATGAGACAAGCTTGTTTTCTGCTGCTTCTGAGACTAGGACACAGAGCAATGGATTTAAACTACAGGAAAAGGATTCCACTTAAACTTTAGGAAGGACTTCCTCATGGTAAGAGCAGTTCAGCAATGGAATACATTGTGTCAGAGTGTGGTGAAATCTCCTTCTTTCTAGGTTTTTAAACAGAAGCTGGATGGCCATCTGTTGGAATTGCTTTGATTGTGCATTTCTGCATGGTAGATGGTTGGACTGGATGGCCCGTGTGAGGTCTTCCAACTCTATGATTCTGTGAAAGCTTTGGTGGAAGCCCTTTGAGCCATTAAACAGTATTTCCTAAAAGCAGTGCATCTCAAGCCATCTAATGTGTATACTCACATTTTTCTGGTGTGCCAAGGACTAGTACCATATTTGCATCCATTTACAGTTGTTTCTTTTTCCTGGAAATTTGCTGGGGATGGGCAGCCAATGGCCATAGATTACCACTTTGAGCAGCACTGTCCTAAAGGACTTATGTTTGGATGTACTATTCTCGGTGGCAAGTACTTCATTCCTTCAGGTGTCAGAGTAGAGGACTCTGCTTAGTCTGAACTGTGTGTGGTTTGCCCTGATGAGATGGAATTTTTGTTGGATCCTTCGTTTAATCTGGATGAGAATGTCACCTTCCATGGTACAGAAGAGGTCATTGTACCTTTTAGATGAAATCCATGTTGGCCACTGAAATAAGAGTAACATAAGCTGAATCTGGGCCCTTTTCACACGTGCAGAGCCGAAACAGGGCGGCGCACACAGGGGCGGAGATTACCTGCGTGCGTTTTGCTCCGTCCCTGGGGGGAGTGCGGCTCCGCCGCTCCACACGCTGCTGAATTTCGGCGGCGTTTGGCGGCACCCAAAATGGCGGCTGGCAGCTTCCGGCGGCGCTCCACCAATCAGGGCAGCGCGCCAGCCGGAAGCCCGCCCCCGGGCAGATCTGCAGAGACGCACTAATGCGTCTCTGCAGATTCACACCGGGAGCAGTGGCAGATTAGTGCGGGCGAGTTTCGTAAAAACCACCTGGGAAGGTGGTTTTTAAAAAACTCGCAGCGCCACCCTAGCGGCTGCACTAGAGCGGTTGGAGGTGTGGAGCCTCACATTTTCCAACCGCACTAGATCGCCCCGCGGTGTGGACGACCTCCATCTCGGATCGTCTCAACGCGGGGTTTTACCCCGTGTGGAAATGGCCTGAGAGTTAAATTTATTTAAAATGGACTGAGCATTTCTGTCTCTTTAATTCTAGTTTCATACTATTTCAGCCAACTACAATGGAGTACTGAGTGTCTACATGCACTGTAGCTGGGTAGATTAAGAACTACATTTTCCTCTGCTATGAAATGTCTGTACTGCCTTTGCCTGGGCTCATTACAACTAATGCTATATCAGCTGCTTTTGAGACTGGGGCCCCTTTGGCAGAAATCTGTAGGGCTGCTACCTGGAAGTCAGCATCTCCTTTTCTTCACCATGACAAGCAGAATAAGTTAGCCTCAACAGTTAGTCCCTAACTTTTTGTCCAGAGAGTTCCACAAGTGATTGATTTGTAGGATTGTGATTCTCCTCTGCCTGTTTTCCTAAATAGGGATATTTTCTACTGTTTAGCAGCAGCAGTTATCTGCCTAGGGTGAGTTAGCTTAGGTGTATCCAGTGAGAAAGATGTCCTCTGCCACTATAGGAATAGTGATCAGTGATATGTATGTAGGTAGGTGGCGAGCACAAAGCTTACTGCCCTCCTTGTGTGACCATGATGTGCTGGTGGAGACAGGAAAGAGAACCGCTTTCTCCAATGTCTAGTTCTTTGTGGCTGCTGCATTTTCTTCTTTTTACCTGTTGCCTCTGTTTCATTACAAGCTGTGGTTTGGGAGTCTCCAGCTGTTTTGTGAAAATAGTTCTGCTAGGTTGGTCTATACCAAGGGAAACTTGACGCAAACCTGATTAGTTTAAACACTTGCTTGTTGAAGGAGGAGCAACCCGTCTGAAGGATATCATCTGTCCACTAAAGAAAATGACCGCCTTCACTGTAGATTACCAGTCATCATTTTTCATATTTTATAAGGAAGCAAACAAAAGTATCCATATTACTAGTGTATTCAGTTGTATATTTGGGCATTAAAAATTTCTTGTGTATTAAAAAAGAAAACAGTGCATTTTGCCATAAAGACTAAGAAAATATTAATTTGTTTTACAAGTAGCATGGTTTTCAGACACTCTAAGCCGAATGAAATAGAAAACCACTGGTTTCATTTGTGTTACTTTTTTTTTTTGTTAAAAGTATTTTTAAGAGAATGAAAAGGAAAGAGAAACAGATGAGAATGAGATTTTTCAATCAAAATAGCTAACATGACTATTTAATTGAGTAATCACTATATTTCTTTTCCTTAAGTTTCTTTTTCTTGCTTGCTTTGCACAGGAAGGAGTTGCAGGAGCTGCAGAATCTCTACAAACAAAACACTGAACATGCAGCACAGCAGGCAGAGCTGATCCAGCAGCTTCAGGCTCTCAATATGGATACACAAAAAGTACTGAGAACTCAGGAAGATGCTCACACAGCTGAAACGATATCATATCAAAAAGTATGTAGCCCCTCCCCTCACCAAGTATATTTTATTCCACCTAAGTGTATGATGCTTGACCGGAATGCACTTTCCACAACTGCGATGTGTTGACTACTTGGGGCAAGTAGTTGTAGTACTTTGGTCAGTAACTGAGTATCTGATGTCCTGTTACCTTTCTGTCTACTACCACCAGTGCAGTATTCCAGATAGCTCTTTCCAAACTACCTCTGTCAGCTTTATGGAGTTGCATTGCTTTTCCAGACAGGATAATATAGTGCAGTACCACTGCAGTTGTTTATGTTTAATTCATGTTTTTCACCTAACCTGTGGGCTGTGACATTGGTGTAATTTTGCTTGCTGAGGTTTGACAGATGACAGCATAAGTATTAGTGGTTTATATTTATTGGTGTTTCTCTTAAATATTGAGATTTCTCTTCCATAAAACCTGATGCGCTGCTCTGCCATTGTGACACTTTCTGCTCTAGAAGTGACCCCATAACTGGTTTGTGCTGCGTTTTGAAGAGTAGCAAGTGCCTTTTCAGAGTGGAGAGATCATAAGTTATTGTGGCTGCATTTTAGATTGAACTTCCCTGTCTAGCCAATTGTATTGGCCTTCTGCTAAGTGAAATAAGGAGTGGCACTGATTTTATACACAAATAATTTAAACTTCAAAATAGTACACTGGAGGAAATAAAAATCTCAGCTTAAGTGGAAGAGAGAGGGAAGTGCTTGAGGTAAAATGACCTGCTAGAAAACAGTGTGCTTTCTTTGGGGATTGTAATGCATCAATGGATCTCAGTCATTCTGTGGATACAAATTCCACTGAAATAAATAAGACACAGATGTAAGATGCTTAGTACTATGGTGCTGAGTGCAAAGTGTTATGTGTGCTAAATGCTTTCTTGCCAGCAGTACAGAGTTGTTATGTTCTAGCCTTCAAACTTAGTATATTGTTTGGGAGCAAACAGTGTTACCTCTAACGCAAGGAAATAGCCATCCTTTATGAGCTTTTCAATCAGACTGATTAATAAATAGCCAGACAGTGAAAGGGAGCACTGTGCTTTGAAATAAAACTTCTAAACTGTAAATTTCTGAGTGCTCTGATAAGGTAGTCTAGAGACCAAGAAACTCTTCTTCTCTTATTATCCTTAGTATTGATTTAAAACTCACCACCTTAGGTGAGTTAGAGTCTTAGGTGTGGACAAATCTATTGAGTCTCATTAAAAACACCATGCTACAGGAGCACTTTGTATGTTTGGGACCAGTAAAATACTTCGTATACATTTTTAGAAAATAATTCCTTTTTTCAAGAAGAGCTATAAATAAAATATAAAATAGATGTCAAGAAGTTTCCATAATCTTTCTAACATAAAGTAAGGGGAAGCGGTATTGTCTAGACCCTAGCTAGATATAACTGTGGAACTGAAAGGCAACCACAGGGTTTTCCAGGTTGAGATAATTGCTTCATTTGTGATCTGCAAAGACATCTGAGAGTTTTGACTCTTTTTCCATTACACCTACATATAGATTGCTCTTTAAAAGCATTAGAAAATATTATGTCTAAGAGATGAAATATAATTCGGCTGATATGATGATTCTATCAGCGTAGTCCTTGAATTTCCATAGAGGTGGAGAATTATATCATACATTTCAAGAATCCAATATGTTTTACTACAAGTATTAATGAAAATGTTTGATTCCATAATATCTTCTGGCTGAATTTTCCGTTTATTTGTGCACACATACATGCACAGAGTAAAGAAATCCTGATTATTAAAAATGAGAAGGCAAGTCTAGAACTTCTCTTTTTGGCATGTAAAGATTTCCTCTTTGTTTTTTATAGGAGTATTTTTGACGGGCAGGAGAGGTAAGAGGTAAAAAGGTAACAGTTCTCATTTCCCAAGTCACAGTGGTGGAGTGGTGGTGTTTAGCAGCAGATATGCCATATGAATCTTTTAGTCATTTTCTTCTTCTGAAAGACTTATAACCTGCAAGAAAGTCCAATGGAAATATAAGCAGTGTTATGAAGAACTGTGCTGAAAGTTTGTCAAAGCAGTATTATTTAGTTATTTATTTATTTATTTCAAATTTATATCTTTTCTTTTCCTGTGTTCAAAACAAATTAGTGTAGATACCAGCTGCATCCTAACAGACATGAACGCCTATGCAAACAGCATTACTTACCAGATATTAAGCTGGAATGTAACGCTACGAATATTTCAGCAAGTGACATGAACTGAGGTACTGAGTAAGTGGACTGATCTTGCTGTAAGGGACAGTATATCATATGGCATACATGCTGATAGGCTCAATGCCATTTGGAAGAGTAAAAGGCGTTTCCTCTGTGAATTTGCCTATAGAGTAGCTGACAAGTCCTTATCTAGTTTTTGCAGCCAGAACACTCATGTGAGAGAGACAGTTGCCTTGGAATACAGCACTTTTCACTTGTTAGGAAAATGTAAAGTCTATTATCTGGTTTGAAGTACAGGAAGCAACTTGGAAATGGTTATTCTGTTGTTTAGTAAACAAACATGAGCAACATCAGTATCACTGCAGCAGTTACAGACAATAGAAACTATATTGGGAAGTTAAGGAACAGTTGGTTATTTTCTACAAATATGTTGCAGAAATTATTTAACAACTGTTTAAGCTTATTAATGCTTTCGTTTCTTTACAAATTAGTCTTTTGAAACTATGTCTTTGAAAGTTTACTAATGGCATCTGAGAAGGCGCCCTGAAAATATATGATGTCTTTAGGACCAAACTAGCCCTAACAGGGCAGTTATTTATGTTCTTACATCTTCTCCATTCATCTATAAAACAGAGGCTGATGGGTAATCTGATTTCCACAACTATATGCTAGTGATAGAGAACCAGCATTGTATAGTGGTTTGAGTATGACTCTGGAGACCAAGGTTCAAATCCCTGGTTAACTATGGAAACCCACTGGATGACCTTGATTGAGTCACATTCTCTCAGCCTCAGAGGAAGGCAAAGACAAACCCCCATCTCAATATATCTTGCCAAGAAAAACATGATACATTTGACTTAGGATTGACATAAGTCAGAAATGACTTGAGGTCATACAACAGCAGCATGCTAATGATGGAAGACAGGTTTCACTGTTTTCTCTGACTTACCTCTGTGGGCTCTCAGAGGGTAGAGAGGGCGATTCAGATCCTTTCACATGATTTTACTTTTTATAGTAATAGGAGGTCACCCCACCTGTGATGATGGGGCTTCACATTATCTAGACTTAGCTAAAGGGGGACATTTCCCTCTTCAGGTAAACCAAGGGTTAATAAGGTGTTGGGATTAGATTACATTTTAGTATGTGGTCAGCATCATAGGTCATGTGGTTCAGCATCACAGGTCATAGGGTGAGAACTGACCAATCAAAAAGAAAAGAAGTGAGCATCGTCAGGATGTTTCGAGATGCTTCGAAGGAGAAGTTATAAAACTTCTTGGAGGCCATGTGGCCGAGAGACAACAAAGAGATAACAAAGGGATAACAACCAAGGAGCCTCCTGGAGGGGGGTTCTGTGCCAGTAGCAGGCTGGAGGCCATAGGCCTCGCCTCCTGGCCCTTCCTTTTAGAACATCTAAGCCTGAGAACCATCTGTGAGTACTAGACTAAAGTTATCTAGTCGCGTTAGGGACTTTTCTGTTATTTTGGAGGCTGGCTGATCTAAAGAATGTATCTGTGCTTTCATATCTGTTCTTTCTGTAACTAAGCGTGCCTGGGAAGAGGGAGCTTCCCATGTGTGTTAATTTGCCTTGTTTATTTACCTATCTTTAATAAATACTTTCTGTAAAAGACCCCGTTTCTCTCCTTCCCACGCCAAGCTAGGTAGACTGGGGAAAAAGGAAGATCCTTAAGCTTAGGGATGTACGTGGTTGGACAGGGTCCCGCTGTACTGTACAACTGTCCAGATAATTCATAATTCAGCGGGTGGTGGCAGCGAAGATGAATTAACAGCTAAAAATCATAAAGGCTGGAATATACATCCCAGCAGCGCATGGTGTCATTTTCCAGCCTCACATGGTGGCGTATGGTGGGATGTGGTGTCCCAGCCTCACATGGTGGCAGCGGTGGGATGTGAATTTCCAGCTTCACACCACCCCACCCCATTTGGACAGGGATTTAGTTTGATTGGTAACCTCTGTTACACAGTACTATAGAATCTATTCTAGATGGGGTCTGCCAGGATTAACTGTTACAAGGGATGAGCTGATTTCATTGTACTGGTTCATTGATTTTTCCAAAAGAAGGAGGAGTAGCCTTGTATGTCAAGGATGTTTTCACCTGTGAAGAGGTCCATGACTTAATTTTGGGAAGCCAAGTCAAGAGCATCTGGGTAAGAATTAAGGGAGTGAGAAACAATAGGGATATGATTGTGGGGGTTTGCTACAGGCCTCCAGGCCAACCTGAGGACTTGGATGAGACCTTCTTGGAGCAGGTGACCACACATTCAAAAAGGAGAGATGCAGTGTTAAGAGGAGATTTCAGTTATCCTGATATTTGTTGGCAGTCAAACTCTGCCAAGAATGCAAGGTCCAACAGGTTCCTTGCTTGCCTTGCAGCCAGTTTCATGGTCCAGAAGGTGGAAGAGGCAACAACGGGATCGGCTATTTTAGATCTGACCCTGACCAACAGGGATGACCTTGTTGATGAGGTGGAGATGGTGAGGTCCTTAGGGGAGAGTGACAATGGTCTTTTGGAGTTTGTCATTCAGTGACAAGGAGAAGCCAAGTGTAGCCAGACACGCGTCCTAAACTTTAAGAAAGCTGACTTCTGTAAACTTAGGGAGTTACTTGCTGAAATCCTGTGGTCAAGAATACTAAAAGAGAAAGGAGTTCATAACGGATGGGAGTTTCTTAAAAGTGAGATACTGAAGGCACAATTGAAAACTGTGCCAGTAAGGAGATCTAAAATGGAAGGTGTCTAAAGAAACTGGAATAGTTGACTAAAGAACTCTCAGCTGAGCTAAGTGTTAAAAGAAACATGTACAGGAAATGGAAAAATGGTGAAACCACCAAAGAGGAATTCAAGCAAATAGCCAAATATATAGGGAGAAGGTCAGAAAAGCTAAAGTGCAGAATGAACTCAGGCTTGCCAGAGACATTAAAAACAATAAAAAGGGCTTTTTTATAATGTCCGTAGCAAAAGGAAAAACAAGGAAATGATAGGGTCACTGCGTGGAAAAGATGGGCAATTAATAAGGGTGGAAGAGAGAAGGCTGTACTATTCAACACCTTCTTTGCTTCAGTTTTCTCCCAAAAGGATAGAAGAGGTGGGGAGCAGGTGAGGAAGGAGGAGGGGAGGTACAGCACAGAATAAGTATATTTGGAATACTTGGCTAAACTCGATGAATTCCAGTCTCCAGGGCCAGATGAATTACATCCAAGGATATTAAAAGAACTGGCAGAAGTAATTTCTGAATCACTTGCAATAATCTTTCAGAACTCTTTGAGAACAAGAGAAGTCCCAGAAGACTGGAGGAGAGCAAATGTCATCCTCATCTTCAAGAAGGGTAAAAAAGAGGACCCAAATAATTATCGCCTGGTCAGCCTGACATTAATACCAGGAAAGATCCTTGAGTAGATCATTAAACAGTTTTTAATTGCTTAGAAAGGGATTTTTCTTTTTTATAATGTAATTAAACCCTTAATAAATAAAAATAAATTAAAAAAAAAGAAAAGAAAGCGATGCCATAATCACGAAAAGTCACTAAAAGTCAACATGGATTTCTCAGAAATAAGTCATGTCAGACCAATCTTATCTGTTTTTATGATAGGGTTACAAGCCTGATAGATGAAGGGAATGCTGTAGATGTAGCATGTCATGACTTCAGTAAGACCTTTGACAAAGTTACCCATGACATTCTTGTAAAGGAGCTAGTAAAATGCAGGCTGGACCCCTGTTAGGTGGATTTGTAATTGGTTGACCAACTGAACCCAAAGGGTGATCACCAATGGCTGCTTTTCATCCTGGAGGGAAGTAACTATTGGGACGCTGCAGAGTTCTGTCCTGGGCCCAGCGCTGTTCAACATCTTCATCAATGACTTCGATGAAGGAGTAGAGGGCATGCTGATCAAATTTGTTGATAATACCCCAAAGGACAGGATCACATTTCAAAATGACCTTGACAGATTGGAGAGCTGGGGCAAAGCTAACAAAATGAATTTCAATGGAGAAAAATGTAAGGTCCTACACTTAGGCAGAAAAAATGGAATGCATGAATATAGGATGGGGGACGTGTGGCTGGATAGCAGTACGTGTGGAAGGGATCTAGGAGTCTTGGTAGATTACAGGTTGAAGATAGTCAGCAGTGTGATGCAGCAGCCAAGAAAGCCAATGCGATTCTTAGTTACATCAATAGGAATATGGTGCCTAGATCGAAGGAGGTAATGGTACCACTCTATTCTGCATTGGTTAAACCTCATTTGGAGTACTGTGTCCAGTTCTGGGCACCTCAGTTCAAGAAGGATATCGACAAGCTGGAACGTGTCCAGAGGAGGGCGACCAAAATGGTGAAGGATCTGGAAGCCATGCCCTATGAAGAACGGCTTAGGGAGCTGGGTATGTCTGCAGAAGAGAAGGTTAAGAGGGGACGTGATAGCCATGTTTAAATATTTGAAGGGATGTCATGTCGAGGAGGGAACAGGCTTGTTTTCTGCTGCTCCAGAAACTAGGACAAGGAATAATGGATTCAAGCTGCAGGAAAGAAGATTCCACCTGAACCTCAGGAAGCACTTCCTGACGGTCAGAGCTGTCTGGCTGTGGAATATGCTGTCTCGGAGTGTGTTAGGAGGTTTTTAAGTAGAGGCTGGATGGCCATTTGTTAGGAATGCTTTGATGTGAGTTCCTGCATGCCAGGGGGTTAGACTGAGTGGTCCCTGGGGTCTCTTCCAACTGTATGATTCTATATTGTAATAGTTATGCATGTATTTAGTAACATTAAAATATTTCTCTTTAAAATAGCTTTACTGTGAATTGACTGTATGTTTTGAGAAACTCAAAGCAAGTGAGAGTCAGCTCCGGCAAAGTCAAATTTCTCTTCAGAATCAGCTACTTGAAAAAGAACAATGTATAAGTCAGCTGGAGAAGGAACTTCAGCAGGCCCTCAGTTCTGTGCCTACACTGTCCCCTGAAACCTATCCAACACAGAAAAAAGAGGTAAGGAAATATTTTCATTGTGAAAGCAGTATGTTAAATTAACCCATGACCCAAGTTTTTTTTTTCTTTTTTTTTGTTTTGTTTTTTATTAATTATATAACTAAATCACAAATACAAAACAAGAAAAAAAAATTAAACACCATGTGATATACATAATAGTGAATTAAAAAAAATTTTTTTTTCTTTTTCTTTTTTTCTCTTCTCTTAAGCAATACTAACTTTCATTGTTATTTTGCACCTTTACCCTTAAATTTATAAATCTGTTCAACTGTTATAATTTCACATTTAATTCAATATTTTTCACATCCCCTTTAATCTATTTCTATTGTTAATTCTTTTAACTTTTTTTTTTAAAAAAAACATTGACATCACTTATCCATTTAAATCTATTAATCACAAGTTTAACACACACACCTACTAAGAATTACAAAATATACAACATAAAAGAAAAACAAAACTAAAACTAAAAAATACCCACCCCCCAGAGCCAACTTTTTATTTAATCCACTTTCCAAAATTGCCATTCTTCTTTTGACAGGGTAGTATTACTATCTCTTTTCAGAACTTTATCCAAAAATATTTTCCAAATTTCTTCAAAATCATTCCCTTTAACCAAACCTTTCATAAACCTAATTCTACATGTTAGTTTATCATTAATTGCAATTTTCCACACTTCGTTATACCATTCCTCTATTTGAAATTTTTCATCTGCTTTCCATTTTTTTGCTATTATTAATCTCGCTGCAGTTAACAAATTTGTTATTAATTCTTTCTTTACTTGAGTACACTCAACCTTATCATATATAGACATCAATGCAATATTTGGACATACTGGTATATCTGCTCCTATAATCTCTTTTATCTCTTTAAAAACCTTTTGCCAAAACTCCATTATCTTATTGCAATTCCACCACATATGCATATATGTACCAATTTCTTGACATCCTCTCCAACATAATCTTGAATATTTCTCATCTATTTGATTTAATTTCACTGGAGTCAAGTACCATTTCCACACTAATTTATAATAATTCTCTTTTATTCTTATTGATAATTTTTTTAAATGACGTTGTTTCCAAATTTTTCTCCATTCTTGTATATCTCTATTTTGTACTATCTCTTCCTCCCACATTTTTCTAAGAAAATCCTCTTCTTGTTCTTTTGCTAATATTTTATATATTTCACTTGTAATACCTTTTAGTATACCCATGACCCAAGTTAAGTTGGTAGAAGCCTTTACATGTGTTCATAATATTGCTGAACATCAACTAATTGGAGTTTTCCTGCAGTATATATTAAAAATAATATAACCAGATAGTTCTGTTTCTAACTTGATTTCTCATTGTGAGTGATGATATGTTTCCTTTTTCCCCCTGTGATGCTTTTTTTCTGTGATTCTTTTTTTTTCCTGTGATTTTTCTGTGATTCTTTCCTCTGCTGTTTGGGAGCTGCTAATGGCTAGGCAGCAACATCCAAAGATTACAGCCAGCGTTTAGGGATATTTTGAGAAAAGCCACTGCCAAATCCAGGAGTTAGCTGGGCAAGGGAACAAGTTGGGGAAGATCATCAAGTGCTGTGCAAAGTGACAAAGAAGAAATAGAACATAGTGAGAGAAACACTGAAAGGACCAGATAAGATGGAAAGAAAGAAGTCCTGGAGGAGAAAGTAGTTTTAGGAGGAGGAAAGGGCTTTGGTCACTTTGGCTGAATAAAGTTAGCCAAATTTACTTCAGTGAGAGGAGAAGGAAGTTGTCTTACCCAGTTGGACTTGCTTAGAGAAATGGGCACAGATGGTGCTGCAAGAACCAGCTTACTCTGTGGCAAGGAACAGCATCATTTCTCCAAGCAGGGAGTATCTCTGGATCTGGACATAACCAGCGACAATTTCACCTGGTAGCAAGATTTACTGAAAGAAGCCACCGGCTAGACCCTTCTGGTTTTGTGTCATCAGTGCTAAAGCAAGAAGGGCAAAATACTTAATTTACCTGAGAAATCTTGCAGGGCTTACCTTTTAGTTTTCTATTTGTACATTTTTCCAGTGTTGTAACTAAAAGATGGCTAAGTTAAAAGGTGACTTTTGTTGATTCAAATAATGTTTGGAATACCGGATATGGAACGCAGAGAGGTTGAAATACCCATACTACCAGAACCTGCAGAGGCTTTCATACACTGTTACAGTGACCAGGAAACATGATGTTTACATGGAAGACAATTTTCTCAGCAGTTTGTGAATGCCTGAAATAAATATTATTCGTATATTTACTTCCTTCAAATATACTTGGGATAATATTTTTAAACAATCAACATATTTTGTCTTTTGAGATAAGAGCATGCATCGTGACACAAATGTGTGTGTGAAAGAGTTGTCATTTCAATAATCCTATCCATACCCCTGATCAAAAAAAAAATTAAAAATTGTAGGCCTTATATTTAAGTACTATTAAAGAAGCTAATATCAATTCATACATGCTCAGAATAAAGTGCTATGAGATCAAGAACATTTAGTGTGCTCATCTCGACATTATTACTGAGAAAAGGCATGCATGGATTCTTGGCACTTAGAGGCTGTTGATAGGGTGGCCAGAGAACTACAGGGTTGTGAATGTTTGATCGCAATGAAGGAAGGTTACAGAGTAAGCAAACACTTGCAGAGCATAACTGTGCAAACCTAGCTTTCATCCAGCACAATACCACAATCTTAATACCAGTGAAAGTTACATGGATGGGTTATGTGTTCTACGATTAACTGTCTGCTTGTTAAGAACGTGTGTGATTTGTTCAGTTCAGTTAGCTCTTTATTTCCCTGGGGAAATATGCTTTTTCTCAAGAAGAGAGTGGTTGAGCTGAAAAGTCAGTAACTTACTTAGACAAAATCTTCATGACAATTTAGATTGGGTAATTCTTTCACATGTTACATGGCAGCCTGATTACACCCTGAGAATGTGTTGCAAGTGTTTCCTTTAGCAAATGCAGTGTTTGAAATGGTTATATCTCTGAAGATGCAATGGATCCACATTAGAGAGCTGCCACCAATTGTACCTCTTGAATAGTTGTCATAGAACAGTAGATAAGATCCAGAATGAATTAGCTGAATAGTTCTCCAGGCATTGCCTGGTCCTTTAGCATGACTCTGTGCCCCAGTTCCATCAAAAGATGACTGCAGAATTGAGTGGGAGAACCTAGAGATACTAGAGAAGTGTTCTCAGGTTTTAAAAAAAAAGCATTTGTGATTTTTATTTTTATTTGAGGTTTTTCCAAGACCTTTTGAGGGGTCTTGTGCCCCAACGCCCACAAAAGTGGAGGGCTGATAATATTAGGAGTTCAGATTATAGAATTGCCAAGCATCTTCTGTCCATAGAGCAAAACTGTAAGCCAGCATTTGTTGTTGTTACATTTCTTAATTGCTTTAGCTTTTTTAACTGGAATCTTCATTGAAAACTCTCTACAAATGAAATTTTTAAAAAAAGATGTATTAGGTTTGTAGTTACAACAGAATGACAAAATATGATTAGTTTACAAACAAAACAAAATAAAACAGGCCTCCAACAATTTGTATCCTTACATTGTTTGTTTTGATTTTTAAAATGGTTTAAAAATTTTAATAGCGACCTAAATGAAACGGTAATTTTCTGGTGTACAAATTCTGAAAGAAATCTCCCTCCTTCCCTGTCTGTCTGGGGGTTTTATTGCCACACACCAATGAACAGAGGTTCTAACAAGTTTTATTGTTGTGTGCCTTCAAGGTGTTTACAACCCTGTCACAGGGTTGTCTTGGCAAGATTTGTTCAGAGGAATTCGTCTCCCTCTGAGGCTGAGAGAGTGTTGACTTGCCCAAGGTCACCTGGTGGTTTTCAATGGCCTTGCAGTGATTTGAACCCTGGTCTCCAGAGTCATAGTTCAACACCAAAAACTGCACCACATTGACTGTCTAATAATATAAATACTTAAAAAACAAAACAAAACTTTGGACTCCGTTGATGCATCTAAGTTAGCTAATATCAATAGATGGACCTTGCCGGCAATAAATTATAAATGCTTTTTGTTTTCATTTTAAAAATATGTTGACTTACAGTGAATGATGTGTTAGTGTGTGGCTGAGGAAAGTACATCCCAAGGACCACAAGAAGTCCCTATACCCTTTTTTGTAGCCCCAGAAGTCTTCACAACCCCTAAACAAATAATCTTCAGTAAAGCCGCCACCAAAATAAGGCAGCAAACTGCTCCTATAGCAAAGTTAGCTGAGGAGAAAACCTTTACTTCCTTAAGTCTTCTCAAATCACCTTGCTTGTCTTCCTCTAGAAATGGTTATGACCAGCTTCTCTAAACATTCCCTGAACCTAGGCACACTGCCTGCAGTTTGTGCTGAGGCATACTGATACAGAGAGTGATTCCTCAGAAATGTAGTCTCCATTTCAGTAACTCTTCCCCAGCGTATACATACATGGGAAAAGAAGTGGGAAGAAACCCAGGGTGGGATGGAGAGAGTGAGATTGTCCTACTCCTTCCTTCTCTCTCTCTCTCTCTCTCTGGATTCTTTTTGAACAAATGTCTCTATAGACATATAGTTTCAGTCCAACTGGATGCAATAATTAGAACCTGAAGCCTCTATAATACACCTTGCCTCCTTTTATATTCATAGTAAAACAGACTCTTTTTCAGTCACCCTTTCCTCCCCCGTACTAAAATGGAAAAATAAGTGGACACTGAAAGAACAAAGGTCTTTATTAAAGCATGTATTTTAAGTTTTATTAAGGAACCTTACGTGCTGAAAATCTCTTGTCAGCAGGGGGGACCAGTACAATCCAGGGATAATCGAGGGAGCTGAGCTTCCTGAATAGGCAGCTGCATACTATGTCTATGACTGTCACTTCACCGAAGCAACAAAAACCATTAAGCATCCGCTACCAAAACCTTACATTTCTTCCAGCTGTGGCCCACAGTAATTGAGTGAGATGCAATGGCTATTTACAATTAAAGAGGAAAAAAATATTTTAAGACGTAAGATAACTAATGTAAAGTTACTGTTGGTTTGATTAAGAAAAAAGAGGAAGGAAGGGGGAGGAAGAAGAAGTAAAAGTGGCAGGTTTTTATTTTCGCATGAGCTTTTGTAGATACATACCTACTTCTTTGGATGCAGTACAGAGCTATAATAAAGGCTCAGATGTAAAGCATATTTACAAAATTGTGGGAAGGCGATAGAATATAATAGGATCCAGAAAGATGCAAATCCCAACCCTTGCCCTAAATGTTCAAAGGACTGTCCAGATATTTACAGTGGTCAGTTAGCATTGATATGTGAAAGCAGTAAACCTATTAACCAAATGTCAATTTCCCTGGGCTCAAAACTCTCTCTGAGAAGATTTATTTTGTATTGGAATTATGAATATAATTTCAGTTCAGCAGTTTATCTTTCTAGTTTTCCTTTGTAATTTCCTTATTCAAGAACTGTGCCTTGCAAATCACATACTGTATGTCCAGGAAGGTTGAGATGTTCTGTAATAGGTTTTTAGGTGCTGCCATTTCTAATGTCAGATTTGTGTCTAATGTCAGATATGTATAGAGACTGTCCAATTTAGAGTACAGAGGGGCATTTCTGTTATAGGAAAGCATATATCGCATTGGAGGAAGAGCAGGTAGATTCATCTCTGATATTGTGAGTAATGTTATTGGCCCCTGTAATATTGCTCCAAGAGTAGATGTGGGGATGGAGTGAGCATCTGGGTCTGTGGCAGGGTCCTGATCCTGTGCTCAAGCCAAAATTACCATGCTAAAGTAAAGGGTGAGAAACAGTGTCTGCACAGGCTTTAAGAAACGGATAACTCATTTATGACAATTATCTGATTAGCTTACTAAAAATTCCCTTCTTTTGGTATAATGCTGTTATCAAATAAAAATGTTCATGTCAGTTTTTAAAAAATATAAGAAGTTTCTAACTTTAGAACCTTTTTGTTGAACTTAAATGTTTATATACTAGGTAAACTAGCAAAACAAGGATCTATTTCCAACTCATAGCAAAGACAAGCAGCAAGAATTAAAAAGTGCAGGGCTTTATTATGGAAACAGCAACTCAACTTTAACTACTCTATAGTGGCAGTGTTCATGCTGCTATAATAAAACTTAAGAACATTTTAGTAATTTTTTTCCTACAATTATTCAAAATTACATTACCCTTACTGAAAACTGAATGGCTTTTAGTGGATTAATTAAACTGTAGCTGGTTTGCCATCTGGGTGCAGCTTGTTTAGCTGCTTTCCACAGAAAGATTTTTCACTGAATAAAGAGCATTTTTGTTGTTAAAAGGCAGCTGCACAGTATTCTTTAAAATACAAATGATGTATGTTGTAATAATTTATGTCTCTTTTATTTTAGAAGTATGCATGTATGGTAGAGAATGAACTTTTTGGAGATTTTTTTTTTTTTGGCAATGATGTTTCAATGGAAAGCATGGAATCTCTTATGAACCACCTTTTATAAGGAAATAATAATCATTTGAGTTTACAAAAGTATTAACACTGATATGTTTCAAGTTTAGAGTTTAGCCGAGATGTGGGGAAAAAAGGGAAGAAAAAGGAAGAGGGGGAATTAAGTAGATCTGATTTTTATGGCTCAAGTGGTTTCATTAAATTAGAGTGCTGTGTGCTCCCGTTCATTAATGAACTTGTGCCATATGCTTTAACTGTTCTGGTCAATAGCTGATAAAGAGAAGCTTGTGTTAAAAAACAAATCTGGATAAAAATATCCATGTGATGGGCTTTTATCAAAGGACTTGCTTTGAATTCAGTAACTACTACTGAGGCAATATGGCTCACAATTTGCGACCCAAAGGTAGTCATACATTATTGGAATACAGCCTACTGCGCTTCACATTACACAGATGTGAAGGCCTGATTATAGCTGCTTCATAATTAACAGTGATCCGATTTGTTTTGTGGCATAAATGGTGCATGTGTAGAACATTAGCCATGGCACTCTCATTCAAATTCAACTCAAGGGCTCAGCGGCAGGCGGGTCATGAGCTTCAGGGAGTAGAAGCACAAGCGCCTCCATATGTTCTTGCGGCATCTTACTATGGCTATGAGTGCAAGATAAGTTCCCCAAAGAACCTAATCGTGTTCTGTAATTACAGTGCTGCTTTCTGCTGGCTAGAAATGAGGGAGTAGCTAAAACCCTCATCAGATAATTTGTAAATTACTTTACATGGCGGATGCCTAACTCAGTTGGTTTTCAACTGCTGAAATTATAAATAATTGTAACAGATGTGGCAATATGGCTGGCCTCCAATAAATGAGGCCCTTGATAATTTGGCCGACCCTTTGACAGGCCAATTTAATAAAATGTGAACAAAATCTTCTTGCTAATAATTTATCATCCCTTTTCCCAATAGAATAAATTTAATTACCCTAGCAGTTAACAAGGTCACACCCAGATGCCAAACTCGGCTACAGTTTTGATAATGCAATCAGGAATTGAAAGGTGATGACAGCGTTGTTGTTTTTTTCATTACCTGGCTTCACATAAACACAGGTGGCGTAGCTTTCTTGTCAGTTTTTAATAATTACAGGCTATTATGGAATGCATAGTTAGCAGATTGAAAACCACACTTTGGTGAATTTGAGTATGATTGAGATTCTAATGTATAGAGATGATAATATATAACAAGTGTCGCTCCTGGTTTAGCCTGTTATTGTAGAACGTTTGATTTCCACTAGTGACAAGTGTAACAGTACTGCAAACTTCAGTGTATCTTGCAATAGCACCATATTTGTTAGGAGAAAAAAAAGATGGAAAAGCAAGTGGCCCAGTTTTCTGCCTAATCAAATCAACTTTTGTCCTTTCAAACTAATTTACCAGCACACAATCTCATACATGTAATACGAGAAGCAATTTTAAGGCAGTCCAGTTCAACTTTTAACTTAGTAGCTTCTTACTAACTTAATTAGTGTGGATAAGCACATGACTTATATTTTTAGTGTGCTGAACGCAAACTGAACAAACAAAATTTCCATTAAATGATATGGGAAGTTGTTTCTGGCATTCCTTTATATAGAATTGAGGATATTCAACAAAATATTGAGAATCAGATAATATTGTTAGCAGTACAAAAGTTATGTTTCATATGAAATGTGTTGCACTTTTATTTTAGTGAGGCAGTGAAATGGGAATTAGGCTTAAATCTAGGTATATTCCTATAGAAGAAAATAGGGCTTTGTCTGTCATGTTGGTTCTGGATTGTGGCTATGTGCAATAGCCAGATCCATTGTGAATTCAGAGCTCCGTGAGTTCAGGGTCAGAGTATGCGTGCATGGAGATTCTTTGCTGTGGCCATGAAGCATTCCCGAGAGTACATCAAAGAGGCTGCCGCCCATATACAGAGAGGTATACACACAGTATAATCCCATTGAGTACTCTGGAATGACGTCTTTGTCCACAGGATTGTGTTTCTCCCAGTTCAATCAAAAATTGTCCCTATATATGAAAATTTCTGTAAGTGCTCAAAAAAGTGGGGAGAGGATGATTTTAAATTATGCTGTACCCAGCCACAGCATCAGCCACACTGGAATGCTGGTTGAAATTTAATGAATAAAGCACAGCAAGGGCCAAGAGGGGTTTTAGACGTTGATAACTGACAGGAGCAACATAAAGCTGGAGTGGGCACCTTTACTATATTTGGGGAAGTCAAACACATCAGTTCATCAAACCTAGGAGGGCAGCTTTTTACTTCCATGCAATTAAAAATTACTAGAAAAGCACCCTGTGCCCTGCAGGGTCTGTGGATGAGCAATTGTGCCAATTTTTTGGGGGTGGTGGCGGCCATGCTGACCTGCTTTGGTCCCAGGAAAGAACTTTTTTTCCAAAAAGGGAATGACTGGAAGTCACTTCTGGTTTTTGAAAAAGCCCCATTCCTAGAAAAAGGCTGGATGTATGTGTGACATTGCCATTACAATCTCTAGAATATGTGTGTTTAGGGGGTTTCAGGCTGTAGAAGAACTTTTAAAAGATGGGATGGCACTCACTTTGTAATATACTTGAATTTCATGAGCTGGAACAATACGTATAACAAACCCAGTAGTTCAGTAAATGTTGTTAAATCTTCATAAAATATGCCTTCTCTTAGAACCTGATAGCTATAATTGCACTGTTGATCAAAAGCAACAGTTAGTGAGAAGTTTTGTTAGATCTTACCACCTTGAGATAATATGTGCATTCTCAGTGCATTCTTGGTAGTATTGTCTCATAAATAATAGACATGAACATACCCACGCATTTTTAAAATGCCATTTCCTACACAATCATGATTCCCATGCATGAAGTTCCCTTTTGGGGGTTGATCCTCATGAAATCTAGCACTACTTCCATGCTCCTTCAAATACTTAGCTGCAATTAGTTATCTTACAGTTTAGGCAAACAGTAATTTGCTTTTATACCCAAACTGGCAAATTAGCAGGCACAATTTGTGACATTGCTCAACATTGTTACTGGTTGTGTGGCACATCTGTTACAGCAGCAGCTCTCACTTCCAGTTTCCTGGCTTTGTGGACTTTCAGCCAACATGGGAAAGTGCCACTCTTAAGCTGTCCATTTTTGATGATTGAATTAAAGTGGTTTTTGAAAAGGAAAGGTTCAGCTTGTTCTAAAAACAAAAATTAGAACAAAGAAAACCCCCCACAAATTATTAACTGCCAAGATATGTACTAGTGAATAAATGTGTGTTTCTTTGTTCAGAAAGGTCTACTTTTTCATAAGCAAGATCATGATTCCAGCATTTGTTGTTAACTGCTGTCAACTTGGCATCGTCTTATGGTGTCTCTATTAATGAGGGATCTCCAAATCACCCTGTTATCAACAGCCTTATTCAGGTCTTGCAAACTCAGGGTTGTGGCTTCCTTGGTTGAGTCCATCCCGCTCTAATGTGGTCTTCCTCTTTTCCTACTGACTTCTCCCTTGCTAAGCATCATTTTCTTTTCTAGTGAGTCATATCTTTTCATGGTATGTCTGAAGTACGACCATATCAGCTTAGTAATCTTGATTTCTAGGGAGAGTTCCTTTTTATTTTTCCCTCCCTGTCTTCTTCAGTGATATGTCTGTAAGTGTGACTCCCTCAGTCCTCAGTCTTGTCTCACCCTTGACTCAGTTGACAGTGTGCTACAACCCTCCCTGCTGGCAAGAAGACTGCACAAAGAATTTGTTACGTGACAACATGAATATTGTGAAAGTCCTAGAACGGGCTAACAGCTAATACTACTAGTAGTAGTAATTAATAATAATGATGATGATGATGATGATGATGTTGTTGTTATTATTATAATCAGTATTTAAGCTGATCTCAATGAAATTCGTGTTATTTTCACAAAACACAATGGCTTGAATGCTGTGAGCAGCCCTAATTAGTGTGAGCCCATGTAATCAGTGGGATTTACGATAGTTTTGACTTGCCATTGAACAAGTGATTAAAATGGGCTAGTCTAGTTAGGACTACCAACAGGATTCAAGCCAATGTATCCAAGCAATCCATTTCTATAATTTCTGTCCATCTCTATACTTCATAAAAAATGCTTAATATTACCACTGAAAATCCATTGCAGTATAATTTTAAAAATAGAAAATAAGAATTTATTTGTAATACCAGAAATGGAAACCATCAAGGCAAGTGAACCAAGCACTATCTCTCTTAATACTTAGATTTAAAGCAAATTACAGCCTTTTAACTACTACTACTGGAGTAGGAGGGCTAGCGGGGCAGTGCAAGCAGCCTCCTCTTCATGGAAGTGTCCCTCCCCTGGCCTAGAAAATAGCAATATACTATAGATACTGTGAACTGGAAGTACGCTGCTAGAGTCTCCCTTGTTGTTTGAATGCATCAGACTATGAACAAACTGATAGCCTAAATGGTGGGGTTTTTTTGTGATCCAATATTAAAATGAGAAGAAAAATAAATGTTAGAGTAGAATAATGGGAAGAAAATAAAAATAGAGCAGCATAATATCTTGAAGATATTCATGCAGAAATTAAATGTGCACTGAGGGAAAACATAAATCAGTGGAATTTACGTGGCAGCTGCCATGGAAGTGTTGACTGGCACTGAAGGTGCAGAGTTTGGACTAGATGGCCCTTGTGGTTTCTTCCAACTCTCCAATTCTAAGTCTAAGTGCAGTTGGCAGCCATTCTTAATATGTACAGACGTTGTGACATTCTGATTTTACCATCTCTATGTCTGAGGAGCTCTACTGGCCAGCTCAGTTTCCCAAAATATTGATGATAACTAAAAAGCAGGGGTTAAAAAAAATTGCCATTTTTTTTACAGTTTAAATTCCTTTAAAACACTGCATTTTAATCCCATCATTCTTCTCCCTCCACCCGTTCCCCCCAACCGCAAAAAAAAAAAATCTTCCCCATGCAGCTTACATGATTCTCATCTTCTCTTTGTTTATGTTCACAATGATTCAGTGGTATAGGACAGATTAAAGAAACAGAGGTATTCACATGTTATGTTTAAAGAATGTACAATTTGCGTAACTGTAGGATCGATTGGTACATATATATTGTTATATATGCACAATTACTGTTCCTTGTAGACACTGTATATATGTATAATTTATGGACACTCTACATTCAAGTTGTATATATATGTTCAGTTATTTGCATGTGGTAGAATGTTCATGCAGCTACTCACATGTGATGTAGTGTGCCATCAGAGGTTTCAGGATGACAGCACCGTATGCTTTTGTTACCCTGAAAGGTGGGTGACTCAGAGGTCCATCTACAGTGCCAGTGCTTCCATGGAACAGTGGGAAATTATAGCTCAAAAAGAGAGGGGTGTGAGGGAGGTAAGCTTACAGGATCTTTCCACCTTTGTATATTGGTACTAATGCAGGGACATCAGTTGAAGATTAAAAGTATGTTTTATCGGGGAAAATCACAAACATATGCAAGATTCAGGCAGTCTCACAACCATGCAAGACTAACTGCAAGGAAGGAAGGAAAAATTAGATAGTGAGAAATTAGGGCAAAGTGAGCAATGTTTACTTATTCTGCAGAGAAGAGATGAAGTGATGTGGCTCAGGCTAGGGGTCCAAAGGTAGCACAAGAACAGGAATCTGAGCAGCAGAATGACGGCCTAGGTCCAGTGTTCTATGAGTTATCTCTCTCAGAGCCAGGGTTTAAATGCCCTGTTTCTGCCCTAAGGTATTAATGGCTGGCAGAGCAAACAATGGGGTCTGAAATGGGCTAATGGTCTTGGCATTAGGTGACAAACGATTGATGGGAATCATAATAGCTTCTTGTCTGGGCGGATGAGGAAATAAAGGAGAATTTTGGTAGGAAGAGGGAACAAGTTGATGACCCTATTGAGACAATTTTGTTTGCTATTGTGTATGAAGGTAGAGTCATTGAGGGGGTTATCTCAAGCTCATCAGTGGCAGAGCCTCTTGACTAATCTCTTGAATTTATGAACTGGCCGTGCCTTGAGGTCCCATCTGACTTACATTTGCTCATGTACAGCCAGTTCTCTTTGCCAGTATGGCTGAACTTTTATGGATCTTGTGTAAATGTTTTTTGTAAGTCATTGCTTATAAAACCACTACCATCAACACAGAAATGATTTCTAGGATAATTGCTTACTCTTTGAAAAAGTTCCTAGTTTTACCCAAACCATTATTAGTATTTATATATAGGCAGATCAGTTGCATATTGTTTTGTTTTAAATTTTATAACCCTCCAAAAACACCACTTGGAAACTTTCAAAACTGAATAAAAATGCAAATGAGAGTGATGAATATTTCTGCTGGCAGGAATTTGCTTAGTACACGGGGTGAAGGAGGAAAGAAAGCAATAGGATTTTTGCCTTGTAACTGTACATTCAAAGTTAAATCTAAACAAACTGAAAAACAGGAAGGGGTGCTTAATCAACACATGTTAGAAACTGGGGGACTCTCTTCTTAGACCTGTTTGGTGCTTCACAGTGTTGGCATAGAATGGAGCAGTAGTCCTCAACCTGTCACATTTTTATCCCAACGTTGCTGTTGGATGAATGTTTCATGAAGGAATTTAGCTGCAGTTCTGTCTTCTGCTGTCTTTCTCCTAGTGGTCCTTTTCCTCTCTGAAATCCTCCACTGTCCCTTAATATCAGTTACAACATTCAGAATCTCCTATGGCATCTCCTCAGGGCCGGAAAGAATTGTGCACCAGGCATCCTGCAGGGATAGGGAAGGATTAGAGCCCAGAGTTTCCATACAATTTTTAATGAAGAAGGAAAAGCTTGATAACTTCTCATTGAACCTGTGAAGAAGGATGGTCTTGCTTGAGAAGCTTGAATGAAGTATATCACTAATTTTCACCCAACTTTGGAGAAACACAGTCTATCTTTTCAAAAATTACAGTGAACGAAGGGTAAATGTGCCAGTTTTCACACTGATATAACTTGTACCTCTGGCAATGTTTATCAGATGATATGAAGTTAAGCACAGTTGTAAATGTCACAAAGTAAATCATGGTTTGACGTTATTATTTTCAATAGATATCATTTTTATAACCAGTAGAACTTTGCGGCTTTTAATGGTGGAAAGTTTTGTTTGTTTTTTTGATTCAGGTGAAGGA
The DNA here is from genome assembly GCA_948474755.1 of Ctenosaura bakeri. Taxonomy (NCBI): domain Eukaryota; kingdom Metazoa; phylum Chordata; class Lepidosauria; order Squamata; family Iguanidae; genus Ctenosaura; species Ctenosaura bakeri. The sequence goes on from CAOLHI010000938.1 coordinate 39,363, forward strand.
ACATCCTTTTAAAAATTGTAGTGAGCACAAACTCATAGTATATTCATAACTATCTCCAGCTGTGGTTGGTATAGTTGGAAATATTTTATAAACTGGTCCACTCCTTAGCTCCAATGAATTGTCCAAAGGATAAGTGCTGTGCACATAGAGTTTTGAAAACCAAAGTCATATGCAAGACATTCTTAGGAAAATATCTACATTTGTGTAAAGATTTCCTTTTCATCTAACCTTACAAAGTTCAATGACATGACATATTTTTTCTTTAATATTGAAAGAAAAGCAAATAGAAAAGTTGTCCTATTTTAATTTTTTTTCATTGAGTAGCTTTCTGTTCTGTTCTGGATTGTTATATGAGAACATAGATATTTCCTGTTTCCTATGTATAACTATGTATATAATTTGTATTATTTTTTGTATTGACATTGAAACGTTGAAGTCATATCTTTATATGCTTATCTGTCACAACATGTGGTCAAATACCAGTGTTTCCATCTGTGTAAAAAATTAGTATACATTGTACCACAGCTGTTTTTTTTTCCCTTTCTTATCTCCATAATTATAATTCTGACTATACCTTGGTTTTGATATGTATTCTCTTTACCTTTTCCCTAACCCAAAGTTAAGCTGTACCTCCAATTGGCTGTGGCTATGAATCTTAGGTTGAGGCTAAAAGTGTCTCCTTTTAGCTAATAAATTATACAGCTTATAATCATCAGACTGAGAAGTACAACCACTGTGTATAATTTTAGTTTCTCAAAACTAGAGAAAGTGGTTTAATTTATCGTGTTTGTTTGTTTGTATGATAACGTTATAGCAGAGTAGGCATTCCTGATACTGGAACTGCCAAATTAAAAAAAAACATTTTAAACATTTAAAAAACAAACAGCACTCTTTCGCATTCACAATATCTTGAGGTAAACAAGATTTTGGTTGTATGTATATGTGCCTTCAAGCTGTCTGTTGACCCCATGAATTTCACAGAGTTTTCTTAGACAAGGAATCCTCAGAGATGGTTTTACCAGTTTCTCTTCCTGAAAATATAGCCTGCAGTACCTGGTATTAATTGGCAGTCTCTCATCTAAGTACTAACCAGATCTAACACTGCTTAGCTTCCAAGATCAGATGAGATCATGCTGCATTAAAAAAAGAGAGAGAGAGAAATCAAATCAGAGAACTCTGTGACCTGTATAATATCAAAGGAAGTCAGTTGCTTATGTGACAAGAGTTCTGTTAGTGGAGGAGAGAAGAAGTTTGAAATACAGCCCAAAAACAAACAAGCAAAAACACACCTATGGTGGCAGAGTGGTTTCTGTTTTGTTTTTGTCTACATCTTATGGGAAAGAATGGTTGTGCCAGACCACTGTCAGCTGTTGAACTAGTGTTTGTTTTAACTCTGGTTCGCCTCCCCACATTTTTAGTGCGTATGAGCAGTTGTTGCTGTTATGTGCTGTCAAGTAGGCTTCTGTTTATAGTGACCCTAGTTATGGTTGTGCTGTAATTAAGTTAAGAGTAGTCCACATTTTTGTCCTGTTTAGCAAGTATATGGAACAGCAAGTACATTTTTGCAGAACATGGCTTTCACCAGAGTATACCAGCAACCTGAGAAATTACAACTAGGAATAGGGTATTTTTGCTCTGATGTATATGCAAGCTTCGTCTTTTTTCTAGAGAAAAAAAATCTAGTAATGGTCATTCATTTCTTATTAACGTCTAGCTTGAACTGGTATAACATCTGTTGTCCCCAAATGAGAGATGCCCAAGCATCCTTGTGTTTGCCTTAAAAGCTCTTGATCTTTGGGAGTGCTACAAGTCTGTGTGATAGCATTCTGTAAGCGTGCACATTCAAAGTGTCTGTCTCCTTTTTTCTTTACCTTCAACTTAAGGAAGTTGCATACTGTAAAAGAAAATGGTAAGAGATAGAATAAATGTTCACAATTATTATTTCCTAAATTAAAAAAAAATGGGTTTTTCCAACAGATAGGAAACTCTGTTGAGAGGAATGAAAGAATATTGAGATTCCTGTGTAATTTTCTCCCAGTATTCAGGCTTCTAAAATGTATGTAGTGCAGGAATTAATTGTGTTGAAAAAAGTGGGTTATTTTTTCTTGTCTGTGTGTGTGTGTGTGTGCGTGCATGCGTGTGCACACGCACATGTACATACAAAATCCTTGTTTCCTGTGCAGAAAACAGGTTTCCTATACAGCAAAATCTATAAGGATTTGTGTGTGTGTGCAAAAATTGATTTTTCTCCACAAAATACTCCACAACTCTTCAGTATGACTGAATTTGGGGAGAATACTGTAGAGGAATGCTCATTTTCTCCCACTGTGGAGAGAAAACTACTTTATTTACTAGGAAGGACAAAGATCTGCCTGCCTGCAAGGAATGAAGGCCGCAGAATTGCAAGCGTTTAAAACATTAGACTGTCTTCTCAGTGGCTGTCCCGTCTCTACTAATCCATTCCTAGGGAGGCTAGATTGGCTCCAAAATTAGTAGCCCTTTTTGTGGGGAAATTAAGTCCTTTTTATTCCATCAGACCTTTGGGAACTGTTTTATAAGAAATTGATTGTTTAGTGTGTGACACAATTTTTATTCTCTGATTTTAAATTGTGTTGATGGTTTTTATTTTATAGACAGTCTAAGACTTTTAATAATAACTTTTGCATGTTTTTAGTGACATTTGTTTTTTACCTGTGATTCTTGAGTCACCACTTTGGGTAAGAAGGCAGGGTGTAAATAAAGAATAAATAAGCCTGTGGCTTAAAGGCACCACTTCTGATCTTGGATGCTAAGCTGTGTCAGCCCTGGTTAGTACTTGGATGGGATACTTCCAATAATATTGGGTGCTGTAGGTTATATTTCAAAGGGGTGAACTGGCAAAACCACCTGTGAGTATTCAATGCCTAAGAAAACCCAATGAAATTCATAGTTTTGTTCAATATTGATAGGAGACTTAAAGGCAAAGTAATATGTAATAGAACAGAATTTAGTCTTATTTTTAAGTTAATTTAGTCCAAATTTGCAAAGCTGCAACATTTTTCTGTATGTTCCAAAATGGATGAAACTCATAATCCCAAAATTTTGTGATCATACCTGAGATACCCAAGACAAACAGTGGGCCTAGTAAATTAAATTCAAGCAGAACTTGGTGAGGGCTAAGATGATGAGTTTACCCTACTCCAGAGAGAAAATGCACTATTGTGTAAAAAATGCAGTTGAATGCAATTGAAATACAAGACAGGACCAAAATCTAAATTCAGATTAAGACCTCAGTAGATTAGACCCATTGAAGCACCTATTGTGACTTATATCTAGCAATTCATTACAGGACTTGCAACTGGATTTAAGTCTAAATATTAAAACAGAATTAAATTAAATGAAAATTTCAAGCAGACAAAACGCAATTTCAAAACACAGCACCATGGAAAACACAGCACCAAACACTGCCCATCTTCAACATCAGGTGTGAAAAGCTTTTCAGAATAAAATGCTTTTGTCTGCCAACGGAAGGATAACACAGAGGAGGGTAGGCTCAAGACCAAGACCTTTAACTCCAGGCCCTCAAATTATCGAGTTATTATCTATCTCTCTATCTGATTTTTATCTGCCTATGGGAAGGAAAGAATTCACTCTTCTCTGGGCACATCCATGGTAGGAATTCAACGTCCCATGGCCATGTCCCTGTACTGCAGTCTAAACAAACAAAATTGAAACTTCTAGAAAATTCAAACAGTTTGTTTATAAAATTTCCATACTTATAATCAGTTAGTTGGACTCCCTGTCCAGATGTTACCTCCACTGTCTCATTGCTGTGGCCATTGAGATTAGAAGCAGGATTTCTGTGTGTGCTCAGTATTTCCGTTGCCTGGTAATGGGATGGAGAGTGAGTGAGTGAGTGCAGTTCTGGTCCTACTTTGGGAGTAGTTCATAGATCAGAGCGTGGAATTGTTTGGGTTTTCAGATGATGTTGGACTGCAAATTCCAGCATGCCTCACCATTGGCTTTGCTGGCTGGAGAATGCTAAGATGGGGAATGTGGTTCTCACCTATCAAATAAGTGCTAGGAGACTGAAATCAAAATTTAGTTTTCTAAGGCTCTTATTTCTGATAAATTGTGCAGTTTTGTGTCTTAAGTATCATACTGTAGTGGCTTTCTCTAGAACTGGGACAGAGAATAATTTATTGATGAGTTACAGCAGGAAGGCTGAGGTTTAGAGTTAGATTTATACTACCATATTCTTCCTCAAATTATCCCCACATTCCATAGCATATCTAGGAATTGCAATCTACTATATAAAAGTCAGTGTTTGCATGTTTGTCTATTTGTATGCATCAGGCAGGCTAAGACCTCGTATGATTGGCTCTGTGAGGTGAGAAGACCTCATATGATTGGCTGGCTGTGAAGATTCCATGGAATCCTGGGATTGGAAGTTTAGAGAGGGGCATTTAGAATTCTCAGCCAGAGAGCTCTTGGGCCTCAGACTGGTTGCTGTGGAGATGAGGCCTAGCATCAATAAGGATGCCAGAAAACATTTGGGAGACATAGGTGAGAAAAATTAAAGTGACACACACAACGTAGTTACAAGGTCTTCTCGCCTCACACAGTAGATTGTATGGGTTCCATATGTGAGGAATCTTAAAGTTGAAAATTCAAAACAAAAAATGCTTTCAGAAAAACACAAAGCCATTGCACAAATTCAACAGAAAGCAAAAAAAAAAAATCAAAAGCCAGTACATCAACATCATCAGACAACACTGGATTGGGGAGTATGGGGAACAGTTACAGGTACTGGAATAGGGCAGTTGCTATGGAGACAAGGCCTAGCAGCAAGGAAGAGGACAGTGTACTCTCTCAGGACCCCAAACTGTGTATGTAAATAACTGAATACAGATTGCTTTGGGAAATATGGGGGAAAGTTATAGGAAATGGAGAAGACAGTTTGCTGAGTTCTTAAGAGGAAAATAAAAATCCCGGGCAATGCCAGGTAAATACGCTAGTAGTAATCATCATCATCATCATCAGGAACCTTTTGGTGATGCAGCCTGCTATCATGTCAGCTTTGGAGTTGTGCAGAAGCACAGTTTATTATAAGCACTTTGCCCAAGTGCTTGTCAACTTAAAAGGACATAGTGTCAAAATATTCATGAGACAGCCTTTGGACTTTCATATTTAAGAACTGATGGGAATGTTCATTTAATCACAGTATCCATCTGCCTACACAGGACAAAAAGTGTGTGGAGAGGGGAACAGTAACTATGCATTCTTATAAATGTTTATTCATAAAATCATAGAATCTTAGAGTTGGAAGGGTGACAAGGACCATCTAATCTACCCCCTGCCGTGAAGTTAGTCCCATTGATGCCAGTAAAATTTACTCTTAAGTGGGGATAGGGTTGCAGTCTAAGGGCCTTTCCTCACTACACTGTTCTAGTGCTGTGATTCCACTTTCAACATCCTGTAGAGTCCTGGGGTTTGCAGTTTAGGGATTTAGAATTTAGAATTCTCAGCCAGAGAGCTCTTTGGCCACAGGAAACTACAAAACCCAGAATTCCATAGGATCTTGAAAGTGCAATAATAGTACTATAACAGTGTAATGTGGAAAGGCCCTAAAAGATTCGTAATGAGTTGTTGCCCTGCAGTGCCAGGATTCTTTCGCTCTGGATATTCTCTCATATTCTAGAACCTTCCAGAAGCAGTGTGGTATTTCTTTTTGATTACTAAATGTTGATATCAGTAATACAGTTGGAAGGAATAGTTGAAAGCAAGTAATATACAACGTAATAAATAGATATGGGGACTTTGTTATTATTATCCATCCTCTTACCTTGAGATGGGGAAAAGCAATGAAATAAAATTAAATAAATAGCTGTGGCTGCCCTCCGAACCAACATCAGCACAGTTCAAATCACGACAGGTATAATCCAAAGAAATATGTTAATATGCTTATCAACGTATATGTATGAGGCGGTCTTCACTTTTTCTCTCATCTGTAAAGAATGTTACAACACAACTTTTATTTCCAACCTTTGTTGACTAATAGTATGATGTCTTTTCAGGTACGGTTTGCTTTTACAGCATGTTATTTGTCTTTCTTTTTTCTAGGAATTCCAACAGAATTCTTTAAGTGAGCTTGAATATCTTATAACATCACAAAAGTCTGAAATAAAGCTTTTGCAAGAAAAATTGAAAAGGGCAAATCGTACACTAGCAGATCATAGCATTTGCAGCAGAGATTTCTTGGATTGCATCAATACTAGGGCTGGGAAGAAATACAAGGTAGGAAAGCTTTATTGCCTTGTGTATTTGTGTCAAAATGAGGTTGGCAAAGCTTGACATTTTGCTCTGGGACTCGGATAATAACAGTTTTAATAACTGTCGATGCTACTTATAATTCTGGAAGCTTGATCGAAGAGTGTTTTTATTATCTGCCAAAGACTTGTTAAAATAACTGTTGGGACTAGGAAGTTTTACCTTATTAAACACTGAATAAAGGGTTGTTAATTTAATGAAATTATTTAAAGGTTCAATTCTTTGTAGGATTCTTAAGATGAATATTTATTACTTGGTGCTGTTTGTGAGAATGCCCATTTTTTTCCCCAAAAAGATGAATTTAAGAAAGTAAGTTTGAGATTTAAAAGTTTGTAATTAATGGAAATGCTGAGTTAGGAGTTCTGTACAACTGGTGTTATTTCATCTTAAGAATTAATCATGCAATTGGAAGTCAGCTATTTTACATTTATTTATTTTATCCATTACATATTTATTTTATCCATTGCTGCTCTGGGGGTTCAGGACTTGGTACAGTGTGCCATTAATAAAATTAAAAGTAAAACAAAAATAAAATATTTGAAATTAAAATAATCCTGTATACCTACATAATAAAATTTTAGTAATATTGTTTTAACCCCTATACGTTTTATTGAGAGAGGATGAGGATGATGGTAATAATAATGATGATGATGATTACCACCATCCTAATTATAATTATTATTATTGTTGTTGTTGTTGTTGTTGCCACCACACTCTATATTAAAAGATCTCAGGGCAGCTTACATATATCATTAGCACGGGTTAAATAGGTTAAAAACAGTAAGATGACTTAAATAAAATAAAAATATATTAAACAATATAATGAGTTAAAAACTGATTTAAAAACTTAGAAGTTTTTACAACTATATTAACAATCTTTGGATTGAATTAATGAGGCCCAAAAGCTTTGGTGAAGAGCCAAATCTTAATTTAAATGACAAGAGTGTTGACAGGGTTGGGGCATCTAGGGGGAGCATTCCACAATTGGGATGCCAAAGCTGAAAAGGCCCTGTGCCATATCCCAACATAGTGTATTGATCTCACTGGTGGGACATGGAGGAAGCATCCCCAGCAGATCTTAATCTTGAGGCAGATATATATGAAGAGAAGTATTGAGACCCCAAGTCATTTGGAGCTTTAAATGTCATCAGAAACATCTTGAATTCAGACTGGAAAGGTATTGGCAGTCTGTGCAATTCTTTTAAGCCTGGCATTACATGCTGTCAATATGATAATTGTAGGCAGAAGTTGGGCAGATGCATTTTGCACTAGCTGCAACTTCTGAGTCTTCTTCAAGAGCAGCCGCACATAGAGTAGTGTAGTATAATCATGAGATTACAGGTGCATTCAGTACTGTGGCTAGGTTATATCTGTCCAGAAATGGCTGTAGCTAGTGCACCAGTCAAAGCTGACAACAAGCACTCCTAGCCACATAGTCCACTCAGACTTCCAGAATATATCTAGGAGTGGTCCCAAGCTGCATACCTGCTTGTTGTGGGAGAGTGCAGCACCACCCAGATCAGGCTGTTTACCAGATTTCCAGATCCAAGAGCCACCATTGCACAGAGCCTCTGCCTCAGTACGATGCTTCAGCTTATTGAACCTTACGCAACCCATTACACCATCTGGCACCTGCACAGTCCCCACTGACTCCAATGGCAAGGAGAAATAGAGCTGAGTGTCATCAGCATCCTGATGGCATCATCATCATCATCATGACAAGCCACTGATCCACAGGAGAGAGAGCAATGTGCTAATGCACACTGTTCTGTCCTTCCTATTCACAGCAAAAGCAGCTAAACAAACTATAGAACTTTGCTTCATGGTTGTTTAATGTGTCATCTAGCAGTAGGCAACCCCTTTTCTGGTACCTCCCAACAAACCGGAGAAATAACACTGGATTTATTTTTGGTTTCTTCCCTCCTTTGTAGTGAGGTAAGAAACCAGAGAACAGAAGCTACTGACTACCAGATGGCATGATAAACCAACCTCAGAGCAAAACTTTATTGTTTCTTTAGCTGCTGCTGCTGCAAGGAGGTACAGGTGAACAGCATGTACCAGCAGGGTGCTCATCCATGACAAGCCAAGTTTCCTGTGGATCCCTGACTTGTCATGAGATGTAAATTCTCCCTGTGCATCTTGTTCTTTCAGTTTGTAGCGTGAGGGATGTTGGTATGAAAGGACTCTTGTTCCATCATGCTAACCAATAGAAAAATAAGGAACATTTTTTAAAGATAAACACTTTGAAATTTTCAGGGGGTTATAGGTTAAAACTACTCTCTTGATTTGTATTTTGAAGCGAGTAAGAAGTCATAATTCATTAAAACAGGAATATGGAGTGTTTAATCTACTCTTTTGTATGCTGCTCTCTGATATTAAAACCAGGCATTGATCTCGTTATTTTAAGGAAGAGGCATAAATTACTGAACAGTAGCTACTATGTTTACTTTATATGAAATAATTCTTGTGGATTTGGTACAAATAAAATTTGACTTTTCAGATAGAATTTGACTTTACAAAACTTAAAATGCACAGAAATAAAGTTCAGCTCATAAAAATTGAACATTCCTTCTTTGTATTGACTACTAGAAGAAAGTGATGTCTCTTGTAATCCTAAGTAATCAGACTTCAAGCTGAGTCTCACTGAACATGATTTGGGATTGAGCAGTAAACCAGAAATCCTAGCTGTGCTTTCTATAAAAGTGTGTCTGTTTGAAAATCGCTAGATCCTCTGCCCAAACAGGTGTGGTTTAAGGGTCTCTTTTTATACTGCTGAAGCAAAATGGAAACTACGTCCCTTTTTTCCTTCTCGTGCTACTGTGATAATATTGGAAGATTGAAATGGCATGATACAGGCGGAGCCACTCATGTGATTCTTTTCATGAAGCCTGGAAGGAGATGGAGTTGGAATCATATGGCATTGAAAGAAATTTTGTCACTGAGTGTTCCTTCCAAGATCAGATTGAAATGTGGCCAAACATCTTCCAAGCTGATGAATTACAATTAATGTTTGAGAATTTTCGCAGGAGAAAGGGAAGGAACCTTCACCATTTCCTTGACTTGCATTTTTAATCATTCAAAAAGTCAGTCAGTGTTTCTTTCAGTAAGTGTAAATCTCATTTTTAATCCTGGATGCCATTTGCTGCTCTGACAGAACTAAACAACCCCAAATGGTATTTAAGGCTTCTGGTAGCCACACCCAGTAGTGCTCTTGAATAATCAGGGAAAAGGTTCCATGTAGCCTGTCAGGGTCTGAGCAGAAACTGGTGTCCAGACATTGGATTAAAAGTAGATTCAAATTAAGGTGTGAGGGGAAGTTGGTGCATGTGCAAAATCTTGTTGTATGCTATGTACTGGAGAAGAATTATTTGGACTATAATGCTGCCTTGGCTCTAAGGTAAATTTAGAAGATATTGAAATTCATATTTCCAAGGCAAGAGATGCGGAACTCGCAGTAAGTGCGGGTAAAGAAAATGGTTCCTATACTGCCAGAATAGGCTGAATCATGACTCTTTAGATGAGAATAGAGCTTTAAATGGGAGTGGCAGAAAGAAATTCAGAGGAGGAGGAAGGCCACATTGGATTCTGTTTCAAAGCTCTGAAACTGGTGACAGCAGAAGTGGAAGTCCTCTCAACATTTTTATTCCTAGAGTGCTCTTGACGTATTGTTGTTCTGGAGCAGTATGCAGGAGAATGGCAGTGCCATTAGCATCTGTAGTCTTTTGTGTAATGACTTGCAATTTTCTCCTCTAATACCCAAGAATGACAGTACCTCCAGGATACTCTCAGGCAGAAGGTGGCAGCTGTGTGGACTTAGTCTTTCAGGAGATGCTTGCTGCTGCCTATTGGAAAAGTTATAGGAAAAAAGAAAAAAAATATATGCAGCTGTTATGTGAGCCCCTATGAAAATGGCTGAAATGGTTACCGTGGGATGGCAAATTCGACAGCTGTTCCTGTTCCATCCTCAGACTGTACTAATATACAAAGAAGCCTTGGACCATGGAATAAGAGAACCTACTTAGTTTTCCCACTGTTACACAAGCAGGAACTTCCATTAGTGGCTGTATAAAGCTGAAATAATAACAACATGACCTTCCATTTCCATCCTGTCCCAAGAAAACATTATGTGGTACAGTTGTGCCACAGCTGATTGCTTCTACTACAGTAAATCACAGAATCAGGCTATTATTATTTCCCTTTTGTATCTTAACTATTGAAATTCAACCCACAATTTAGTATTGACTTAGCTGCATTAACTTTTTTTTTTGCTATAAATGCACTTGTTCAAAACTCTCCCCACCTCCACTAGCCTAATCGACTAGTTCATTTTTACTTACAGCTGATCTGCAGCAGAATGCATTTTATAATATGTACTGCACAAGGAATGTACACAGCACTTACAGCTATTATTATGATAGTCTTTACAAGGCTACAGGCATAAAAATGTTGGTAAAGATTTACATAGTATGACAGAGCATTAGCATCAAGAAATACACTCTAGCAGAACACAGTCTGAGATTAGCTGTAATCATATGCACCATTCTGTATAACATCTGTTAAAGTGAGGACCTTGAATCAGGGAGAGGGAGTGTATTGTTGGTCCATTTCTGTAACATGTACTTGGAGCATCTGAGCAGAAAGCATTCAACCACAGGTTGTTGTTATGTCCCCAGGAGAAGGGAGGGGGTGCCAAGATGAGTTAGCAGGAGGGAACAGATGTGAACTCAGTCCTAGGCCCTTTATGCAGATTACTAGATCCTGGTGGCATCCTGCAGGGATCCCAGTAAAGCCTGTCCTGGAAGGGGAGCACAACAAGAGCATTCTCCTCAGCACTGGCTGCCTGCGGGAATAGAGGAGGCACGATGTCCACGGCTCTTTCTATCACAGCACAGCTGGGTTCTGTCCCAGGCTGCACTGGGTCAGGAAGTGCGGCCATTGCACTTCCTGACACTCCATAACTCTGGTAAGTGCGGGAGGGCAGTGAGAAGGTAGTGTGATTGCTGATCATTGACAGGAGGAACTTGTCAATGATTTGCGGTGTGATTGCGCTGCCTGGACACAGGAGCATGACAGGACATGGACGACGTCTTGCAGAACCATCGTCCATGTCCAGTATTTCTCCTGTCCCTAATGCACGGGACACCAACGTCCTGCAGAAAGGGCCATATTCAATCTTTTCAAAGTACTGTTGAGAAAGATAAAGAGTGGTTGTGGCAGGTTAGGTTGGAGCCAACTAAGGAGGTGCCTCTGCTGCCCTGAACATTTAGCTTAAGGTGAGAAGAAGCAGAGAGAGTGAGAGTCAGAGAGAAAAATTAATACAATAATATTAATAATGCTGATTTTATTCTTTGGGCCAGTTGGTTTTACCTACCAGCTAAAAACAAAGCACCTGTGTTTGGCAGGGTGAACTCACGTGCAGGTATGATTTGAATAGCCTTCATACGTTCTTCCAAACCATAAGGTACAGTGCCTAGTAATAATCTAAATGTATAGGTGGAAGTTCACACACACATTTCTCCCCCTCACATCAGGGCTGTCCTGAGATACCATACATTCGTGAACTCATAGAGCTATTCACCTGTGTATCCTGGTCTATTTACATAAGGATTGGATCATTCTCTTTCTCTTGTAGGATTTGCGTTCAGTGTTAACAGTGCTTACAACTAGTAGCAGTTTCTGTAGCTCTTTTATCTGCAATAGTATTTAGGAATATCTGGCTGTTTCACAGTGCCTGTGATCTAACTCTGGCCCCATCCCAAAGGGTATACTGGTTTGCTGTTGACTATAGAAGGTGTTTAGCTGGACTTGCTTCTTATGCCCCTCCACTCCCAGCAGGACTGATTGTTGCTTCTAAGTTGAGTGAAAAAGAGTCAATCATGGAAATAGGAGTGAGTGGGTAGAGAATTGGTACCTTTATCCCGTCAGGATCACTTTTCCGACTAGTGTCTTCCGTGTGTTTTTATCTTCAGCTTATTCTCAAATTTTAAAAAAATACTGAGAGATCTGGTAATAGATTTCTTGTTCATGTCTAGCCTAGCTCTCAGCTTTTTCTTTGTACTTTAACCAATAATAAAATATAAATTTTCCCTTCCTTCAATGATCATCATGAAATAATATTTCAAAGGAAATTACATGTTTGAGTGTGTTATTCAAAGGGAAGTTCCACCAGGATATGTCTCTCACTCTTTTGTGAACAAAAATGAAAAAACAAAGCTCTATACTCTTTTTTTCTCTCCTGCTTAAAAGATTTGCTGGTATACATTTTAGAGGAGCTACAATTGCTCTTTATTTTACAAAATAAAAAAGTCGAGAAATGAGAGGAAAAAATGCCTATATATATAAGCATACATTTCACAGTTAAAGTATTAATAACATTGTAATGAGATTGAGAGGTTGCTTACTGCTCCAGCCAAAACTATTTGGAAATTCAATAAAACCAATCTGGATATTTCATTTCTTTTCTTTTGCGTAAGGACATATGACATGATACAGGCAAGAAGGTTGCCTGGTTTAAGTGCTAGTTTTGTACATACTTTCTCCAGATTGCTATATGAAGCAGCAGATAATATAAACACACGTTCTTGTCTCTAGTTAGGCATATTATAGTTAATGACCATATGGTCATTATGGTATAAGATCTACTGTCTGTTGTATTTATATTCCTCAAGCATATTGTTCCTTCAACTTCACAGTGTGTTAAACTATTTCAAAGGGAAAAAAATCCTTTCCCTCTTGTTTCTGGTTGTCCTATCAAGTGTAACCTTGGACCCTTATAGAGCAATTAGATCAGCCTCTATCCCCTCCTTTGTAATGAGGTTTCTTGCATTTCTGAGTCTATAACCCTTTAGTCTTCCCTAATGGGACATCATTATTCTGAAAGAAACAATGTAAATGTAAATGAATATTCTCATTAACGAGTCACAGAGAAACCTTTAGTGGTAGCGCTGTGGTAATTCTGCTTGTTATTTCTCTGGTATTCCATGCAGGATTTTTTTTTATAATTCATTATTAGTATTCAAAATTACTTGTTCTTTAATTTTGCATGTCTTTCATAATCCAGTGTTCCAACCAGTTCAACCATGTCCTTGTTTTATTCCCAGGAACCACCTGTGAAACGTTCAAGGTCTCTGTCCCCAAAGAGCTTTTTGAAAGAGTCGGAGGAACTAAGGAAGCTTAAAATAACTGAAGGAAAGATTGAAAACTTAGAAAAGGCACTACAGCTAAAGGTGAAAATTAAAAAACAAACAAAGCAGCTTTTTACGCTTTCAGTTGGCATAGACTGAGATAAACAAGAATTACACAGATATTTTAGAAAAACCTGGCATACATAGCAACAGGCCAAAGAGTTCATAACCTGTGGTCTCTAAGTGATATGCACTCTTACTCTGTAACATGTGATGTTGTCCTGTATATGGTAGGACAAAGTCCTATGGAACTTTGAGCCAATATTTAAAAGTATCCCTGTAACTTTTAAAAAGAAAACTCTGCTTTAGTTACACTAAGTGAAGAGAAGTGTTTATATAGCCCTCTTCGTGCACACACACATTGTTTTTCACACACCAGGCTTATTCTGTTGTGACATGGGTTCAGTCCCAGAGGACATAAAAGTAGCCTGCATGATAATATACCATTATTATCACTTTATGCATATTAAAAGAGACGAAGTACACATGAAATAGACTGTTGTTTCATATTCTTCAACAAAATATATCTAGAAGAAATTACACTGGTCATATTATGTTGTGTCTGTGTCCTTCCTAGGTATCTACAAGTAGTAAAAGGTTCATGTAGTTGCAAGGAATATTTTCCAGTTTTAGAATAAGTTCTTGAAACTCTTCACCAGGAACATGAACTTGACATAGCCATTTTGGGAAAATCTGTGTTTTTTAATGAAAGAAAAAAATCAAGGGAACATTGTGCATCCTGTCTCCACTGCCATACTGTATGCTATATTTCTAAAATTTAGTTTTTTAAAAATGGTTTGCCATGCAGCATTGGCATATTCAGATCTAAGAAATGCAAATCCAAAGCCTTGATAAACATGCAGAACCAGTTGTTCAATTCTTTGGATCCCAGCCAATATGTAATCTCTCACATTTTTATGATGAATATAGAATTGGTTTTATAAGTCTAATCAACCATGGCTGTAAAATCTTTTCAGTTACAATTTAAGTATAACAAATTGTGTGTTAATGGTTGATGATAAATAAAAAACTTAGCCATAGCATACTGTCATTGCAAATTCTTACATTCTACTCAGTTTTCCAGTATCTTATCACCTTGGTGTTATGCAGATCCAAGAAAATGATGAGCTTAGACATGCCCATGAAAAGCGCAGAAAAAGGCTGCAGATGTTACAGACCAACTACAGAGCAGTAAAAAAGCAATTAAAGCAATGGGAGGAAGGCTATAGCAAGTAAGTTACACAGCTCATTAAAACCATTATATGTATTAAACTTGAATGGAACTTTTGTTGCTTAGGTGTTGTAAAAGGAAACTTGGTTAAAGTAAAATAAGGGATCAGTTCTTGATATTCTGGCTTTGCTTTGTAGGAAGATAGAAGATGAATCAGACTCATATGCAGAAATGTAATAACAACATAAACAGTGACACAGGCGGATGCTCCATCTTAGTTTATATTACATTTTAAGTTTAATCAAGGGACAGAGGTTATTAACTGGCTGTTACTAATTACTGCTATTGTGAATAGTGACTGTGCTTGTGGTATATCAAAAGTTATACCACTTGATTTTTTGTGGCTGTTCATTCCCACCATTTACATTTTTCCCTGGGTATACATGAAAAGAGGAGAGATGAGGCATAAGGGGAGTCAGATGTGAACCTAAGACGGAGACATATAATGCCAAAAGTGGCCCCTCTCATTTGTCAAATTATTTATTTTGTCTCAATAAAGCCCTTCATAATGAGGTGAGTTATGTTTTGTGACACGCTACACTGTGCTCCATCAGTATAAATATAGGTCATCTTGGTCAGATCCAGTGTTTGTTCTGCCTATAGTAGACATATGCTTTTTCATATCAATTCAAGTTATTGACTCTATGGATGATGGACAAACAGCCTGTATTTTGAACTGAGGGCTACCTGAGTTGTTTAACATCCATAAAATACATTTTGAGTTCCCCCCCCCAAATTAATCTGGGGACCACAAATCATCCTTAAACCCATCCCTATTTGCTATCCTGTGTTTGTGTATTTTCTGGGTCACAAAATAATAACAGTGGTACATTTGAAGGTTATTATTCCTGAACATTGTTGCCTGTGATATCCCAGGATTGTTACTGGCCAATCTTTTGTGGTGGTTAATAGTAGAACAAGGCATAGGTTCAGTGCTTGATTTCAGTGCCTGGAACTTTCTGTTACCAAGACTGGGAGACAACTTTGGCAGATTACATGTGAGCTGCTGCCACACAGAAAATATTGGCTAGATGGACCTCTGACCTTACATTCAGGTCACAACATAATACTAGCATGGTGTTTGTTGCACTCAGTTTCCACCACTTAATTTATGGTGCAACAAACCACACAGCTAGGTCATTTTAAGAAACTGCATTACCATTCTGAAATAAGAGTTAGGTTTGGGCATAGCAATTAATTTTCACAGTTCACATTGCTAATTAAACATCAGGGTTTATTCATGCTTATAGAGGATAGGAATAAAGGTGACCAAATTACAATCCTGGGAAATACAGATTTACCAACAGCAAAGGAAAACAACAGTAAAACTAATTGATATTCTGCTACTTCTTTGAACAGATTTTTAGGAATAACTCTGAATCAAGACCTTGTATTGATTTCTGCAGGGGCCTTTGCTGCTTTTTTATTCCCTGTAGATGGTAGCGGTGTGCCTAGGTTTGCTAAAAGAAATGAAATGACTGTCTTTTCTGCTTCCATGGTTTTCTCCCACCCCCCAGAACAAATGGATAGCCTCTTGTTGATGGCTCTGTGGGATTGTAGATGTGTTGAATTGGTAGTAAAAAAATACAGATACTTTTTATTTCTAGTTTTTAATAGGCAGGATTACTCTGAACCTTTGGGTATATTTACGAAATTAAACAGAAAGCCTTTTTTTTTCTTTGAGCCAATTGTGATGAGAGTGCAGAACTGCAACTACGTAGGACTTAAAATTGCTCAGTGAACACACCCAATTGGTGGGGAGGTTTCTCTCCCTAAAAAGATGAAGAGCCTTTCCACACTACACTGTGATAGTGCTGTTATTCCAGTTTCAACATCTTGTGGAATTCTGGAGTTTGTCATTTATTGAGATCAAAGAGCTCTCTGGCTGAGAATTCTAAATGCCTCTCCCTAACCTGCAAACCCCAGGATTCCATAGGATGTTGAAAGTGGAATAACAGCATTGTAATAGAGTAGTCTAGGAAGGCCCAAGTCTTGAACAGAAACTTTTTGGAATGTTGATTAAGTATGCCTCTTCCACAGGATAAATTTCATAGAAACCATGGGTGAAACTTCCCAGGATTTTTTATACCTGTGGTTTGTTTATCAGGTCTAGTAAGTTAACAGTGAGCTTTCAGGACAGTACACCTCCCCAATCAACAAGTCACTCTGGTATTCAAAATGTTAATGGGCACATATAAGACTGAGATAAGCAAACAATTCTTTTCTATAGCTCCATGTTATTTTCACAAATTATGAATATGTGTTGCTTGGAAAATTTGTGCCACTTCTGCAGTCAATGGCCTCTGTATCTTTTGTAATAAATATGTAACTGATCATTTGAGAAGACTTAACAAGGCATTGGACAGAGCAGAATTTTGTTTAGAATATGGATCCATACACTTCCAAAAATACTTTCACGGATGCATTGATCTCCCTTCAGTTGAGATGTGAGATAGCTTTGGAGAGCTTTCTTACTTAGGTCAGACTAAGGTGCAGTTCCACACTTTCTTCTGTACTTAGGAAGCTTACAGTAACTTCTAGGAGCTCTATGTTGACAATAGCAAATCCAGAGTACATTGAATTAAGCTGAAATCTTTTAATTAAACTATGTAAAAGAGGTTAGGTAGTCTTATATCCTTGGGAATTCAGTTTCAGAGAAGCCCCCTTATGACTTAATTATACGTTCTCACCTTAGACACATATTTCACATACTGGGCTGTTCATACATTATACTACTCCATTCTTTCTAAGACACAGAAAATTCCATCAGGATAGTAGCAACATAGCAACATCTTATTCCTTGAATTTGCCATGTGTTTTTACAGGCATGTCACAGAATAGTTTAGTAGCTCAATAAACTTAATTACTTTGTCTCAACTGGAACTGGACATTTAAAAAAGGATTCTATGGCCCTTTCCACACGGGGAAATAACATGTGGCAGCGCGACCCCCGTGGGAGGTCGTCTACACGGTAAAGTGGATTGGGGTGGATTACTTTAGAGTAATTCCACACCCCAATCCATGCTAGGGCTCCCGGAAGTGGCGGCACCGCGTGCTTTTTAAAAACCACTTTTTGTGTGGTTTTTAAAAGGCATGGGGCATGCAGCCGCGTTGCAGCGCCCGGTGTGGATTTGCAGGCGCGCGCAAGGGCGTGCCTGCAGATCTGCTGGGGACGGGATTTCCGGCTGGCGAGGTTCTCCGGTTGGTGGAGAGCCTCCGCCAGTCATCAGCCGCCATTTTGGGCGCTGCCGGATGCTGCGGGACGCCGACAAGTGTGGAGCAGTGAAACGCGCTACTCCACGCGGTGACGGACTGAGGTAAGCTCCGTTTCGGCATGGCTTACCCTGTTTCTCTGCCCATGTGTGGAAAGGGCCTGTCATGTCACTTATGTAAACTAGATAGATAGTTGTGTCTGATCACTAAAATAAGGGACATTGCATGTACATAAGCATAAAAGCAGTAGTGTAGCCTTCTTACATAATCTTTTTTTTTTAAAATAGTTCTACTACAGATCCTACCAGCCATTGCTATCAAGGGCTGTTAACTGTGTATATTTTAAATTACTGAGTTGTTCCTATCCAGTGTTGTCCTTACGACTCATCTTATTCAGTGAGGCTGTTCAGGTGTTAATTAGAGGGATGCTCTCCTAATGTTTGCTGATTATTTACCTTATTTCTATCCATATTGTGTGGGAGCAGGTATGGGGGGATGGAAACAGAAATGAAACAAGCAGCAATGTCATGGGCAAGCCTCATCACATAAATGTTCATCTTTAGTTTGTTTTGCAACACTTTTAGGATTTGAAGTTCCAAATTCCTACCAAAGCAGAAAAGTTGTTAATATAGTGTCCAAATGCAGTTGATCTAAATTTCCCAAAAAGGGGGAAAACCCTCTAGTACTAAGGAGAGCAAGGTGGTGTATATCAGGTTTGTCTAATTTTAGGGCTGGGGTAGGCTTGGTTGAAAGACAGTGACTTTTCCAAGGCTATCCAGGAGGTTTCAAAGCCAAGCAGAAATTTGACTAGTTTACCATATTCAGAACAGAATTCTGCATGTTGGCTATCAGCCAGTTTAACACTGTGAGTAAAACCATGTTTCATAAATGACTCCAATGTCATTGATCTTGTCACAGAAAACTGTAGTTGTAATCATTATGGTCCCAAACCATTACATTACAACTACATGATAATTACTTCATAATGCCAAAACTAATAAAATGAATTTCAGTGAGAATAAATGTAAAGTACTACATTTGGACAGGAAAAATCAGATGCATATATATAACATGGGGGCCATCTTGCTTGACAGCAATACTCAGTTTGGTGGAATATAACCTTGAACATGAGTTAACAGTGTGATGCAGAATAAAAAAAGTCCAGTGCAGTTCCGGACTATATCAATAGATGTGACGTGATAGAACCATTTTGTTCTGCTCCTGGAATTCTTTGTCTACATGATATCAAGAATGAGATTGACGAGGTGGAATGTGTCCAGAGAAGGGAAACCAAGATAGTAAAAGGTCTGTGTGATGGATCCTCTTCCAACACTGTGGCTCCTATCACTCACCTTGCTCTTTTGCTGTTAAGATCTCTCCCTGACTCTGGCACTTGGGTCTCAAAGTCACTATTGTAGTGGACAGGCAGATGTGTTTATTGTTGGATTCAATTAGGTAAAGGATGGGCAGTTCCTGTCAGGAGTCCTCCATGTTTGTTGTTTTAGGATAGCAGTAGCCTGGGGAAATAGTGATAGTAGGCTGTTAACTTTCCCAGGTGCCAACCATTCCTTCCGGCTGGAATTTCAAAGGAACCATTTGGCATGATGACGTTCGTCCTTTTACAACTATCTCAGGAGAAACTTGCTGTTTAAGTGTAAGGCGGGGGAAAGCATTCCATTCTCGAGCTTTAACGTCTGATAGACAGTATCATTCACTATGTTTCAATAAATCTTCTACTAAAGTTTATTGCTACGTTTGAGGGTGAATCTGTTCCTGACAGAAAGCTCGAGAATCTTTTTTTTTCCTAAAATGCATCAAGTAGTGGATCAGTTAATTACTGAAGAAGAACGAGGATCTGCAGAATCTGATGGAACTGCAGAGACCGAAGCGTCCATGGATACCAAGGCAAATTTACCGCTGAGCGAGGCTATGAAAACCCCCACAAGCGGCCAAACCTGGGTCTGGGGAGAGAAACCCCTTATGTCGGTAAGACAACGCAGAAGGGCTGCTAGATGGGACACATCAGCCAAAGACCTTTCCTTTCTGGGGGAAATGGCACGAATGGAAACAGAACTGGAGAGAAAAGATGAGGAGATACTCGAACTCAAGACCATGTTACGTGAGATGAGCATCCGTCCCCCGCAGACATTGAGAACACCAGCACGCGAACCACGAGCGGCTGTGCCAGCGGCAGGCACCCCTGGTCCGCCCCAGCAACCAGCAGGGCAAGCTCCAGCGCCACCGCTACTCAGAAACGTGGGAGACCTGAAAGCGTCCTTCAACGGGAAGGGTGAGAAACTCTCTTTCTTTATGACTATGGCAAATAATTTCATGGTCGATCATGGCCACCTCTTTCGGGATGATGCAGCCCGAATTAGATACCTCAGCCAGAGAATGAAAGGACTGGCAGCTGACTGGGTAGCGAACCTATATGACACCCGCGCCCCCGAAACCGAAAATCTGCAGCTCTTCATGAACCATTTGCGTGAACGGTTTGAAGACCCCCATCTACTAGAAAAAACTAAATATCAACTAAAACAAATGAAACAAGGCAGGAACGACGTGGGAACATATTCGCGTGAATTTAGAAACCTGGCCACCAAAGTGCAGTGGAATGATGAGATTCTTATCGAGTTATACAAAGATGGACTAGATCCTGATATCTTACACGGGTGCCTAATGCAGGCCAACCCACAAACCCTGCTAGGTTGGATCAGACTAGCTACTGAAGTGGAGGGTATAACCCACACTGTTCAGTTGAACCGACAACGACAAGACTTAACAAAACGACAACCTCGCCGTCCCACCTTCCTCAATGTTGAGGAACGAACAAACGCCTCCATTTGGGCATGTGTTTCACCTGTGGGAAACCGGGTCACCTTGCCAACAACTGCACCAGTAACCAAGCCACGGTGGGGACTAAAGGAGCACGAGCAGACCCCAGGAATAAAGAATCTACACGTCAGACAACGGCCATCAAACAACCGCTCAGACGCACTCATAAGGACCCTGCAGCAGCGACAGGAGACTCCGCTCCCGACGGTGAAACCTCTTCTTCGATTCCTCGGACACAGATGGGGATTCTGAACCCGACGGTGGCGGTTTGAAAGCAGCGGGAACAGCTGTAAGTACTCCTAAAATTCCCCATTTCTATACCACGGTTACGATTACTGGCGGAGATGGGACCTTGCATGTACATAGGGCACTAATTGACTCTGGCTGCTCCAGAAGTTTGTTACACCCCAAATTGGCCAAGACCCTTAAAACTCTATATGAGCCTTTGGAACGCCCCATCAAGTTAACTCAAATGGATGGGACCTCAATGACTGGAGGAGCAATAAGCGAAATCACCATGCCCATCTCATTTCAAATGGACCAAAATAATTATAGCATGCGGTTCCTAGTTCCCAAGGCGGTGCAGTTCGAATTGGTCTTGGGAATCCGGCTCCTTTCCCCCAAAAGACGGGCCGTGGCACTCTATCCTCTTCCGAGGCAAGTTCTCTATTGGCCATGAAGAATTGCAACAAATTCCTTCGACTACCGTGATTTACAGAAGGCCTTTCATGAGAGGGAGGCTACAAAAAGCCCCCCCACACTGAATTTGACTGAAAATTTGGGAAATTATTACGGAGCCTCGCTGCCTAAACCAAAAATCTACCCCATGAGCCAGCAAGAACTCCTTGCCCTCAAAAAGTTCCTTAATAAAAATTTGGCCGTGGCTTTATCAAGCCTTCTACAGCCCCTACGGCGAGTCCTGCTTTTTCCCGAAAGAGAAAAGACCCCGGGAGCGTTTTGAGGTTTATAGTTAACTACTCTGCTATTAACCAGGTTATCTCTTCCAATTGTTATCCCATTCCCCTGATACGGACCGTTTTAGACCATCTTGTTCAAGGAAAAATTTCATAAGCTTGATCTTAAAGAAGCATTTCATAGGATTCGGATGGACCCAGACTCTGAATGGCTCACCACCTTTGAAACCCCACTGGGGAATTTTAAAGGGACGGTTCTCCCCTTTGGATTACAATCTGGACCATCTGTGTTTCAGATGTTTTTGAAACCATTTTCCACGACTTATTGTATCAGGGGGTTCGATTTATTTGGATGACATTTTAATTTATGCAACTATGGAATCTCATGTATCATTGGTTCGGGAAGTGCTTCGACGGCTGATAGATAATAACCTCGAGTTAATTGTCTAAGTGCCAATTTGACACCCAAACCTTTGATTACTTGGGTTATAGGATTCAAGATTGTTCACTTAAAATGGACCCTTCGAAAATTAACTCTATTTTGCAATGGCCCGCCCCCAAAAATTTAAGCAACTGCAGCAATTTCTTGGCTTTGCAAACTTTTACCGGAACTTTATCGAGGATTTTGCAGCCATAGCGCTTCCGCTTACTAACCTGTTACGGAAACCCAAAGGCGAATCTACATGTAAGTCGCACAAACTTCGTTGGTCCCCCAATGTCAGTCGGCGTTTGAACATTTGAAATTAAATTCACTACAGAGCCATTGCTACTTTTCCCCGACAGTGCTAAGCAATTCATTGTGCAAACAGATGCTTCTGACTTTGCCATGGCCGCTGTTCTTTTGCAACATGACTCTGAGGGAGCACTCAAGCCTTGTGCTTTCATTTCAAAGAAATTTTCTCTTTCAACAAGCTAATTGGCCTATTTGGGAGAAAGAAGAAAAGGCTATTCATTTTGCGCTGACCACTTGGCGACATTTACTTAAGGGGCCCGACTCCCCTTTGAAGTTTTGGACTGATCATAGAAATTTGAACCGCAGTCGGTTAAGAAACTCTCCCCTAAGCAGGCGAGATGGTCAATTTTTCCCAAAGGGTTCCGGTTTAAAATTGTTTTCAAACCTGGCCTTTTTAAAACCAATTGGGGGAACCCTTATCTCGCCTTCCCTGTTTTGAGGGACCTTCTGCTACGCCCCCCCCCCCTCCAAAGCCTTTTTTCCCGGGGCCTCCTCCCTGGCTTCTCAAGTAACTACTCGAAATTAGCAAAAACAAGGCTTTCTGCCTCCTCCCTCTGTGACTCCGCTCCCCGGGATGCTATCGTTCATGCAGCGCATGCCGACTCATGGCTCCCGGCAAATAAGGACAAAATTGAGGGGGTTTTGACAATCCCCCTTTTTATGGCACCAAGGTCTACGTCCCCCCTGCTGCCCGTGAGCATGTACTTCATCGCATCCCCCTTTTTAAACCTGCTGGACATTTTGGGTTTTTGAAGACATTGATGCGATTCGCCCCCTTTTTTTTGGTGGCCTGGACAAAATTTCCTCCGTGCAAACTTACATTAAACAGTGTGCTACTTGCAACTTTTTCAAATCGCCCACATCTAAGCCTAAAGGGGCTCCTACAACCTCTGCCTGCTCCGTAGCCCCTGGTCGGTTATCGCAGGGGATTTTTTTCGTCTCTCCCCCCCTCTTCACATGGCTTTCATGTTATTTGGGTTGTTACTATCACTTTTCCAAGCAATGTCATTTTGTTCCTCAAAAAGAAAGTACCCAATGCTGAACGACTTGCTGACCTATTCGTTCATCATGTATGGAAACTTCACGGACTACCTTCGGTGATCATTTCGGACAGGGATCCAATTTTCACTTCCAAGTTTTGGACCTGCCTCTTGAAAACCCGGGGAATCACTCAGAAACTAGCAGTGCTTATCACCCCCAAACAGATGGCCAATCTGAGCGTGCTAACAAATCTCTTGAACAATTTCTTAGGTGCTTTGTTTCTGAAAACCAGAACGATTGGGTTTCGCTTCTCCCGTTTGCTGAGTTTGCTGTAAACCATGCTGTTCATGCTTCTACTGGGAAAACCCCCGGGAAAAAGTTTACGGCTTTCTTCCTTCTCCTTCCCCCCCCTCACCCTCCCTTCCTCTGCTCCTCCTTCTGTTTCTGCTTGGGTCTCTAAATTTTCGGGCATTTGGCAATCCGTTTCCATGCTATAGCGTCTGCAAAAGCTTTCACAAACGCTTTGCCGACCGCAAACGGAAAACCAACCCCCTACAAACCCGGGGATCTGGTCTTTCTTTCCTCAAGCACATTTCGTCTACTTCTCCTAAAAAACTTTCCCCTCGATTTTTTCGGTCCTTTTCCTGTGAAAAAAGCTATTAACGATGTTTCTTTTGAACTGGATCTCCCTTCTTCCCTCAAGGCAATTCATCCTGTCTTTCATTCCAGTTTGCTGAAGAGAGCCCCTTCGCTGGATTCTTCGCCGATGATGTTCCTCAACGCCCCGATTTACTTTGTTATTACTGCATGGGTTTCTTGTATTTCTGTTGTTCTGTAATATTTTACTTGTTTTGCGTATCTATATGTATATAATTTTTTTTTTTTTAAAAAAATGGGGCAGGATGTCAGGAGTCCTCCATGTTTGTTGTTTTAGGATAGCAGTAGCCTGGGGAAAAAAAGTGATAGTAGGCTGTTAACTTTCCCAGGTGCCCCCTTCCTTCCGGCTGGAATTTCAAAGGAACCATTTGGGGGGGATAAAGTTTGTCCTTTTACAACTATCTCAGGAGAAACTTGCTGTTTAAGTGTAAGGCGGGGGGAAAAAACATTCCATTCTCGAAATTTTTAAAGTCTGATAGACAGTATCATTCACTATGTTTCAATAAAAACTTCTTTCTAAAGTTTTTTTGCTACGTTTGAGGGTGAATCTGTTCCTGGGCAGTTCCCCTCTTAAATTTTTTTAAAGAAAATATGTTGTTTTGTGCCTTCAAATCATTTCTGATTTATGGTGACCCTAAGACAAATCTATCATGTGGTTTTCTGGGGCTGAGAGTGTGATGCACCCCAGGTTAGTCAATGGGTTTCCATTGCCAAGTGGGGAATCAAACCCTGGTCTCCAATTTTCAAGCCACTACACTACATTGGCTAGCTAATATATCTAGACATAAATGTGGAAAACAAACAAGCCAACGTTTATTGGATAACAACAAGCTAAACATCTAGTGCTGCTCTGTCTGCAGTACAACCTAGCACTTTAGTTAAAACAAAATAATATTTTTCTTTAAACAATTTTCAGTTGTCTTAGATTCCATCAAAACAGTTTTGTGACCTTATCCATTCCTATCCATAAACATTTCTCTGTTTCTCACTGACCATTTCTCTGTTCCTAGCTGCCCCTGTGCAGTCTTCTAAGGCAATCCTCTAGTTTTATGCTTATTCCCATTAGCCCCACTTCCTCAGCATTCCAAAGATTGTGATTAGCTGTCTTTACTCAGGCCTGCTAAGCTCCTGTCTTCACCGTTGAAGGAGATGGACATACTTAGTTTGGAGATGAAAAGCATGGCAAGTAACAGGATGGCTGTCTTCAATTTCATGTCATGTGGAAGATGGAGCGAGCTTGTTTTGTGCTGCTATAGTGGGTAGGATCTGAGCCAATGAGTTCAAATTACAGAAAAGAGATTCTAAGTATTGCTGAGAATAGGACCCCTTGAAAACCTTCATTGGAGGTTTCTAAACATCAGGATGCTCACATCTTAATTGTTCTTTAGCATTAGATTCCTGCACTGACAAGGTTTCATTAGATGGCCGTCAGGGTTCCTTCCAAATTTATGGTTCTGTGAAGACTCTGGAAGTGCAGGGGCTCAGCAGTGGGCTTGTGACTAGGTTCACTCATCTGAAAGCAGCATTTTTGCGTATGTGTCTGAAGCCACCATGATTTATAAAGCTCTGCCAGGCTGAAAAAAGGTCTATGCATATTTTGGTTCATATAGGTGACTATGTGTTGGTTCTCAAATAAAATGCCTCTAAATGAGCTCTGGCTGACTGTGAATCTACTTGGTAGTCCCCTCATTCTCCTGAGGAGTTTGTGTGAACATCTGCATAAGTTTAAGTCAGCTCATATTGATGCTGTGCAAAGATATATGAATTCCCAGCCATGCATCCCAGGGCATCTGTGGATGTGCACTTTCTTTAAGTTCCATATATGTCATATGGGGCAGGGATTAATAAATCAGTTTCAACAGTGGCTGCTGTTACATGGTTATTAATTATTATAATACTAGGGCCTTTGTCAGTGCTATTTAAAGTGATGGTCTGTGGACTGAGGAGAGTTTCTGGGAGGAAAAAAGAAACAGTTGTAGGCAACACTCAATAGTATGATACCAGTCCCGGTCACATAGAGAAGATAAAATTACTGGTCACTTACATCAGATAGCTTAAGAAGCAGTGGATTGTGTTATGAGTTACAATCTGGGAAAGTGACCTGCTAATACTGTTTAAAAACCTGTTTCTTCATTGATGATTGAAGACTCAAAATAACTTCTTTGGATAGAAATATATCTGTGGAACTGTTAGAGATTCTTTCTAATAAACTTCTGTATTCAGACCATTGTCTTTCATAGTTATAGCAAAAGAATGAAAACTTCTAACTTGCTGGCAGTACTATGAACATTTAAATCATTTAGTCAGTGTTCTTCTGAAACTTCATGTGTACAAGGGCTTTTCTAATTTCCTCATAAATAGAGCATTTAAAATGATCTAATGCTTTCCTTTGTGTACTCCATTAATATCTTTTTCTTTGTTTTGTCTTTGTCCGTTGATGTATGTATCCTAGTTCTGTTACAGAAAGAGGTTACTAGTTTCTTTCAGATCAGGTGTTTGTGTTACTTAAGGAATGGCTGACACAACACTAGAAGAACTGGTAGCTTCTAACTTATTTTTATGTTAGTCTGACATATCCACCTTCTGCTTTCTCTGTGCTGACTATATGAATAACACTATTGTCTAAGACACAGCAGTCCTGAACTGTGGTGTCATTTCAGTAGTTTTATCTTTGTGATATTTGTTAACTGAACCTGTAATGATTATCCACTGAAATTTAGGATAGCTGAATAGTAATGTTGCTCTATGTAGTAATAGCACATTTTGTAGCCATTATGTTTCTTTTCCTTTGGAATTCAAAATCTGTTTGTTTTTACTGGATATCTTTTTGTTTTAAATAACAGGCCTGGAATCAGTAAAAGTGGAAAGGAACGTTCAGATCCTCAGTATCTACGTCAAGAAGATTCTGATGCTGTGTGGAATGAGCTGGCATATTTCAAAAAAGAGCACAAAAAGCTATTGATTGAAAAGTGAGTTTTCTTTATTAAAAACAGCAACATATACATTAAGAAATATGCTACTAGTTCTCTGAATCTTTTTCTTGTTGGCCTTGAAGGCCACACAGAGGAATTCCTTTCAAATACCAAAATTAAATCATCTTCTTCTACTAGAAACAGAGAAGAAAAACATTAGTCTTCCTCCCACTGCCCCTGGCCCTTTAAATCAGTGACAACAAGTTTGCTAGCACTAACTGAAACTGTATTACATGATCTAGGGATTGTGTTAATTAATGTGGCTCTCATCTGTTGGAGGTGTCGCTCTTCATTAGCCTGTATTTTACACACTGCCGTGCTTCATTTTTGGAATGAGGTGGTGAGGGGATAACCTAGCCAGCCATCCTTGTTTGATCTCCTTGATACATACGCAATGCAGAATGCCTCAGCTCTCTTGGTTCCCTGCCCTGTCCTGCTAATCCCAGCTGAGCTCATTATGGTGTAGCCTTGCTGCTACTCTTGGAGCCAGAGCTGTCCAAGCTAATTACTAGTAGCAGCAGAGCTGCCTGTTAAGGGTCTGGAGTGGATCTGCTAACATGGTCCTTCGTAGTGACCTGCAAAAAGCACGAGGGAGTTGCTCTCTTTCTTGCCGCGCACAGCCTGTCCTTTGGGTTTAGTGCTGATCCCTTCACACAGCTCTTTTAGCTGTGGTAAGTGTAAAACTTGGTGAAGGAATTCTTACTTTAGAAAACATACAGTTTGCCTCTTTGATCTTATAATTCATAGACTATTATACTCACCCTGCTAAAGCAAGAACATTCCCTTTCATACTAGACAAAAGGAAGTTGGTAGGCACTGCATAATTAGCCTTTTAATGATGTTTTAAAATGTCTTTTGTCAAGTTGATTTTGTTGTTTAGCAGTGAGCATGCTTGAAATATGTTTCAGACTTCAGCGTGTGTGTTGGGAGTATGCCTGCACTGACAGAACATCCAGAATATTCTGTCATCATTTGAATGGTGAAGGATCTCCCTTTAACTTGGCTGTTGAATCTATGTCAGAGCAACATTTGCTCCATAGCACCAGCCACT
Source organism: Ctenosaura bakeri (assembly GCA_948474755.1). Classification (NCBI taxonomy): domain Eukaryota; kingdom Metazoa; phylum Chordata; class Lepidosauria; order Squamata; family Iguanidae; genus Ctenosaura; species Ctenosaura bakeri. The sequence goes on from CAOLHI010000938.1 coordinate 67,443, forward strand.
TTGATTCTGTTGGTATTGGGGGTTTCTGGCAAAAATTGATGAGACCATGGCTGCTAGGATAATCATTTGACCATGCAGTTTCTGGCATAGACTGCTCCGGCAGCATTAGCTACATAAGCTCCTAATAATCTACAATAACATCTAGACAATGTAACTATTCTGAGTACTGGAACTAGAGCCTTTTTGTGTGTCTTTCCTATGTTGTACACATTACCACACCAATTCTACTCCACACTGTTTCAGCCACTAGATCCATCCATGGAAAACCATGTGGATATTCTCTTCTAGAGATAGTCTGTGAAAAAAAATGCACAGTTCTAAATGTACAAAGATGCTTCCAAACTATACTTTTACTGTGCAATTGCATTGCTTCATTCATACAGCTTTACAGGATGTTTAGATGATGATGATGGTGGCCATGTTGATGATGTTTTCAGTTTGTAATCTTCCATATTGTTTCACAGGCCATTTCTGCACTATACTATTATGCTGCTATTATTCCAGTTTCAGTATCCTATGGAATCCTGGGGTTTGCATTTTAGGGAAGGGCCTCTAGAATTCTCAGCCAGAGAGCAGTTTTGACCTCACTAACTACAAACCCCAGAATTCCAGAGGATGATGAAAGTGGAATAATAGTACTATAACAGTATAGTGCAGAAATGGCCACAAATTTTCCTTTTGTTCTTACCAGGGATAGTCTGTTAAGGAAAAAAGAGTGGAATGGTTACTTGACAACTTTTAATAGTGAACAATAGAGCTGACAGAGGGATACTTGTATGTTAGAACTTGGTTGCAATCTTGATATGCTTAGAAAAATAAGATGAAATATATAGTAGTATCCATTGAAGACAGAACACTGAATGAAATAAAACAAACTTGGAAGATGTGTTCCAAATTCTGCTTATAACCTGTGCTGCCATGAGCTTGAGGGAAATGTCTGATTTTTCAAATCTTCTGTTGTCAGCATCTTCCAATTTGAATATGCTATTCAATGATTAAAAATATTGTGAATTCCTCAAATTTTGTGTGAAGGTGTTAGTCAGTGAGTCCATGCTTTTAGGACATCAGTGTCCCTTGTGGAAAAATTGCATCAGTGTATTTTCATTAGGGATGCTTGTGTCAACAGTATCTGCTAGTAATTTGAGTAGGAAAAGTTGTCTCAAATGTATTGTATTAGACCTGAACAACAGCAAGAAGGTAAATAAAACCTTCCTTTCCTTTCACTGGGAAAGGTGTCATCAGTAAAAAGACTGATAAGCTAAAAATCTAATTTAAATTAAATTAGATACTGGTGTCAGAGCCAATATCCTTTGCTCTATGAGGAAGTCGCTTGCTCAGTTGACTCTTGTTTCATCAGGTGAAGTTATGTACTTGTGTCTAGAACCTCTCAGTATCAGGAATGATTATCTAAATTTACTGTACTAAATGGTACTATAATTTTCTTCAAAAACTATTGTCTCAGAGGCTGCAGGCAACTTGTTTAATTGGCTGTTGCGCAGAATGTGAACAATTGAGCAGGTGCTCTCTTTCACAAAGAAGTATAGGATATGATTGTCAATTGTACGTTTCCCATGGCAATAAATTTTAAATGATCCTGTGGAGACATGTTCAGCAGATCTTGAGGGAAGAAATCACCATGTATGATCATTGTACTTCATTTCAATAACTGACCTGTTTAGACAAACACATGGATCCCTTTAGTTCTCAGCTGATGTTTTATTTTATTTTTTTGTTTGTATGCATCATTGGGAACTATAGTTTAGAAACAGAATATAAATATTTTAAATGATGGTGACAACAGTGTTAGAACAGTTAAGTTAAGTGCAGTTAAACAGAAGAGAAAATAATATTTCTTGCTGAAACATTTGTCCCATATTTTTGGGAGATACACTGTATGCAGTTGAACTGTTTCTTCCACCAGAGTGGAATGATAATTGGAAAACACTGTATTGAAGGATTCACATGTGTAGGCATTGTACATATGAAGGGGAGTGGGGCCAACCATACTAATTCTCCTCCCTTCCATGATTTTTTAAATTTCTATGTACATGTGAAATGTGACTGTCTGTGAAGGAAAGCCTGCTTTATCCAGAGAGGCTTTCTGCGATATGTTAGAAATCCTCATTTTTCAGGAGCTGAATCATGTTGGAAGCTGCCATGGATGGAGACGTCACTCTTTTCCAGAAAGTCATCCTCTACATGCAGAGATTGATAAGAACATGTCTCCCACTCCAGTATGTAGAGCTTCCATGTAAAGAGAAAGTCTAAACATCCCAAACAAACTCATACTTATTGCAAGCTCTATTTTAGTGAAGGAAACAGTTTCCGGACTTTTCTGATAATTCCAAATTACAGTTAATAGCAGGTTGACTGTATATTACTGATTATACAAGAATGAAAAGAATGGGTGTCAGTAGCTACTAGCAATTAAATTACATTACCTGCACAACACTGTGTACATGATCATGTCATAGACATTTCTGTGAGGGAAGGTGTTTCAACTGTTTCCCTTGTCAAAGAGAAAAGACAGCAGCCTATTAATATAATCTACATAAAGTTTTTGAAAGATTTGTTCTTAATCACTCAGGACAGAAAAGCTTTAAATTTGCTGATCCAAAACTTATGATTCCACACTTCTGTGGGATTATACTGCTACACAGACCTTGATACTCATTTGGGCCTAATTGACAAGAAACTCTTTAGCATCAGTACGTATGTATTTTCATCATCTTAGTGAACAAAGCACATATTATGCCAAATATTTAAGACATTACTTGTGGGATGGGGGATAATCTTGTATTCTAACCTTGGGGGGGATTTGTACAGCCCTGCCAGATGTTGTTGAATTGGAACTGTTAGTCACCTAACCAGTATAAGCATTGAGGAAGAATGCTGGGAATTGCAGTTCATTATCACTGAGGCCACCCAATTCTCATCCCTGCTTTAAATGTTCCTTTGCAGGGGTTTGTACTGGCAAATGTTGTCATTATTGCGACAGTTTTAAATGAGCTGTTCCATGCCAAGGATCTCCTCTAAAACAATTGTCCCACTGTTTTTGGCATTTGGATTCCGAATATGGTGTAAGCCTGTGCTATACTGTGAAGTCTCTTATTTTCAGAAGTGCTGAAGCCAGGGAACATCCTTAATCAAACCACTGTGTTCTTACCTGCTGGTTGCATCCACGGACACCTTTAACAGGAGTATTGGCACTGGTATGTGGTTAAAATTCCCATCCCAGGGAAGATTTAATGTAAAACAAATGCCTTTTATGACCTGTCAACTTTATATCTCAAGGTGTTGCCTCCTAGCATGGAGGAAAAGGAAGTCTATTTCTTTTCCAATAATCCCACTCAAAAGTTCCACCTGAAAGTTAATTTTTCCACAGAATTTATATTGTTACACTTGATTTCTTTTCTTGTCCCTTCAGTCCCTTCTTAATTCCCATGTAACTTTACATAGTGTTTTCTTTAGTTAGTTAACAGTACTAACTAATGGTACTATAAACTAACAGTACAGTTAGTCAGGTCATTTTGGTCTTTAATGTCCATGTATGAAAAGCATTATCTTTTTGGTATTTCGGTTTCAAGAAACTACTATAATTATTTAAATAAGAATATTATGTATGTATGTATGAATTTATTTATTTATTTATTTAAGACATTTTTATGTCACTTTTGAGCACACAAGGGCTCCTGAGGTGATGGACAAGTACAAGCAATTAAAACAATAAAAAGATTAAATGTTATGAACTTTATGTTTATCTTGTGTAGACGAGTTGGTTTTTTTATACCTAGTTGTCAAATAACTCAGGAACAGTAGTTTCATTGTTATCCTCACCTTTCCTGCATTCAATCAACTTAGATTATCCTGGGATGTGCACTCTAGCATGGTGCGGTCTCATACATGATGCATAATGATATGGAATATGGGGGCAAGAAGCTGAGTTTCTCATGTGTAAGCATAGCTAGAGGGAAATTGTTGTGGCCAGAGATACCCACCACCACCATGGTGGTATATGACTTTTGCCTATACACCCAAGGAAGGGCTCAGAGCTTTCCTCTGAGTGAGAGAAGCTGTCTGTTGTGTTGCCCTTTGGATCATTTTTTCCTGCAGTTGCTGTTCCAAAAACTCATGCAAAAGAAATCATATAAGAATTTAGAAGTATGTACCCATATGAGCATACTATTTTAACAATTAAAATTCTATAGACATTCTTTCTGTGCTAGCCTTATTGTAGGCTGTCTTCTTCTTCTTACCTTTGAGGCATATATAGAAGCCTATTTACTTAAGCAGGATTTTGAAGAAAGGCTGCTCTGGATGAGACTGGAATTTTTATTTGGGGGAAAATGTGGTGTGGTAAGGGAGCAGTTATTTTATTGGATCTTCTGGCTGATGATCAATATGAGAGATGTTAGGGAGCTAGAGAAGAAGAACTGCTGCTGCTCTGATTGATTTTGTAATTTTATTGTGCTTTTAGATTTGCCAAAGTTTCTCAGGGGTCTGAAAGGGATGTGTCTCCTATGAAAAAGTTTAGATACAAACGAGGCAATGATTATCCAAATATAAAATGTTTCATGGAGGTTAAAAGAGATAGGCCTGTGACATTAAGTTATTTTTAATAATGCTGACTATTATTAAACAGAGGGATATTTTGAGCTTTTGTCATTTTCCTGCAGATGGCCTTGATTGAGTTAATACCTGTGTGCTGCCTATTAACCTTTCCCCTCTCGAACTAGGGAGTATAATCTTTCTCATGTACATTTTGTGATTGGGATAATATGATTACTGAAATGATTTATCACAGGCTAACTGAAAAAAGTTTAGGTTGTGTTTCATAACTAAAAAAAAGGGGCAGGAATACAATCTGTATGTTTTTTTTAAATTCTGCTTTATGAACCAGTTTGGCCTTATGTTGAATATTAACTTTGCAGGGTAGGAATTGTTTCAGTATAGTATAGCACCACATTATTTTAGTAGTGTATGTGAAAAAAACATCAGTTAAGAAGCTAGGTTGCTGTTGCTGGCTTTCTATGTTACCACTCTCTGTCACACAGGTAACTTTTGAATAGATTAGTAAGAGCAGTACAGGTCAATCACAAGTATATTGTGTGGGAGATTTAAAGGTAGTAAACAAAGTATGTAGTCAACTCCAGCTCATGGAGACCTAGTGATACTAAACAACTGCTGTAAGCATTACTGGGCTGTTTGCTTGCCATTTAGATATATGTTCACAGTGTGAACACATCCCAATAGCTTCATAGGAGCTGCTGATGTTCAGGGACCCTAGAATTTTTTTTAAGGTGGTGGGGCTCAAAACTGGTAGGCAGATTGTTACTGATTTTGCCTACTTGCACTTATTTGGAGGGGGAAGTCTAATTATTTTTTCAATACATTATGAGTCCAAAAATCCTTGGAGCATGTGCAAAAGATATGAGACTTTCTATGTTGTAGACAGCCCATTCTTTTTCCTCTGTGTCAATAGTGACTCAGAATGTGACAAGAAGGGTTCTTAATGAAAGCTAATGGATACTAGACTATGAAACACACCAAAGAATACCTTCCTGTACTCTGAAGAGGGTACCTGAGTCCTCCTTCACAACTGGATAGGTTCACCATTTATTTAATACTTTTCTATACCTCCTTTCCTCCCTTGTGGAACTCAAAGTGGCTTCCATGGGGTTCTCAAGTGGCGGGAGCACTGACCTGATCAATATCTGCTTAGCTTTAGAAATATATTTGCATTATTTTCCCTTAGTTGTGTTCACCATCTCAGCAGGATGTGTCACTAGGTGTATAGGCTTTGATCAAAGAAGAAACAGATCTGGGAGAAGGCGGTTTACCTCTCTACATAAGCCCTGCATGCCTGCAATGGGACTTATTCCTACCCTCCCCTGCCTTTGATATTATTCAAAGCTCTGCTTTGGGGGTTTCATCTCCATCAGAGACCAGTTGGGCTTCCTCTGTCAGGCCGTGTACCTAGCTGAATCCTGGCCATAGACTGTTAACTTGTTTCCATCAACAGGATATTCTTAGGGTGGTGGCAATAGTGGGGAGGAATCTAATGTCTTCTATAACAGTATGTTCTCATTTTTCCCTAACATTGTCTTACCTGGTGACTGTTATATTTCATTTGGTCTTTCCATTGGCATTTTGCGTTCAAATCCCCAATTATTTTGAGCAGTAATCTAGGTATATAGTCTGTAATGTGGGATGGAGCATTAAGGCCATAGCTCTGTACTCAGTACTTCACACACAGATGGCCTGTGGTTCAATACCTGCATTTAAAAAAAAAACTGGAAAAGATCAGATCCTAGTAAGAGATCTCTTTGAAACCATGGAGGGTTTCTTGCCAGTCAGAGCAGATAGTACTGTACTTCATGGACCGGTGGTCTGTCTCAGTATAAGACAACTTTATATATTCACATTCAGCATTGTCCTAATATAATTCCCTTGCTGGGTTGGTTCACATGCAATGCCAAACTATGATTTGTTATTATATGAACATGCTTTGGTCTTTTGTGTTCTCTCTAGTTCTTTGACTCTTTATATGATTTCCAATTTCAAACCAACTATACTATGTCAGAACATTTGAAACAAGCAATAACAGGAATGAAATGTTGCAGTAGGCCCTTATTAAAAGGAGTGCGCTTGTTCAGGTTTCGAGCAAGCCATACCTTTTGGTAGGAAGGTGTATACCAAAAAGAGCTAAATTAGACCAATTAACTTCTCCTAATTCCTAACAGTTTTCCAACTTGCAATGTTCTCAGCATTCTGGAACTACTATGAGTGCCTCTTTGGATCACATTTTGGGAGAATGGCAGGATATGAATTAAATAAATAAAATGCTTGTTTGTCATTGGGTTATTCTTTCATCATAGCATGTTGATGTTTCCCTGTTGTTTTTGAGTGATATAATTTTGTTTCTCATTCTGCTGGTACCAACTGCCTGAGTTCATTATTAACACGAATGATGACCAATTGTGGTTTCCATTTGCCTTCCAGAAATAGAAACTTAGAAGCACTGGCAGATTGTGAATTGTCTAAAACAAGAACTGGGTCTCATTCCGGGAGAAAGGCTGCCTACAAATATAATATAATATAATATAATATAATATAATATAATATAATATAATATAATAATCTTGGGATACATTGTAAAAATAAGAGTGTTCCTCAGTTGTTTAATAAAATGTAATAATTTAAAAGTAAAAGATAACAAGATCAAGCATAAAAAAAAATGCATGAGTATCTTTTGATTATATTTTGGTATAGCCATATCTGTAAAATATTTTGCAACTATCTATGCAGTTCTAGCCCCAGACCCACAGGCTAAAGGCAGTTTGGATAAGGTACATGCTACTACTACACCCACCAGAAACTCCATGGACGTATTTCTACCATTGATGCTCCTTCTGCTGCTGATGGGCCCTGGAAAATTGGTGTCAATCCCCTTTCATAGCCCTACAATTAAGCTTGCCTAGGTTACATATTGTCCCTTAAAACCAGTTAGGGAGGAAATGATAAGAACAACCATCACAGTAATAGAAACACCAGTGATTAAAAAAAACGACTCATCTTGTTTTAGTATCTCCCCTCCCTCTGCTACTTTGGCCTCACACGGGCTAATTTCAACCAACATGAAAAGCTTTTTGGTTGCTTTTGAAGTGGCCAAGGTTGAAAAATGCAGGAAATGTCAAACACCTTCTTGGTTAGTTTGTAGTTATCAAATTATTATTGCTTCCAGTTAGAACAAAAATTTACTTAGTCATTCTTGTAGTAAAAACATGATACTTGTAGTAAAAACATGATACTTGTATCATCATCATCACCACCACCACTTTACGCACACTTTTAGCAGCCTTATCCCACAATGTATGTATTTTTTCTTCTTTTTCATAGAGGCTAGATCAAACACACCTGCTCCAGGATTTGTTCTTGCCTCCCAAAGCTGTTAGTTCATACACAAACACACACACACAACCTTTCTGAAAGAGCATGTTTTGTCCTCATAGCAAGCAGATGTGCCTAAATCTTAACCCTAGGAGAACAAAAGGAAAACTACTGTCATATTTGTATTTGACTGCCTAAGCAGTCAGATCTGGTTCAGTCTTATTTTGGAACTTACAACCCTAAAAATTTTGGGGAGAAATATAGTTGAAGCAAAATCTAAACACATTGAGCTTTTCATTGTTCATTTATGATAGCGGAATTCACAGGACATTTATAGCAAAATTAAAGGACAACAATTACAACAGTTTCAGAAAGATTAGTTGGGGGAAAAATGAGGTATTGCTTGCATTTAGGCAGAGCAACCCACAAGTTGAGCGTTTCCAACCCTAGGGATATAGAATTCAAAAACTGTGTCCAGTTTAGGCCTTGTCTCAAAAGTCATGTAGGTGTAGCTAGTACCAGATTAAACATAGCTATGCATTATGAGGAAAATAAATAGTTAGGGTTGCTCCCTGTTTTGGGGGGAAAAATGATTGGATGTTGGCTAGTTTCTTTTTTTCTTACCTGTTTTGGGGAAAATGTGTAGGTTCTTGAGTCAGCATAAAGCAATCTCCAGTGCTCAAACCACAACACTATGCTGGCTCTCTACTGAGAGATATAGATTGTTCCAAAACTAGGAAATAATTTTAGATGGTATACTATCTAAAAAAAATATTAAGTGAAACCCAGATATGAATATTATGTCGGAATTGGAAATAATGGAGCCCTCAGTACAAACTTGCTGTTTAAGTGGCAGAACATCTTCTATGGTGTTAGGTTTTGTATTAGATAAAAAATGTTAAGTGAAATTAAATTGAGAATATTACCTAGGAACTGGAAAGAATGAAACCCTCAGTACAGACTTCGTATTTCAGGTGGTATTTTCCGAAACACATTAAAAAAAATAAAAGTAAGTATGCTGGTCCATAAGGGGAAAAATGTCCCAAATTAGCAGGTGGGCAGTACTCTTATTAACACTGAATGACAATGTTTGTTCCCTTTTCATTCAGGTAACCAGCAGTTCTGTGAGCTGCTATATAGGTACCACACTATATAACATCATGCAGTGGGGTCTCAGTATTTCCTCAGAGGCATTACTTTGTTTCCTTGCATCAGAGCCAGATGCCAACCCTAACACACTATTCATTAACAGACAGCTATTGGGAATGCAGCACCTCTGCTACTTTCTCCACAGTTCCTACTCATAATACTTGTGTAATGTTTGACCCACAGAGTTTAATGCAGTCTGTCAGTTATTCAGTTGGACCTGGCAAGCACTAAATTTTTTCCATGTTGTTTTCATAGTTTCAGTTTCAGGCAGGCAGCAAAACTGAGAAAGATATTGAGTCTCCAATGTACTACTCAATATCCTTCCTAGTTTTGCTGCCTAACTGAAACTGAAACTACAAAACCAACATGGGAATACTTAAGCGCTTGCCAGGACCCACTGCATGATTGACACAGGCTGCATTAAACTTGGTGGGTACTACTAGATCCAACTACGCTGAAGACACCAGATCCCATTTGATCTTGGAAGCTCAGCAGATTCAGCCCTGGTTAGTACTTGGATGGCAGCCCAACAGCGAATACCAGGTGCTGTAGGCTATACTTCAAAGGAAGGAACTGGCAACGCCACCTCTGGGTGTCTAAGAAAACCTATGAAATTAATGGGGTTGCCATAAGTTGACAGATGACTTGAAAACACTTAAACACACACAGTATACTACTATTCCTAGTTCTTGGCTGAAGTTAGTTTGGTGGATTATAAATTAGGCAGTCTGATTTCTACAAGAGCTGGTGTGGGAATTAGGAACAGGACAAATGAAGACCATTGGGCAGAATCTTCAGCATCATTGGAGTAGTCACATTGATTTCCCAAAAATTAACTTTAATTCTGTATTGTTTGTGTGACAAAAATAATGTAACAAGAAACACATTGATGAAAATGAAGTATATGGTAGAGAAGATGGATACAAAGGTACTTGTAAACAGGGATCAAAAATACCCAAAGAGTGAAATTTGGAGTAGGCATATACATTTATACTTTTGAGTAACTAACCTCTTAACAGTGGGGTTACCTTCATAGTTACAAAATGAAATTGTACAGAATGGTTTGGGAATTTGTGTGTTTTCAGTTGCTCTTAGACTGCAATTTGCCTTGTCTCTGGCTTTTTGTTATGATGACTGGGGCTGATAGGAATTACCATCAAACAACATTTGGAGGGACACAGGTTCCCCATCACATGCAATGTACTGAGAGCTTTGTTGTTGTTATGTGCCATCAAGTTGTTTCCAACATATGGCAACCCTGAGATGAACCTATCACAGGGTTTTCTAGGACTGAGAGTGTCTGGTGTGCCCAAGGTCACCCAGTGGGTTTCCATGGCCAAGTGGGGAATCGGACCTTTGTCTCCAGTGCTCAAACCACAACACCATGCTGGTTCTCTACTGAGAGATATAGACTGTTCCAAATAAAATATGTACACACACAACTTCATGTGTTTTTGAAGCTCTCAGGACTTTTTGATTTTGGGAGGCAGAGCAAATCTATGTGGATACAACTTGCGCTGCAGAGGATAACTATTTAATCATAGAGCTTCAGGAGTTATTTTTTCAGAGCTAAAGGTTTTATACTAGTGGAATACCTTGGCTCCCTCTTTTCAGAGGATCATTCCACACATAACGTAACATCTACCACCCAATGTATCCTTAGCAGACAGTTGCATTCCACTATAGCTCTGTGGTAAAGGTAAGTCATCTGTGTCATGCAAATACATATTTGCTGCTGTCACCTACCTTAATAAATATTGTGTGTGGTGACCTTTAGAGTTATCTCCTAAGCTTAGGTTATGCAGAATTGATATAGATATATTTCTTAAACAAGCTGCAGTGTGGAAGAACAGGAGGTTTGTTTATGAGGGGTAATCTAATAAATTTTGTTCTGTGTTCTATTGGGGAATTATTTACATTTTGGAAGTACCTTGCATATAAGATTTGACATAAATGCCCCTGGATATTACTTGTATCCAACTACCTTGCCTAAGGTCATGATAATTGGCTAATCTGTCATCATTATTACCTGTGACATCTTCATACAGACAGTTATTCTGTTTTCTATTCATTAATATTTTTTATTCAAATCTGGGTTTTTTTTTAGTCTTTTGTATCTTAATTAAGAAATTGTCACATTGAAGCATTTCTATTGGCTGGAAAATGCAAGTGATATAAATGTGGAATATGAGGGGAAGTAATGTAATGTACATTGCAAAATATTTTAAATGCAAGTATCATAAGAACTCTAGATTGGAAGTAGATGTAACACCTAACGTGCTGTTATAAGCACCAACTCTCTGTATACAGGGAAGGACATAACCAAGTGATTCTAACTCAAGCTGCACGTCTTGATTTTGGGGTTATGTCCTTTCTCTGCATTGTGCTTTCTCACCTTGCCACCTCCAATTCCTTACCTGATTTCCTGGTGTGGGAAAATCATCTTTTGCTGCAATATTTAAATCAGTAAACTATGGTTTATGTTTGCCTCCCAGACTAGAACCTGAAGCTGTGGTTTGATCATAGTTTAGAATCCTGGTTTGGTGGCAGGCCTCAGTATAGCTTGCTGATTTGGATGCAATAGCAAAATATATTTTGCCTAAAATAGGAAATAAGGGAGAGAATTGGAATGCATGAGAGAGAGTGAAGATGTTCAGTCCCAGCAGTCCTTCTAGCTGAACAACTCATGGTGGAGATGTCGTATTTATTTGCATGTCTACTTGCTATGCGAAAAAAGTGGGGAAAGCTTGACAGAGGCCTGCCACTCATTAATATCACGTCTGTTTTCACCTTTCATAATGTTGTCATTTCTAAATGAACTGGATCTGTAATGTAAATGAAATAAATCACTGCTAACATAGATGTATTATATCATAATGATATCAGCATAGATGATTATTGCTATTAACAATAGAAGCTATGTTCTGCTATACTTCCTTTTATTGCAATTATATATTCATTTGAGTCCCTCTAGATTTAGGGCTTCAGATGTTCCAGATGATCTTCCTTCTTGACTTAAAAAGTCTTATCACAGTTCTGGCTTTATCAGTAAGTGCTAGCTAGCAGAATGATGATTTAATAATATAATTGATATTGTTACTTATATTCAAGGCCCTATATTCTCAGAGGCATACTATACTGTAACAATTTTGAGAATGCCATAGAATTGTTCAGCTTGCCTTTTTGTACATTCTGTAAGCCTTATACTGTCAAGACAACGTTCTTCAGAATTGTTACATAGTTATTCTTATACTCCTTCCCCTAAAATTAGCTAAGAATATAAGCATTCATATGAAATTTAGGGCAGACATAAAGCTTGCACAGTTATTAGAGAAATCTAGATATGTTTTAAGCAGTCTAGATTTCATGCAAATCCTCAGTAATAGGGTGATTATCCTGGGGAAATGTAGGTGACATCATTTCTGTATACCCTTATCATTGTGATACCAAAGAAAAGTTGTTATTGTTGTTGTTATGTGCCTTTAAGTCATTTTTTACTTATAGCAGCCTTAAGGCAAATCTATCACAAGGGTTTGGCAGGGATTGTTCAGATGAGATTTGCCTTTGCCTTACTCTGAGGCTGAGAAAGTGTGACTTGCCCAAAGTCACCCAGTGGGTTTCCATGGCTAAGTCAGGATTCAAGTCCTGATCTTCAGAGTCATAGCCCAACACTCACTACAAAGATATAGAAATACGCAGCGTTGTGTCTGGAAAGAGCCCCATGTTGCTAAAGTCAGCACTCATTTTTATATTTATGTGAAATTTGACGTGAAATTAGGATTTAAACTGGAATTGGGTAGAGTTCTGGTATTAAGAGATGTTTTGAGGAAAATATTTGAATGTGATTTGTCAATCCACAATGTATCTCATTTATGAGACAAAATTTAAGCACCTTGATCTTTAAATAAGCCAATTATATGCATTAACTGTATTTTTAAAAGCTGATAAAACCCTTTGAGCATGAGTGGAAAAGCGTTATGATAAACAGAGTTGATCTTCTTTACTTAGAACTTTCATTCAAGAAATATATGTGCTTCTTACTGTCCAAATATATATGAAAATGTAATTTAAAAGTGGAGAAGAAACACAATTTTCTTTCTTATAATTCAGTGCCTGAGTAATACAGTAATACAGTGGAAGTATCTGCATACACAGTGTGAAAATACTGTTTAACAGTATTTAACAGAAGGTAAATATTCAGACTTCCAAATGTGATTTATAGTGGGAGGTGGTATGTTGTATTTGTCTATCAGAAGGCGAAACAGGGAAATTGAGGGAATGGGAAAGGAGAACAAAAAATAAAACATCATGACAATGTTTTTAATTTTCAAATAATGTATATATCTCTTCATTGCCAGTCTGGTTATGATTCTGTTCCTGATTTTCAATTTTCTATACTATTTACTAGATAGCAGGTTTGGCAATTAAGTTCTTTTACAGCAGTTACTATGCTGTGTTAGAGACATATGAATCTTAAAGTGAATATAGGTAGTGACATGTTCTTCCTAAAATTCAATATAAAAGAAAGAAGAAACTAATTGGCTGAATCCAGATTCACATGTTTCATCAGTGCTGAAGAACTGGACACCCTTCTCACACCACAACACCTTCAAACCCAGCAAATTCTATATATGAAGTCACAGGAATCTACTGAGGGATGGATTCATGATAGGTGATCTTCATGGAGGGAGGCTGAGGCAGAAAGGGGAATTTGTAAAGTAGGGAAAGGCACCTTCCATGATTCACAAAACGTGTTTCCATCTGATATTTTAATTATTCCCTTCTCACTTCCTAATCATTGTCTGCCTTATTCAACAGTATCTCTTCATAATGATGTGCAACATTATGGGGAGACTCCTGTAATGATCAAGGGAGAAAGTTTGTTTTTACCAGCCATATTATAACCATCTAAATATGGATTCAATATTGTCATGTTTTTATTCGTGGTATGTTTTTGTAGCTTACATTTCATTTTTGTTTCATTTTTGTTTCTGCATTATTTGTGTGACGTTCTCAGTTTCTTTCTGTGTCTTTCTAGATTAAATTTAGAAGAGGAGTTGGATCAGCTGAAAGTAGAGGTATCTAGGAATAAAGCTACAATACAAGAACTGAATATATGCCTGCAACAAGAGAGAGAAGGTAGGCTCACTTCATATTAAACTATGCTTTATGTTAGCTGTAGTTTAGAACCCAAACTAACATTCTAGATCTGTTTAGATCTATTTGTCTTTCCTGTCCTTTTAACACCCTTCTTATATTAATCCTGATTGTTAGAGTTCACTTGCTGATGGCAGCATTATGGCCATAACTATGGCTTGTTAATTCAGAAATTGACAGTTCTCTCAAATTCAAACCATGGTTTCTGATTCTAGGATATTAGCCAAATACAAATTGTAGCTTTACAGTTTATAGGTAAAACGTAGTTAAGTATAAATCACTGGCAAAACAAAATACAAAAAAAAAAAAAGGGATTTGACTTAAGAACGGTTTGGTTCAATGTTTGAATTGCTAGGGTGGCCTAGAGGCTAAGCTGCTGACCAAGACTCCTTGAGATTGAAAGTAATTTGTTGCAACTAATTAATTATTTATAATAAAATAATTTCCATTGAAAAAGGGGTATCTGGCCTTACTAAAAGATGGGCTTCTGCTGTGCCTGTCAAGTGAGAAAATTTAAAGTCTCACCTCTTCATTGCTGTCAGTGTAATTTATTGTTAATGTTGCCTTAGACTAGTTTTATACCACAGGCTGTGGTTTGTAACTTTTGGATTTGTTAAAAGCAGCTAAATAACTATTTTAGTTACATTTGAGGTATATGGAAGTAATGAGTTATTTCTGAAAATTGCAATGCTAAGAGTAATTACTGGGCACACTCACCACCTTGGAACTATGGTGGTAACTGATTACTTTTTGAAAGTTAATTTTCTAAGCTGTGTTATGTTTACCCTACAAGAGACTAGCTGAATATGCCAGTTGAAGCGGGCAGGCTGCTGTCCACAAAAGCTCATGTCAAATAAATATCTGTTAAACCAGGATCCTCTTGGGGTGCTATGCTGACATAACTCCTGGTTGTGACAGTGGCTGTGCTTATTAGAAGCTGTATAATGAGATATTCAACCCCTACCCCAGTGGCACAGCACAATGGCTGATAAGCCAGTTGGTGCCCAGGCACAGTTTCATCATGCCCATGATAAGAATAGCAATTGATTGGCCACATGATGTGCCAAGAAGCTACCAGGCAAATTGCTAGCTTTGGCACCTAGTAGGTTTCTCTCTTGCCTGTGTTATCCCTGCTAAGAATGCCAACAGAGCTTCTCACTCTCTTGACCTCATAAAGGATCATGCCCCTAGTCTTTAGGGTACCATTAGATTCTTAAGCCTCTTAGTAGACCCACTGATGCAGAGCCAGTGTGGGGTAATGGTTTGAGCACTGGAATAGAACACTAGGCAACCAGGGTTCATATCTTGGCTTGGCCGTGAGAAACCACTAAGTGATCTTAGCCAAGTCACATTCTCAGCTTCATAAGAAAGCAAAGGCCAACTCTCTCTGAACTAATCTTGCCAAGAAAACCCCTGTGATAGGTTCACCTTGGGGTCACCATAAGTCAGGAAGGACTTGAAGGCACATAGCAGTATTGAATCAGCTGTTGGGTGGTGAGTGAAAACTTACTTATATTCTATTGATTCAGTGGGTCTGCTTTGGTTGAGATGGTAGGATTCAGGCCGCAGCCATTTTTTCTCATTGATATCTCAGTGGTTCCCTTTAACAATTCAATATGAAACTTTTAGAATAAACTAGTTTTGCTTTATGCCAATGAATGATTTAACAGATGCATTTCTCTTTTTCATGTGCTACATTCTGGGCTTTTAATATGCTATATTGTGAATTGGGAGGCAATACAGAACTACTTTCAATAAA
This sequence comes from Ctenosaura bakeri, assembly GCA_948474755.1. Classification (NCBI taxonomy): domain Eukaryota; kingdom Metazoa; phylum Chordata; class Lepidosauria; order Squamata; family Iguanidae; genus Ctenosaura; species Ctenosaura bakeri. Next base: position 83,398 of record CAOLHI010000938.1, read on the forward strand.
TAAAATAAATATTTTGAAACTATTTAAATCACCTTTGATTGTTTCCAGTGTGTATATGGAACACTATATCTTAGATACAGTGGTTATAATTTATATATCTAATCATGTTGTAAGACTAACATTGAGTGCTTTGATCAGTTTATTATTAAAAACTAAAAAAAGTAAATGTTGATGTAAAAGCTACAGTAGACATTCAAATGAGTGAATATTTAGAAAAAGATGAAAAGCATCTATGTATTACGATTGCATGTTACTTAAAGGAAGCAGAAAATGTATGCAGTACCACTGTGCTAAGGGACTAGCTTGGAACTAACATGGGAGCTAATAGATTAATATCAAGGTAAAGGTACATATTCCCTCGTTGCACAATTTTACTTTTTTCAGCTTCTATTATCTTTAGAGTAGTGCTCCATTTATTTCATGAATACAGAAGTTTTAATTGGCCATGACATGTTCCAAAGACAAAAGAAAGGTCTAATTCACTCTAACAAACTTGTTAGTCACTATTTATGTCAGGAGGATTGGTAACCTACAGAGAGTAGACTGTTTTTCTTCTACTTCTGCTTTGTTTGTGAATTGAAAGTTTATGACTGACCTACTGTGTCCACTTGTAATTTTGAACGATGCTTCTAAAACAAATCCATGTGGCAGATATTATTCTCTGAGGAGGAATGACTTGTTTGCATTGAAAATATATATTGACCACATTTAAGTAGTTTGGCTGCAATTCTTTACTTATGTATAACCGTTTATATCTTCGGGTATGTTTTGGTTCAGAGCTATAGTCAGCTTCATACATAGCATTTGTATGTACAAAAACACTTGGTTTCTTTACACTGGAGTTGATACACACATGATGACTGTCTAATAAATGTGTGAACTGACCACTTAAAAACATTGCAGTATTATTTTTTGTGGAATGTGGGGAGAGCTAAAAGGGTTATCTCATATATCTGAGACTGCCAATTTAGACATGTAAATTATAATTAGATGTTATTGTTATTAAAATGCTAGTCCTCATGACTCACACGGCTCCCCATGCAGTCCTAGCAATACTCAGTATGCGTATTCACATAACATGTAAAAGGAATGGTGTGATGAAAAGTGTTGGATCTGTTCTGCAGAAATAGGACAACAATTGTGTTATCAGGTGGTTTATACTCAACAGAGTGCATGTTTGAGGCAATATTGTTATTTTTGTAAACATTAGATACTACATTAAAAAATCCAGTGGAGGGTAAATCTGTGGCTAGAATGGGAAGGAGGAGCAATGTACAGATAGTATCAGGTGTATTGTTGCTCTTCAGAGTGGTATATAGGATCATAGGTCAGTGGTTGGTTGTTGGAGTTTCTAATTGCTATGAATCTCCAACATTTCAGTAAAATGACATATGTGACTTATTCTGTAAAGCACCTGCTCTTTCACCTTGTAAAAAAGAGAGTTTAAAGTTCCGTCCACCCTAATTCTGTTTCTGTTTGCTTTGTTCACCAATCACTCTGATCCTCCTGGCAGGGGATAAGACCCAGAGAACAAAACTGCTAGTGACTGTGTAGATAAAAAGACGATGAATTTGACTTTTATGGCACAGAGGGAATAGTCTATAAAAGAATGAAGATGGGAATAAAAGTGTAGCATCTTTAACCTGCAGATCTATTGTACCTTTGAAAAGCTTGTACTGGAGAAAAAAACATGGTGATACTACAAGGAGTAATAATTATATAGCATAAGACTTTAAAAAGAGGTCACCCGTTTGAGACTGACCAAACGGCTTGACAAGAACATAGACCACATTTTTCATAATTGGGAAACTAATGAACCCATTTCCTTAAAATGGATTAGTATTGTTTTACTAGGATATTACATGTCACAATGTATTATTTATTCCCACTTCCAGAGCTCCTCTTTCGACTTGGTGAAGAGGATGGGGTCAAGAACAGTACTCCAAAGAAGAATGCGAAAGAAATATCAGTACAGACATTACAGAAGGTACCCTAATCTGTAAGATATTGAGCCTAGCAAGTTAAATCTCAATTTCAGTATAAGGGATCATATGTTAAAAGACAGAACTGATGAATGTAAGCCATGTGTTCTTTTTTTTAATTACCTTTCATAATTCAAAATAACACTCACTCATTGCCAAAATTGTGTCAGAAATCAATGTTCATGGAATATATATGTGTGTGTGTGTGTGTCCCTTGTAAGTTGAAAGAAAATTTAAACATATGTTTAAAGACACTGGGCAAAGAGCTGAGAAAATCTAAAAATGCTCTCAACATAATAGAAGCATATCTTGTTCTTTTACAACTTTACTTATTTTTCTGTAGGCCTCAGTTTGCCGTTGTATAACACATTAAAAACTATACCTCCTCATAGCATCTGCCTCAAAAAATTAATCAAAATGTCTTTGTGTATATATACATGTGTGTGTGTACACATCTGCGTCCAGGGGAGAGGGGAGAAACAACTTTATTGCACCAAATAGTTTTGGCTGTATTTCAGTCGTACTGGTTCAATATCACTATGATGTGTTTAGGATGATGCCACTAGCTCACTCATTCATAAACCATGTGTGAGGGCATACTAGTGTGTGGCAAGAGCATCGCTAGTGTAGTGCAGTATAAATAAACGAAGTCACTGAAAATAACCCAGAACCCAAGGTGCCACTGATACAGAGACTTCCCTTTGTTTCTAATTCACTGCTCTGGCATTACCTTCTCCAGACAGTCCGTGAGTCTCCACCATTCACATAATTTTGACCCACTTCTGCTTGGGGAGACTGACTTATGAAATCTGAAGAAAACAGATTGATCTACTTGTTTTGTCTTTGCATGAGTTACTGCTCCATGCTTACTTTCATCCAGACCAGTGATGTACAATAATTAAAAATTAATTAATTAAATTCAATGTGGGACAACCCTAAGGTTAGGTTGTTCTTATTCTTGCACACTCTAAAATGTTTTTGACTGCAAGTATAAAGTGTGCTATTAGAGTTTGGGAACATTGTACAATAGTTTTCACATTTTATTCTGCAACAAAACTAATTCAGTATGTTCTTGGGAAGGTGAATGTCCAGAAAAAGAATTGGGAAATTTTTTTCTGTCCCCCTTACTCAACTTTATATCTCTAGAATTCATATTTTTGCTTTGCTGCAATTGTTCTATTTCCTGACAGCTGCATGTGGTTGTGTTCTAACATGTTTTTTGTCTTTTGCTGGAAAAAAAATATCCTTGAAAGAGACTTAATTCTTTACTACCCTAACTATTTTTTGAGTAACTGAAATAGAACTTTAAAAAGTATGCTTAAACTGAGTAAGCAAGACCTTGTGTGACTTAATATCAGCATAGCTGTGTCCATTTATCTTATATTTGTGAATTAGCTTGTAGGAAGTACAGTAATTTAGAGCAGATGATGTGATTGCATATACTTCTAACACTTGCCATATGGTCAGGTAATGAAGGCTGTCATCTCGTTATTACTGAATGACAAACATCATGTTAAAGTAATAACACAGAACAGGAAATGCTCACATTCATTTATCTTAAGGTAGAGTGAGTAATTAAAATAATTTGAGCAATACAGTAGAGGATGTCACACCTATCATCTGTGTTTCAGAGTAATTTTGTTTGCCAGGTACACTCTCATTTCTATCTCTGTGGATATAAGGTGTTATCATGAGACCATAGGGTATAAACCTCGAAGGCATTCATTGTTTCCTTTCAACTACTGTAAACGATTTAGCTCTCCACTAAATAAAGAAGAATCTATTTTGCTAAACTAAAAGGCATCAAGCATCTTTCCAAGAAGCTTATGATGCAAGTTGATATGAAGTAAATGACTTACAGAAAAGCCTTAGCAGTAACACATAAAAGCTTAGCCATAGTCTTTTGGAAGAGGGGGCAGGGTTGCTATGTTAATACATTGCTGCAAAACAACAAAACATCCTGTGGACTAGGACTAATATATTTTATTTGGCATAAACTTTCTGGAATCTATGAAACTTATGCCAAATCAAACTTTTTAGTTTTTAACGTGGCAAAGGACTCTTTGTTGGTGTTACTAACCGTAACATATGTGTTTTTTTTTGTTGTCTTCCACAAATGTAGGTGGCTAGATTATGATGGGAAGTAACTATAGCTAAGAGCTGTACCAATCCTGTTCAGAACAGCTTCAACTGAAATAGGCTAATTAGGGTTGGAGGAAGTGCCTCTTGTTTTGAGTTCCTAGGACTGACAGATGGGTCAACATAAAATTCTGGATTTGCCTTGGAAAACTCCCATTTAAATTCTTACCTTAATGGAAACTGGAATTGGACACATATTAGGGATATTAAAAAATATCACAAAATTTCCCATCCTTGGTGAGATAGCATGTCTTGACACATCTCATCATGTTATGAAAGATTTTGCACATTTTTAAATATTTTTTAAAATGTCAGGACTTTTATTTGCCAGAATTTTGTTTGCCAAAAATGTTGTGTTTTGCACAAAATAAGATTTTTATTCCACAAAAATGTATTCGTAGAAAGTACAGGATGTTCCATAAACATATTTTTCATAAACATGGTGCTTTTGGGCACATAAATATTTTTAGCATAGAAAAACCTAAAATGTGAGGGAGAAAAAATGGGGACAGTCTAGTATTCTCATCCTTTGTGGAGAAAACACACACGCACACACACGCATACACATACAAACATTCTTGTGTCTGAGGGTGAAATAAGTAAAGATTTGCATCTCCAATTAGTATATGTATCATTTTGTGGGTTTGTTTGTTTGTTTGTTTCTTTATTTTATTTGACAGCTTAATGACCAAATTTATTAAGAGAGTATGTAGAAAACTTCAAACTATGCAGCTTCTGGAATCATCCTTTAAATGTGATTGATCAATGACAGTTTCTAATAGTATAGACAACAGGCATGTCGAGAGGAATCACCTTGATGTTCTTTATTTTCTTAAGTTTATGAACACTGTGCTTCCTAGGATTTACTCATACAATCTGGATTATTTCTCACAGTCGAAACTGAACATTTTTCATTTCAAGAAGGAATTATTCTTAGGCCAACAATATGTGAGCCCACATTTCCCCCTAAACATATGCTTTAGTGACAGTTTGATGGTGAAGTGTGTGAGATTTATTGACTCCAGCAATATGTAAGTGGAATTGTTGACTGTCAACTGCCATCAATGCTGTGTTTCAAAAACAAGTTTGTGGTGTTTAACAGGTCCAAGAATTGTTTTGGTCATCTCTAATCACATAGAAGCAAATTAATTTTTATTATAAATTCATAAAACCACACTGAGTTTTAAGCATCTAAATGAAAATAGCTGAAATTATAATTCTTCTTTGTGGTCTCTGTGCCTCACACAATGGCGTTTTGTGCCTGCACAGAGACCTGTTTCGGAATATTCTATCGCTGAGTAGCTTGGCTGATAACCCTGTCCCCTCCTGCATAACACGCATGAACTGTCCTGCCAAGCTACCATTACCTCAGTTTCATTCCATCCGCTTTTGAGAGACATCTCCAGGGTATTCTGTAGCTGGAGTAGTGTCTTTTTTGTCTTTTTGTCTTTACCCTTCCGTGCATGCATTGCAGTTTACCAAAAGTACCTTTGGGATGGTATTTCTTCTCTTATCCCACATTTACCAGAGGAACAGAAAACATTGCCTCTGCAATTCTTAATTAATGGTCAGAATGTACTGCTTAGTGTCTTACCACTTAGACTTTTGTGTCACTTTGTCGAGGATTTTAACTTCTTTTTACCATCTGCCCTTTGTGTAACAGATGTATTATTGCAGCCCAAATGTATTCCTGTACACTACCTTGGAATTATTTTTCAATTAGGTACTTAAAATAGCTTTTGTCCTTGTATTGAATCTAATTTTATTTTGCCAGAGTATGTAAGATGTTAAGGCATAATGGACAGATTGACTGCTTTTTAAAAGGTTAAAAATGAAATATGCTTTTCACTAATAATATCTAGGTTTCACAACTGGAAAGAAGGCTAAAGGGGTTTGAGAAGGAATCAAGAAGGCTGAAAGAAGTCAATGAAGGGTTAAGTAAGGATAAAACTGATCTAAAAGTGTTGCTTAAACAGTACCAAGATGAAACTGAGGCCAGAGAGAAGGAACTGGAGATGCTACTGGAAAAAATCACAGAAATAAAGGAGAACAAAGCAAAGCTTCAACTAATGATAGATGGGTTGGAGAGAGAGGTCACCTCTCTGAAGAGGCAAGTGGCAGAAGCAAACTCACTGAAAAAGGAAAATGAGGATCTGCTGAGTCAAGTGAAGCAATTGAAGAGTTCACTGGACAGAGCAAAAATAGTGGGCTCTATGGCCACAGTGGAAGCAACCTGTGAGCAATGTAGATGTAAGAGTACAACCGCCAAAGTTAGGTTGAAAACAGGGAAGAAAAGAAGCTTAGTGGAACATCACCAGTCTCTTCTCAATCAGTCTATCAAGGTTATGAGTGGTATATTTGAGAACTTCAGTAAGGACGGCTGGGAGGATATGAGTGAAAGCAGGTAAAGCTCTCATTAACTTGGCTCTGTAGAGGGGACACTGTGCATATGTAAAGCACTAGCAAATAGAGATTGAATTTCAACTACTGTCGATTTGGTATTCAGAAAAAAGACTGTCAGACCCTTTGAAATATCTTGGGAGGTCTTGTTCTGAGTTTATTGACTGAAATTTGCATGCAAAATTAGCCACAACTGCATGAGTATTTGAATAGGTGCCAGAAAACCCAAAAGAAGGCAATGCTTGATTTCTTCCAGTGATGCTATTTTCATGCAGTCATGAGGCTTGAAATTGACAGTTTGGCAGGTTGATTTAATTTGCTGGCCCTTTGCATATTCACCACTGACAGCTAAGGATTCCCAGACAAGCCTACGAAGTCGGTTTAGTTATCTTGTGACATGCCGACCCGGGAGGAGAAACATTTTTCCCCCTTAATTTAGTTAGATAAATTTTGAATGACCCATTTCAGCTTGCTACCAGATGTCTACAAGCTGTTTAACGTCCTTTAAATTAAGGACCATCCACACTAATTATATCATGTATGTTTTATGTGTAGTCATTGTACTAACTTTAATTGAATGATGGCTGAAAATTAGTTCTGTAAAGGTAAATATAATTGTATAGGGTATAGATGCAAAGTCCTCAGCAAACACCACTGTCAAGAATCTAAAGATGCCACTTTAGGGTGTATGTATAGGTTAAGGTTGCAAAGTTTCTACAAAATGTTTTCATTTGTTCATATAATCCTGATACAAGTACAAAAATTATCCAAATTTCAGATCTTGCGTGCTGAACTTTAGAGTAATGTGCACATTGCCCTGATAATATTTTTCTGAGAGGATGTAGTTCATATACGTAGAAGTAAAATCTTATTCATGTTCTGAAATTGAACCAATTTGTATGATTGCTTTGCATATTTTTCAAGCTGAGTTGTATAGTACTTTAATCTGTCTAAAATTATCAAAATCTGTTTGGATTACTCAAATAAATGAATGTAACTTGGTGATTTAAAGTCTGCAGAAACGGTATCATCTTAGAGAAAGTATATTGGAAATGTTACACAGGTAGTTGAGTTCTTGTTCACTCGGATGTGCACACTGGACAGAAACCAACTAATTTTCAGTTCATGATGAAGAGCTTCCAGTGATGACAAGAGAAGGGAATAATTTGCAGTGATCCCACCTCCACTAACACCTGTGCCTTCCCAAATCTTCTTCTAAGGATTGGTAGACATTCTGGAGCAAATTTGGTTGGCTCACAACCTGCAAGGAGAGGAAACAGTGCTCTCTATTTCCCATTTTGCCAACAGAAACTTTCCTTACCAGAGGGAAACTAGTTGCATGCCTAATCCTATTTAATATCAAATTGCCTCTCAGAATTTTCCCACTAGTTTTTTCTTCAAGAAAACAAACCACAGAAGAATCACTTCATTCTAGTTTTTAAATTTATTTATAACATCCAAGGTTCAATAATGCAAGGAGTAACAGCAGTAGTTAGAATTGCTTATTCTTATTAATTCCTCTCTTTATGCACTTTCTTTAAGCAGGAGGGAATCTATTAAACTGTAAAAGGGATCAAAATAAAATTAATTAAATGACCTATTTATTAGTTTAAAGGCATTCTTTTTCCTCTGAATTCCAAGTTATTGCATGACTGTTTTGTGGCAATTGTGCCAAATAGGTACTTTAGCTTTTTGTAGATCATTGTATAGCAGCTTTATTTACTCTTTTATTACACAATATGGAAATCATTAAACCTAAGATTAGTAAATCTCTTCTTCTTTCCAAATATCATCTTCTCAGCGACTCCGAAATACCAGCTTCTGAAAACCAGAGGACAAAAACAGCACAGAATAGTTCAGTGGTGGACAAAAATGATGACGGGAAACAAAATAAGATAGAAGATAAGGACATGATTCCAAATAGTGTGTGTTTAGAAGGCCAGAGCAAATTACGACATAAAAAGGTACACAATCATAAAGCTCTTTTACTCATATTTACAAGTATTTAATGTTGTTTAGTAATATTTAATGGTAACTCAATGGAACCAAGGATGCCATGCCTTGGTCTAAGATGGAGGGGGGAGTTTCATCATTGCATGTCAAAAATCAGGTCAGAAATTGGGCAGGAGCCACATTTCTTCCTGTTGCATCATCTGGGTTTGGCACAACTTTTTAAGAAGTTTGGGGAACACAGGAAGGCTTTGGATGTGCCAGACATGATTCATCATATTTTGGTAAGAGTTTGGGGCAAAACCAAATATTTGAAGGGATCTGGGGAAAGCCTGAATCTGCTGAAAAAGACTGTTAGGATAACTCAAATGTACAGACTATCATCTCTGTTTCTAGGCTGGCCAGTGCAGGATGCCATCCCTGTCATTTGCTACTGTCTAAAAAATAATGATATAAGGTAGAGGGACAGTTTTTGATCTTCTTGAGTGACTGTCTTTACACTATTTACTCTGAAATGAGCTATTAAAAGCACATGCGTTCTGGATGGAAACATTTTTCCTACTTGAATATCGAAACTTCATGTTAAATTACTTATAAATGCCTTATATACAGGGTTTGCCTTTGAAGACAGTTTGGAAACGGCAGCTAGTGTGGAGTTTGATGGGCAGGATATTGACTGGGATATTGACTGGGATAAGGTATTTTTTAACTTTTAAGTCTGGCCCTGTATCACCTGCAGATTGCTGGTTTACTTTGGTTTACTTTACATTTAAAGCACTGGTTTTAAACCTTAAAACTCTGAAAGGTCCATGACCTTCCAGCACCTCAGGGATTGTAACTCACCATATGAGTGCATATTAACAGTGACTCCAAGGAATATACATGTCATTGATATTACCACTTTTTCAGTGTCAGACAAAAAATTATTTCGTTTCCTAGGAATCTGGATATTAGTTATGGCTTAACCATGATGGTTTTTCTGTTTGTTTGATGGAGTTCATACTAGTTTGTGAATAGGAAATGGTAGAAATATTGGGTGTTTAATCTGTGTATTGTGTACTTATATTGCTTTTAGATGGTGTTCTTACTGTGTTTTATTGCCTTTGTTTATTTTCTTATACTGATTATGGATTTTCATGATTTTTTTTGGATTTCTTGAGATTGCTTTTGCAGTGGGAATCAACACATACATTTAATAAATAAGTAAATGAAAATGAATGACTAGAAATCCTGTCAGTATCTAATTGACTTCTACTGTTGTATACTTTTTGAACATTGTGTTCAGCCCCAAATAAAAATTTAAAAATATAAAACCTGTAGACATGTCAAGATATTGCTTAATTTGATTGAGACTTGTCTCTTAACATGAATTAATGTAGATGTGGCCTTCTACATTCCCCCAGATATGAACATAGGCCTCATTACCAGTGAATTAACAGAGTGCCAGACAATTTTAGCATGATACCTAGTAATTCTTTTGCAGTCTAACACCTGCCACTCTAGCAGCATATCTTAAGATTATCCATATGATTGTGTGAAGGATATTAGCCAGAAACATGAAGCACTGAGAAAAATCCATGTTGTTTACTTAGCCCAAGTGGGTATCTCTCATTCTCATGAGATGTTAGTGGAATTTTAGAAAATGAAGCTAGAGACACATGGCCATTATACTGCTCTGATAAGAAAGAGCTTAACCCTAAACCAAACTTAAGGGAATGTGTGGTTGTCAGACGTAGTGGTGCAGCATTGCACTAGTACAGTAGCTTGTAAACCTACAGTACTTTGCAGTACAACAGATCTTAGGCCCAGCTTATGCTGTCAGCCAAATATGGTAGCCCTTTCAGAAGCAACAGTGTGAAAGCTGTTCAGTTTGGCAACTGTTTCTGTATAGTCATTCACAGTATGGATTTGTTGGCTGTTAGGTACAAACCACGTCACTGTGAATCTTGTTTGTACCTGTTGGAAAATCTGTTGTGTGTGATTACATGATTTTATGGCTTCCTCATGTTTCTGTGTGTTTGTGTAAAAAGAGTTTTAATAGAAGGTCTGCCATGCACAATTCTTCCAGTTTTCTGATATTCCCCCCAATAATGCTATGCTTACTTCTATAAACCATGTTTGAATTTCTAGTGAGATGAGATCCTCAGAAAATGTTTTTCCCCCCAATATCTTTACATATTTCTTAATGTACTGAAGAGAATGGTCAAAAAGTATCTTAAAGAGTATGAGCATGCTTAAAATTTGCCTTCTTTCAGCATTGGCCCTTGGTTGTGTTCCTACTGATGCTCATTGTGCTTGGCACTAAGTCAACAATCAACAGTCTGGTGTATTCATAGAGTTCAAGAAGTGAGAAATGACGAGACTTATTTATTTATTTATCTATCTATCTATCTATCTATCTATCTATCTATCTATCTATCTATCTATCTAAATGTTACACTTTCTAATTAGGGCCTTTCCATATTACACTGCTATTATTCTACTTTCAACATCTTGTGGAATTCTGGGGTTTGTAGTTTACTGAAGCCAAAGAGTTCTATAGCTGAGAATTCTAAATGTCCCTCTCTAAACTGCAAACCCCAGGATTCCATAGGAGATTGAAAGTGGAATAATAGCAGTATAACAGCATAGTGCAGAAAGGCCCTTAGACTCTTGATGAATGAAAAGAGAATTTGCATTTTAAAATATCAACCTACTATGTGTATTTGCACATGGTACTTTACTGTACAAGTTTGTTTTCTCTACCTGTAGCAAAACAAAAGTGCAGAAGTTGATCCTTCCGAAAGGACAAAACCCCTGGATTCAGTAGCCATCCCTAGCAAAGGTAAGAACTTTACAAACCTCTGACACTAGTTGTTAATAGAAAAATTAGATTTTTATTTGTACATAACTTATATTTCATGGTGCAGCCTAAGCTAGGTAAATGTCTGTTTCATAGATCTGTCTCTCAGTTTTGATTATATTTGTCAAAATGAGTCACAGCATTTATAAATATAGAATAGATACAACATTTAAAATATTTATACATGAACAATAGATACACCACAGACACTTGGCGTAGAAACAAAATAAATACAACTGATTCTGTTAAAACAGAAACAAGCACCAGAAGTGATTTCCCTCAGGGGAGTTTTTCTGCAAGGGGAAGGAGAGTTCAGATAGAACAAAAGCAGATGCATAGCATTGTCTTCCCATGTTGCCTTCTCTCCTCAATTATAGGGCAGTTGGTTGCCTATATTTTTCTCCTCCACCCAACACCTAGCCATCACATGGAGTTTGAGGCCAATGAACAGAGTTTGAGCAGTTACCCAAGCTAGCTACTGGAGTCCAAACACTGCTAAACTGGGGTCCACCATGGCTTCTGCTGTCATTTTCATGTCACTCAGAACCCTAATCTCCATAATGAAAACAAATAAAGAATACTGGTAGTTGGAACATCAGTGCATCATGGCTGAATCAGTTTCTAGTGTGTGTAAAGAACTTCTTAACAAATCTGGGATGCACACTTGCTAGAAGCTTACTGGCTTTTAATTTATTATGCCTGCCTTGAAAGTTATGTGGAATCCAGGGTTTTTTTTCCTGAATAATTCCTACATTGTATATGCTCCTAGCTGTTGCCCATGGCACTCTAGATTGCATAAAGCAGGGCTTCCAGTTTGAGATAAAATGCAAAAATGTGAGGGGGAAAAGAAGATGAAATGTAACTCTTAACAGTGCTTCACCCTTTCCAGCAGTCTACTGTTTATGTTCTACCTCAGTAGATGCTAGTAAACTATCTGTTAAGCAGGCTCTCATTTTTCTTTTATAATTTTTATCTTATAATTTTGTTAGGAGTTTTTTGCTCTATAACCCCTTGTAGCTGTGACAGATTAAGAGACAGAAAGTTTCCCCTTTAACTAAAGTTCAGCTCCAACAACCTTGAACTAATTTGTAATCTCTGGGCCTACATAATATTATCATTAAAAACCAGGCATATACCTACCATTTCCTCAGTCATCATAAAAATGGCCTTCCTTAGACACCATATGAAATAGGGCCTCAATATTGTGGATTTGACTAAGATTTTCTTTGCACTTTAAGCAAATTTGTATTTATCACAGACACAGGCCTGAAATGACCTCTCAAGATGTGGTATTCCCTTGTGTCTAGGGTTGAGGGAGAAATTTGGTTAACTCTCATTTCTGTATGAAATCAACAGATTTGTACTAGGTGATTTGTACTTACTTTTTTGCTATCAAGTGTGTGCAGTCCAAACCAATTTAGACAAAATGTGTATATTATAGAGAAATTAACACAAATTGTCTTTTAAATATTCATACATTTTGAAAATGAGTACGAAAATGCATCCTTTTGAGAAATGTGCACAAAACCCCACAAATTGTCAAATGGAATTTAAGAATTCCAAATGCAGAATGGTATTAATGGAATGACATCAATTGCCCAGATCATATTGGTTAGTCCCAGCCAGCATGAACACACTGAATGAAATGTTGAATGGTGAGTCAATACCTAGATCAGTCCTATTATTTCAGTGGAGCTATTCGGGTTAAAACTAACAATAGGATTTGGTTCAATATTAAAATATGAGAAAAAGTGAAAGGGAGCTTGCTTTTGTCAACTGTCCATACTTTTACCTGAATTCCACTCATAGAAGAAGGTACAACATTCAACTGAAATGAAGAGGGTATTGATGATCCTGTTGTTCCAGGATAATATCTTAACTGAGATATTGCCAGAAGGAGCAAAGCACTTTTGACATGCCTGTCCTCCTGTTTTCTTATTATGTCTGCCTTTTTCTGAACTGGGGACAAAGTCATTACATTCTAGAGCATCATAATAACTAACAAGTTCAGAGTAAAACTTCATCTACTCCCAAATCAAATATATTAATTTTTGATCTTTTTTCTCTATGAAATTACCCAGTGTGCTTTCACATTTGCAGTGAAAATGATTTGAAAAGACATTTTCATTTGTAATAGAAGCCAATATGAAAGTAGCACATCAATTCTGTAGAACATTTAGTTGATGCCTGGCTATAAGAAAAAAAAAAAATAGAAAGAGAGGTGTATACCTAACCTTACATTGTGTCAGCTAAAAGAAGAAGCTAGAATATGACTAGTTTCTACAGAACATTTTGCTGAGCCAAAACAACAAAACAAAAGAGAGAGAGAGAGAATCCATTCTTCAAAGGCCGTTAAAAAGTGTCAAATTAATTGCTGATCATTGTGACCAATGTTTAGTCAACCGAGAGAAAAGAAGAGGTATCACGATCCAGAAGCCTGGCTGCTCTGCTTCACTTTGGGGACGGATTGCATCTTTACAGCAACAAATAGCTATTCTGCAGAATTCAAAAAGGATAGCCGTATCATCTCTCAAGAAATGCAGAGAAGCCAATAAAAAATTATCATCTCAACTGCATGGAACCAAACAAAGGCTGGACACCTGCAAACAAACTGTTCAGGTAAAGACTTATTCTGTAGTTGATATGCAACAAACTTAAAGTTTTGTGGCCAAATTAATATGAAAATAAAGGTCTGTCAGTCACAGCTGGATTGAATTTACTGCCCTTTTTTGTTATTATTAATCTGAAATTGCACACGCTATTATATTCTTTGCTCTAAGTGCATAATCTCATATTTGTGGAGAAAGCAGTAGTGCCTAGGCACATCTGAATGTGGGGCTTCCTTGTTTGGTATTGCGGCCCATAGTACATTTGTTTGTTCTTCTTTAAAGTAGTGGAAGTAGTGATTGTGTTATTCACAATTATTTAGGAACCATAGTAGAGTCTCCTCTTTGGGAGTCCCCTAATTGCAAATGACTCTGGCAGACTGGCTGACAAAGAAAGGCTGGAAATGTAGCTCTCATACTACTCTGCTGTCCTGTCTAATGACTTTTTTCTCTTTGCATTGCCGAAAGGGAGTGGGTATAGTATGACCACCATGGAGTTAACCCTACACTGCATTAGAAAAATATTAGCTTTTGCAGTACAGTAATTTGATATGTGTGTACATCTGTTTAGGTAGGAAAACTTTCTCTTCCACCAGAAACTACCAGGATGAGTTGATGTTAAGAGAAAGAGAAGATACACATGTAGGATGAAAAACGGCTCATAATACTTGGTTGCTGGCAGAGTGAACTACTAACTATACTACAAGTTCATCTTGAGCCCATCACATGAATGTTGAATGTGTTTGTGAACATTCCAGTCCACCTCAGCCTGGTCTGCATATTCATGCAGAGATAGAATGCTTCATGATGGTGTATTCACATAGGCCTCAATATGTATATTTTTTAAAATTGTAGGATTGTAAGATTGAAACAGCTCTCATGGAGTTTTCTATACAACATAATACAGCCACTGTGGGGCTGTCAATTGCACTTCTGTACTTCTTCATGCTGTGATACAGGGTCTGAAATGGCCCATTCTTTAATACTTTATCAAATTTAATAATATTATATATTGTAACATTTTACCTGTAGTTTACTGGAAGATAATTGTCATTATCTTGTCAGAGGAGCTTTCACAAGACAATGGGTTCTACATATGCTGACAATGGGAATGCAGACGCACAGTGAATGGGACTTATTGAAATGGGTAGATATATATTACCATTCCAATAAGGATATGTACTCAGGTACTGGGATACTTTTTATTTCATACGTATCTATCCTAGCTTTCACTAAGAGAAAAACAGCACTCAAGGCAGTTAGCAACATCATTAGAAACAAACGGAAACTTAAACTTTAAAAACATCATAAAGGAATAAATATTAAAACTATTTAGTGACAAGTTTGAAGATAAGTGTCTTAATGTCTTTCCTGATCACAGTTCTGAGGTGGGTACCTTCCCTGGTTGGTGAGCAACATAGGAGAAAGCGCTTTTCTGACTGTCTGTTAGACACGCTTCTTCAGGTGATGGCATTCTAAAGAGAGCCCCTTTTGAAGATTTTAACATTCTGATTTATAACAAGATAAGGTCTACTTAAATAGCCAGGCCCCAAGCTGCTCGGGCTATAAATGTTAAAGCTGACACTTTGAGTTGGGTATGGAACTTGTAACCAATGCAAATCTTTCAATATCAGGATAATGTGTTGCAGGCGACCAGTGGCACATGGACAGAAGTGGGTCTGGGTCAGTAGGTTTTGAGGCAGAATAGTGTTGTTTATTCCTTGTCTGCGAATGACCAGACTTCTGGGAAGATGATTTTTGAGATAATAGAGGTACTCTTGGTGAGACTGGAAAATATTAACACAATTTATTTTCTTGCTAGCTTTGCAGGCAGGTAACAAGGTAACACAGGATACCCCAAAAAAGTAAACTTCTCTAAGCCAAAGAAAAATGCTTAAAGTGGTTGCCAGAATCAAGCCAAATATCTATACAAGTTAAGTGCCAATTCTGGTTTCTTCTCAGCATACAATTTTAATTTTCTGCTTTCAGCTAGTTATGCTTAAGGTGCTCTATTAGTGCTACCAAAGGGGAAATCAGTAGTTGAAGCAGAGAGTTCGGCTGCCTTCCAGTAAAAATTAAGGAAGTATAATATCTCTACAGTCACTACAGGGAACATATGCATTTAGAGAGAGTGTTCTGTTTCTGAAAAACGAAGTGCTGAGTGTGAAACTGTTCTCGACACTGAATGTAAAGATGTTCAGTGCATGGGCAACAACAAATATTTCCATGTACTACATCCTTTTATGATGGGGCATTACTCTTATGGTTTTCCTTAGCAATTTTATAAAGAACTTAAGTTACATTTGGCATCTGTTTATTACAAAA
Source organism: Ctenosaura bakeri (assembly GCA_948474755.1). NCBI lineage: Eukaryota > Metazoa > Chordata > Lepidosauria > Squamata > Iguanidae > Ctenosaura > Ctenosaura bakeri. Next base: position 99,642 of record CAOLHI010000938.1, read on the forward strand.
ATGGATAATATAGAAATAAAAAGAGACTGGAATGACCTCAGTGAGTTTAATATTGTAACGGTTAGTAGCATTAGAAAAACTTGCTCTCAAAGAGCACAACTATATTTGATTTAATTCCATTTACCTATATAATTATAACTTGGCTAGAGTTATTTTTTATCCCTAATTCATGGCCTACACTTGAATGTGATACAATAGCTCAGCAACTGGAAATGTTAACATAACGTGCATAGATAAGATAACACTGTTGACTAAATAAAACTGAAGAAAATGCTCCATTAACTGACATAGACAGATGTTCAGGCAGTTCATGCTTTATCATAATCCTCATAGGCCCTGGTAGTATAAGATCGGCTCTAGATTTAAGATTTAAATGTTCCAGATGTTCATTCTGAGACAGATTTTACACTTCCTGCAACATGAGGATTGGCAGGTGTCTTTTGGTTTCCTGGGTGGCTATATTGACATATATAATGCATGCACACAGCCATGCACATACAATGACTGCGCTTATATGTAACTCTTTCATAGTATGTGGGATTTAACCATCCTTTTAGCTGTACAAGCTGGTAGAATGTCAGAGTCCATATTGCAATGAAAGCCATATGCCCCGTTTTTTTTTTCACAATCTTACTGTAGCGTGACTGCACATTTGGGGCTTGGTCTGGAGTATCAGAGACTCATCATAAGTACTGAAGCAAGACCTTCTGTTTGTGAGCAAAGTAGTTAGGCTGTGCCATCAGCATATAGAAATAACAGCTGGAGTTGTTACTTAATGTAGCACGGATGGGATCTGATCTTTCAGGAGTTCCTTAGAAAAATGTCACGGAAGAATTATTGGCAAAATTCAGGGAAACTCTCTGTAAAACTTGTTTTTTTTCCTGCACCCCCTGTGTCTAATGGCAGTGCTGAAATTTCCATCACCAGATGTCTGCTCAAATTAAGATGTTCTGTGGTATATGTACAAATAATGACAATTATACATGGGTAAGATATAACATTTGCACAGCAAAAATAGATAGAGACGCAAGGGATGCAGGATTCAGTGCAAAATTGCCTTATTGTGATTTAAGTCAGTAATTACTGCCTCTTAAAGGTAGCGACCCAATTACAAAGTCCCCTCTATACAAAGTTACCCAGAATCCCTTGCTTCCGTTCCCCTAGTGTTCCACAAGTGGTAACATAGGAGTAATTGCATTGTTTTATAGGTTGCCTTTGACATCGGAAAAAGGACTGAGTAGTTAAACAAACCCTCTTCATTAGAAGAGGTCGGGATTGGAAATGGGAACAGACTTGCAGCCCACCAGGCAACTGTTTGCAACTCCTTTGGGCAGCACTACACAAAGGTTGCAAAGCAGTTCTTTAGGAACATTCCTCCAGATGTGTAACTGTTCTTTATTTTTAAAGCTGCTGCTTTGTATTGCTATATTTCAGCCTAAAGAATTCCTATAGTAGCATTTTAAAATCCACTGCAGGCATTTTTTGAGCATTTCCAATACTGTTAGTAATTTGTAAAAGATTTTTTTTTCTTGCCTAATGCTTTTTGCACTTTACTTTGAAACCCTTCTTAGCATTTCAGAACTTTCATTTTTTAAGAAGCAAACTTTTGCTTTGTGAGCATATCTTTAAAAAAGACTTCTTTAAATATGTTATGAACAATCACATGAAAATGAATTTAGAAAAAAGCAAAGCATGTCACAAGGTGCATTATAATAATTCTTTTTTTCCCTTTGCCACTTCATAGCAAAACCACGGCCACTGCATATCAATTGCTGAGATTCCCTCATGTGTTAGGGCAGAGCTTTCCAGACTTTTCATGTTGGTGACACACTTTTTTAGACATGCATCATTTTGCAACACAGTAATTCAATTTTACTAGCAAACCAGATGTTAAACTAAGCCCTTATAAGAGAAACAGACACATACATAAATTGTAATAATAAAATGTATGGGGACACAACATATCCCAGTAAAACCTTTAATATATTTTAAAAAGTATATGATTTATAAATACTAACATATATTTCCAAGATTGTAGGTGATACACCTACACACTTCAGGCAACACACTAACATGTCGCAGCTCAACATTTGGAAAGCCCTGTCTTAGGGTGATGAAGATACAAGACTCAGAATTGAACTATGCAGATCTACACTGTAGAATAGACATTTAGGAGCGGGCCTTGACTTCCACAGTCTGCAACATGAAATTTAGACAAGCATGGGCTAAACCTGCTTTTTGCTGCAGGGGTGGGTCAGCAGGCCAGGAAGGAAACAAGTTTAATCTGCTCAGAGCCTGCCTGGTTTCCATGTTGGGTTGGTGAGGAATTTTCTTTCAGATCAGTCCAGGGTGATCCAGGGGTGTTTTGCTTGGCTTACTGTGTAAGACTCAACTATCTCAACCTCTTTGCCCTAGAGGCTTTTTAGTGTTTCCTTCTCTCTGCTTATGGCAGAATGTGCTTTATTAATATAGATTGCTCTCTTGTGTGCTGGTGAATGGATGTCCCTTCTTTTAGACATGGGAACTGAACTAGGAGACTTATTTTGGGGAGGGGAGGGGTTTCATTTCAACTTCATGATGCTCGTTAATAATTGTTTTCATATTTGGCACACAGAATGTTAAAAGTAAGGAAGAGCCTTGATAGAGTGAGAGATTTTTTCCCATAGATTTGTGTTTCTGCGATCAAGCAAAATGCCTTTTATGTTCCACTGATCTCTAAAGCAGAATTGCTATTTAAAAAGACTTCAATTATTAATGAACTTACATAGGCTGCTTGTTGGAGATGTACCCTATTCATAAATTAAAGCAGCTGGTTGGCATGAATCAGACCTGTCTGAGGGCTGATATTATATTCATTGTAATGCAAACTGAACGTTACTAGATGCTAGAAAGGTGTCATGTGGCAAAGCAAGTGAATTATACTTGAAGAGGGAGTGCTAGTTTTCAGATGGGGATAATGTTTCTAGAAAACAAAGGTAATCCCCTGTGGCTTTCCCTCATACAAAGTAAGGAGCATAATTCAGCAGAAGTTCCATAGCTGAAGACCCACTGCTTTCAATCGGGAGTGTTGTGTGTGTACTACACTACTGTGTGCTTAAATCAGGGGATCCTTAAATTGTATAGTTTAAGCCACATTGTGCCTTGTTTCATCTAGTCCTATAATTGATATCCAGACTGTATGCAGTTTGTTCTTCATTTTAAATACAGCATTATTTTGTCATAGCTGTGTTGGAAATTTTCATTTTAAATTCTTCCTGATTTAAATCCCCAGAGTTCTTTATTTTCTTATACTTATTTTATTGATTGTAATCTACAAGAGCCTTCCCCTGATGTGTTGCCCTCCACATGTTTTGGGCTACAACTCCCATGATTTTTAACCTTTGGGCATGCTGGATGAGGCTGGTGGGAATTCTAGTGCAAAACATCTACAGGACATCATAATGGAGGAGGAGGACTCTGTAGTAGGCAGTACTCAATGCTGGCAGTTCCTATGTTGCATATAAACATTGGCCTGATTCTTAGATCACTCTGGTTGATGTTAGCTTGTGCAACAATACTTGCTTACCCCACTTCCCCCTTGCAGTTCTTTGTACTGCCCAGAAATCTCTTTTCAGTTTTTGAGTTCAAGGGACTGGGGGGGATTTGTTCCACTCCCCCTCCCCACTAACAGAAGTAGTACAAGGATGCCCCTTCCCCAATATGTAACTACACTGAGATCACATTGATTGAGCTCTTCATTAGTACTTTTTAAAGTTGGTTACTCCCCTCCCACCCTTTTTCTGTTAAATCTGGGAAAATTCACAAGATTTTCCCTAGCCTATTGAACAGTGATTTGTCTGTCTTATTTTCATTTATTTAATTATGCCTGCGTTCTCAAGGATGAAAAAGTCCAACCATGTCTAGAACTTCTGTAATAATTTTATGTATAGTATACATTCCAAAATTGCCTTTTTCTGTTTCCTAAAGAGAAAGCAGTTTTTTTATGTTAGTGAGCAAGGGTGTGAATCCTAAGTAATGTTCTGAATTGGAGGCTCTGGGGCAATACATAGAATTACAGTACTCCTTCATTCATCCTCAGTTCTAGCAGGAGTTAAAATGCTCACAATAGCCTGTATCTTTTATACAAGCTTAAACTTTCCATAAGACAGCTTGGCCACATTTGATATTCTGTCATATATGGTACCACAATCAAAGGGATCTAACTAGTATTGAGAGAAGACATCTGTCAGTGGTTTTCGGTTATTTTTCCCCTTCTGCACATACCGTGCTTTCAGATCTGCTGATGAAGCTTTCTCAAATCTATGGAATAAATATGGGGGAAGCTAAAAATTGCCCCATTCCCTCATTCCACTGACAGATGGCTTCTATTGTTGGAGGGACAGTATTCCCTGTACTAAATGCTGAGGGGATCTTTTAGCAGAAGTACAAATGTGAATGCGAGAACACTTATAATCTTTTTATTAGGTTTTATTTCCTTCTTTGCTTTGGATATATATTTTTATTATAGATATGAAAACATATTGGCCAGTGTAGATACTTTAATATTTATATCCAAGATTAGGCACAAGGTTTTCTTTAGTTTGGAAACTCTGGCTACACATTCTAGAAAACTGGAGGAAGTGGTTTTACTTTGTTTCTTTATATATGCATATTGAGACGCAAAACATTTCCTATCATCTTTTATTCACTGTTTTGAAGAGACCTTGTATTATTGCTTGCAGTAAGAGCCTCACAGAACAGAAAGAGTGTGGGTAAAATCTGGTTCAGACTCTTGTCAGTGAGCGTTTACAGGGTTTCAAAACACAAAAGTGTTCTTCCACTGTGAGCTTGCATTGTATAAAATGGGTCTCACAAACTTCAAGAAGCAGACCATAAATACTGAGATTACCCTAAGTATTTCTAGCACAAGTGCTCAAAAACCTGTAATGAAAATGAAGAATGATTAGAACAACTTGAGGATTGTAGCTTTCAGCTATTTCCTACATGCAGCCTATAACAATGTATTTGTATCTGCCAGAGGTTCAGGTGTGTATTTTAGAATGAATATTTAAAAAAGAAAATGTGAATCTGTTGGCTGTGTGCCTATCTAGATTGTATTATTGTTAATGTTGTTGCTGCTGCCGTTGTTTATTTATATAGCACCATCAACGTATATGGTGCTTTATAAGTAAAGCAACCAAAAACATTGGGTCCTACCAAAAATGTACAGTCACACCCACACACCCCTACAGACACACACCAACCATGGCCCCTCCATTTTCATGAGGCTTTGGGGCACAGGGCCTCTTCAAAATCAAAAAACCACAAATATATTCCCCCTTTCAGCTGATTGTGCAAGCGAGGGAATGCATGAGTGTGCCTTCCCTCCCCATGCTCCCCCCTCCACCCCAGGCTCCTCCCTCCCATTCTCTTCCCATTTGCCCAGGCACAGGGACGGAAAGCATGCACTTGGGGAGGGACTCATGCACATGCCTTATGAATAATCACATTCACAAAGGTCAGACCCACAAATGCAGAGGGAGGACTCGGAGGTGGAGGGACAAGGAAAAATCCAATATAATTAAAAAAAATACAATACAAAAAATCCAATATAATATACAGCAGATTAGTGTAGCCTTGTAGCGGCTGCTACGGGCCAAAGCCAGAACCAGATGCATAAATCCAGTTTTAAAACTATTTAAACCAGTGGTCAACACATATTATAATATTAGAAAGTGCTATGCGAGTTTATACTATGAAGTTATACCTATTGTAAGATTATTTATCTACTGGTTAAAATTACTACTTAAAGTAATTAAGTAGACTACAATGCAGAGAATGGCTAGTAGTGTTTTTGGATTTGTTGTATTTTGATGAATGGCTAGCACAGCTACCTCTGAGTATGTGGTGTTTTTATCATTCATGCTTACCAGAACACTTATTTTTCTTGACAAGAACATTCTTGTTAGTAGCTAATTCTTAAGAAAAATGAAGGGGAGATACTAAATAGTCTTAGTTCTTTTATTCAGCAGCTAGTTTATGATTTTCCTGGCTGCACTCTAGTAATAACAGCTTAAAGGACTTTTTTATATTCTTTGTTATTGTCTATCTCCTGAGTTGTTTTTACTTTAACTTAGCAACCTGTGTAGCAGACAATCCTGGTAGAGTATTCAGTACATATATGTTGGATCCTCAAGGGCTATGGCTTTTGCCAGATGAAGCACTTTTGATTTTGAGGCTGATGAAACACAGTGCTATTATTGATCTGTGCATGACATAGGCTGTCTCTCTGCTGGCAGAGTGTAGCAACATTTATCCAGGAATTTGTGAAATGTCACTTGGATCATGTTCATAAGGTAAACTGTGCAAAAAAACAGGATCTGAGTGGAGAATCTATGTGGAATTGGACGTGACTGTCTTATCCTTATGTCCTATATTTTAGCTCAGCCAAGTGATATTTGTTAACCCAATGGCTGCAGTTTTTATATTATGTTTCAGAAAAGTATGATTATCATTTGAAATACCTGGGCCAATAAAGTCATACTGTTTTCCACTCTGTTTTCAAATGCACTTGGGATCAGAATATTTTAAGTCAGTAAATGTGATCTGAACAACACAAGTCAATAATTTCTGTTCTGTTTGTAACAAATTGATAGTTCTCATACATCGGAGAAGAAGAGAATCTGCTTATATTCCCTGTAGGAATTTCCTTGCTAGTCTCAGTTCACCTACAGGTGTGTGTGCACGTATGTGTCTGTCTCATTAAAATCTCAGCTTGCACAGTGGTCACAAATCTATGACTTTGATCTCATGGTAATACCATTCCCCCTAAAAACCCTACACTGTACATGTTTTCAAAATGTTTTGGTATGCATTTCAAAAATAATTTTTATGAATTTTTATGAAATAATGAATGAATTTTGATGACATAATGAGTATGTATTTTAGGATGTGCAGGCATGAACTAAACTAGCAAATCAAATAGGAAATGAGTTTTTTTACTAAGTATGTTTATTTTAACAGTTTTTATGTGTAATAGTAAAAAAGAAACACAGTGCTATCTAAGACATAAAATTGTCAAATTCCTCCCCCCCAAATCTCTTATCTAAAATGTTACTGTTCAAAATGATTAGGGCTGTGAGTGTATGACCATGTACCATAACTGATACTAATAAGATCATTAAAATCTGAGTAGTGATAAATGATGAAAAACAAATACTTTGCATTTCAGTATGCTTTATTGTTATTCTAGTTTTCCCTGATTCCAAATCAGTTGTTCTTGTATTTGTGATGCTGTAGCCACAACAGTATCATCCATGTAGAAGAGTACATTCAAGCACAAGAGGGACTTGAAATAAATTGGAGGTTTGCTGATGACCAAAGAATATTTAAAAGAAAAACAGCAAGGGGTGGCAACAGCTCCATGAGGAATGAGTGGCACATGATTGACTGAATGAACAAAAATCAAAATGACAACCAGCTGGGAGGGGAAAATGGAATGAAATGTCTGGAAAGTGAGAAGGGAAGGAATTATGAGCCATAGATATAAAAAGTGTAAGATGAATTATCTTATTTTCTAGATCAAAGTTTGCCAAATAGGATTCTCTGGAACCGCAGGGTTCCACAAGAGGTCACTAAGGATTCCTTGACAGATTGTGCTTGAAAAACAAATAAATGGTGTTTTTTGGAGGGGGAGAGTGAGCCATTGTTACCCCAAAACATGGGTGCCCATGACACCAGTACCTCCGTTCAAAAGTTGGGAATTACTAGCTCAATATTAGGAGGCCTGTGAGAGAGGGATAACCTAATGAGATCTTTGACAACCAATGTTTATGGGGTCTGTGCAGGGAAGGACCAGCCAGAGACCCAAAAGTAAGCTAAATTAAGTTTATTGGGGGAATTAGTCACACTCACAAGATCCAAACAGTCACACAAGGCTAACTGAAGTAGAATGGGAGGAAAGGTTTTAGATAGTGAGACTTCAGGGTGTGGGTGATATTTACCAATCTTGAAGAGCAGCAAAGAAGCAGCAATGTGGCTTAGACTTGCATCTAAGAACAGTACACAAATCAGGAATCAGACTAGCAGAGTGGTGACCAGCAATTGGTGTACTGTGAGCTAGCTGGCCAAAACGGAGTTTTTTAATACACGATTTCTGCCTGAAGGACAGAGGTGTGAATGGCTCTCTGGCCAAGTGGGGTCCGGAATGGGCTAATGTTCTTAGCATTAGATGACAAAGAGTTAATGGCTGTCTGATAGCTCAGTGCTTGTCAGACAGGTTTCAGGATAATAGGAAAATTTGCCGGTCGAAGGAAAAGGAGTTAAGACAATCAGCAGTTTGGTGGGAATCTCCCAGTCACTATTGTTCTAAAAGGCAGAGTCTTAAAGGCTAGTTTAAGTGCATTGTTTCTGGAGTGACCTGCTGATTTCCTGACTATGACCTGGCTATACCTAGAGGAGGTTTCTGACCTAGTTTGCATGTGTTTGGCCAGCTTCTTCTTCTTGCCCCAAACAGCCATACAGTCACATCAGGATACAGTTTATATTAAAGCCAATTAATATATTTTGCCAATTATATTATATTTCACCAGTTGAACAATATCAAGGTCGGAGGTGTGTGTGTATGGCCTGATAACATTATAGGTAGAATACAGGGATTCCCTGAGATCTGAAAATTATTTCAAGCATTCCTCCAGAGTAAAAAGGTTGAAAAAAAACTGCTATAGATAGAATGAGTGTATGGCTGAGGTGAGATTTAAACAGTGATTGCCTGGCATGCAGATGATATTGTTAGTCACTGTTAGTTGGTTCAGTCTTGATATTTTTATATTTTTATAAGCTCCCTCATAACAGTTTTATACCAGTTTTTTCATTGACATGCTTTTTCTTCAATACTGAGTGATGATTTCCTGCCTTCATCATCATCTGCCAACTCCATGAATATAATGCAATACATGAAGTGTTCATAGAATCATTTACCCTTATTTTTGGTGGGGTGTAAAGATGGACAAGGCAGGAATTTTGGAAGGAGAATAATAAATTGCTCGAGAATTAATAGCTGAAAGCCAAATGGCTCATCAGCACCAAGCCACAAAATATAGTCTTGTGAAGTCTGAAAACCAACAGCACAAGTGGAGTTTGATAACAATACCATGATTGATATGACAGACCTATTCCTGTCTGTTAGATGGTGGCTTTTGAAAAATTTTGTCTCAAGCTGTTGATAATTGGGAGACCTTTGAAAACAGGAGAGTACATTCAAAATTAACCAGAAAATGATAGTTTCCATTTTATAGTATGTTCACAATTTGGTATAATTTGCGATCCTAGAAACAGTGCACTCAGCACTCCATATTTTTGCATTTCACTTTCATGGACTTGATTATTTGCCAATTTCTTCACCCATTAAAAACCAACCTCTAGTCCTCCTCCTCCTCCACCAGCCACTATCTTGCCAGGTAAGGATGGCTCGTGGCCCAATCTCTCAGCACCTCAAACCCTCTCCCAGTACCCCACATGCACCCAAGGAAGAAGATGAGCAAGAAAAAAGGAAGTAGAGGGACACCATGCTGATCCAATCCCTTTCTCTGACCTGGTTTGAACCCTGGGTGTCAATTCTCCCCACCATGCCTCAGTCCCTTTCCCACAAGCATGCACATTTTGGTATTTGTGATTTTCCAGATTTGCAAGGGTCCTGCATTCCTAACCCTAATTAATGTGGAGGGCCAACTGTACCTCCAAACATTTTCATACATTCAGAGATGACTAGAACCAATTTGTGTTCAAATAGACAGGCCAAGAACATCTTGGTTTGGAGTAATGACAATGGCTCAGTGTTAGAACACATGCTTTGCATGTAAAGGGACCCAGGGTAAATCCTCAGAATTTCCAGGTAAAGGCATGAAAGACACCTGAAGTAATTGAACCAATGTCCAGACTTGATCTAACATAATGTCTCAAGTTCCATGGGGTATAATATCAGCGGAAGAATAAAAAAGAAGGAAATGAAAAATGTGAGTAAGGAAGCAAAGAATAGTGAAGTGGAAAAGACTGCATATTTTACCACTCTATATAATGTAGAGAGAAAAATGGTCTCTTCAGCCTAAAGGAGAGCTCTTTGCTACAAATAAATTCTCAAGATTCCTTTCTTCCATGTGTGTATTGAGTGATTTTCGTCACTGGAAAAGTGTTAAGATTGTATATACCAGTTATATTGAATCAAAATAATTATAACAGATTTTAAATAATTTTTTTGTCCACATAGTGTGTTCATTTCTGTTTTACTGCATTTTATGTTAGCTATATGTAGAACAGATGGAAGTATTTTTCTCCCAGTGAGTATTAATGTAACATCTGTGTGTGTGTGTGTGTGTGCGTGCATGCGGAAACATATGAATACTTAGTGTTGCTGCTATGTAATTTGTAATGACTGGTAGAGATTGTGAATTTCCCTGGTTGGTTTTAGTGCATTGCTTACTGTATTTAAATGTAGTAAGGTACAGGTTAGGATGTGGTATTGTCACTGCATTTGGATGAAATAGCATAATTTGGCCAGTCTGCTCTTGTTGTTTTCCTTCCCCAGTATTTGAAGGAAAGCACTTAACAATTGTTTAATACCCAAAGATGCCTGTAATGGCCTATATATTGGGTACACTGGTGCTTACAACCAAAGTTAAACATGATTTTGAATGTGTAATAGACAATCAACATATACATATGTTATTTCATAGTCCTAGAATCATAGAATCAATCATAGTGCTTGCCTGTGTTCACCTAAATGTGCATAATTGGTTTTGCATAAAATACATTTTATCTTGTAAAAGTTCACTCAGTAAGTGAGAGGAAATGGAAAAGATGTTAGTCTATAATTTTATTGTAGAAAATATATTCCCTAAAATGTGCGGGAAAATACATTGAAGACTGCAGCTGGATTCATAAGCTCTTAAAAAACCTAACCAAACATATTTAGAATGAGTGTGGAAAGCTTATGTCTGTGGTCACCTGTATATGTAAATAAGCATTTCCTAACTGCTACAAAAATTCATTATTCCAGTCCATTGTAGATTCTGAAATTATTCTAGTTGTGGCCAGTGCTCCATAATCCTTGCTAGTTCTTCTTTTAATAATTAATGACTTGTGCTCCCCACCGCAGATTCAAATATACGGTATTGTGTACATTTGAATTTGCAATGGATTACATTTGTAGGTTCTGAGTTTGTGGATTTGGCAAGTCCACTATAAATGGTTGGAGATCACCAGATTTTTTTTCTTCAGTACTGAAGTCGTGTAATCTGTAATTTTCAATCATGACCTACAATCAAAATATCCATTATTATCAATGATTTTTATTAACATTAGGAAAACTATTTGTATCAGTGGTTTCCACACTGTTGCTCTGGATTCTTGGTGTCTCAGTTTTCATAATAGGGTTTAAGTATTTTAGACAGTTATTTAAGCCTGATAAGAAAGTAGTGAGCACATCCAATCTGCCTGATAGTTGTGTCCTTGCATTGAGATACAGTCTACTGTGGGAGAAAAGGAGGAAAAAAAGACAAATCTCGTGCTCTTCTGGGATGAAAAAAAACCCATAACCTTATTGAGTAGAAGTGCTCTGTAGGAGACTTTGTGTGGGTACCAAATCCCTGATATTGGTTGACCAGCCTGACAACCAATGGCCAACCCAGCCTATGTGCTGGGGAACAATGGGAATGGTACGGATAATGGGCTCCACTGCATTGTCAACTATTGGGTGGTACTCACACTGAGAAGCAGTGCTGATTTGCCAGTATCCTGAGTTCAGCTGCTGCCCCTGCACTTTATGACTCCTAAAGGAATCCCCTTCTGGAGGTTGGTAAGTCTGTACCCCCCAAAAGGGAACTATCCTCATGCCCAAGCACTCCACCCTCTCTTAATAAAAGAGTCATGATAAGGATGGGGGAATCAACCATAAATCTTCAAGGAAGGCAGCTTCTGAAAGTTTTGAAATTCCTCCTAGCCCCTACAACTGTAGTTGCATATGGCCAGGGCAATGCCTTAGACATTAATTTCAGAAGGGAAAGAAAGATAGGAAATCCAAAAATAGTCTATGTAGGGGACCAGAGACACTCCCTGTTGCATACCTGGATGGTTGATCCCTGTTAAGCTTCTAGTCAACTGCACTGGGCCTGCCCCTAAAACCAGTCAAGCAGGCACATTGGTTGGTTTGAACCGAGGTGGGTTCTGGTGTTCTTGTTGCTACATAGACACCAGGAGAAGAGAGATTCTTGGATTGACAGGAGGAGCAATCCACTACGCATGGGTTGTGGTCCTCACGCCGACCGATGCAGGAGCTGTCCATGTGTCACATCAAAAGAACCGTTAACCGCTCCAGTTCCTCTCTGGCCAGTTCGTTTTTCTCCTGCAAACCAGCTGGATGCTTTTCTGACCCTCTCCAGTTTTTTCATCAGATTAGGAAGGTGTTTGAGGGAAAATACAGGCAGGAGTAAAAATAAACTGTAAATATGTCCACGGAGAACGGAATTGGAGCAGCGTCAGGTGAATCAGTCTGAGGCACCACAGTAACGCAGGACTCGGACAAGGAAAGGCACCAACCCCTCCAGAAAACCGCTATAAAGCGGGTCATGGACGAGGGATTGAGTAAGATCACGCACCATTCCATCCAGAAAACTGCAACTCTGCGGGTCACGGATGAGGAGGTGGGCAGTTCGGGAGGTAGAGTCAAACCGCAGAAGGTGCCACAGGATGACCACTCTGTGGTCTTAAGAAAAATATTCTTAAGCTCCAGCGAGAGTGAGGTGGAGGAGATAAAAAATTCAGCCTGGGCTGCGGACAATAAAAAGGTTAAGAATGTGAGTAATAAAGAGAAAAATGTAAAGAAAGGTAACAAGTCCGGGGGCACTAAGAAACTTCCTAAGGTGCCAGAGGCTGCGCAAAAACTTACGGTGGAGAGTTCCAACCATTCTAAAATGGTGCCATGTGATACAGGCAAGGCCTCAGAGGCCTCTGGGGATGGGGTAAGGGGCGGAGCTGCAGCTCAGGTGACCACGACAGCTCAATCATAGAGGGAGTCAGGGCACCACAGAGGGAGCAGGCATCCGCCATTTCGGAGCAGCACACAGCCGAGCCTTGCTTCTCAACAAGGGAGCAATGGAGGCTGCTGCTGGAATTCAAGCAATTTCTATCTGGATGGATGGAGGCGGCACCTGCTTGGGGCAGAGAGACGGAGGCCGCGGCACGTGAGTCACAATGGGGCCTATGCTGTGGTCCACTGCAGCGCCCTACAAATGAGTTCATAGGGGAGATTCAGCAAATTGTAAATAACGCTGTACGTACGCAATTGCAATCAGTTTTAACAGGACAGCTGCCGCCAATGAATTTTAACTCAAATAAATTGCAGAGTCAACTCAATATGTGTCATTCAATGAATTTATTAAATACAAATTATCAGAATCAATTTACACTTTTAAATCCAATGAGTTTACAAAAACGGCCTACAGGCCGAGAATTCAGCATGGCAGATGATGAACTTAACCAGCCACCAGCAAAGAAAAGGCGAATGGAGCAGGGGGAAAGTACAAGTGTAAACCAAATAAAGAATAGCAACAGCATGCAAACCAAAACAGCAGAAAAAGAAAGAAGCGTTAACAATACATACAGAGCATGTGAAGGAACACAGGAATGAGAAAAGAGTACTACAGCAGGAAGTGGTAGATAGTGAAGAAGAGGATGAGATACAGGAAGATGTGTTAGATTTACAGGAGAAAGATGTTATGTGCACTGATGATGAAGAGGAGGAAAAGGCAGATTCAGATAGGATGTTTGAAGTACATGTTTTCCGTAGTACTTTGAAGAGAGTGCTCCAAACCTTAGGATTGGACTCTGGCAAGGAACAGAATACTGATAATAACTCTAAGGAGACTCAAGTAGCGTCTGTAATTAGAAGGAAGGAGGCAAGAGGCATGGAGTTGCCTATGCCAGAATTTTTTAAGGATGTTATTCTGAGTGAGTGGTCTTCACAGTGGTCTACTAAGAAATTATTAACTTATTCTCAGAAGTTATACTCCTTTGTGAAATCTGAGGTGGATTTCCTTAGGGTGCCCCCAGTGGACACCCTGATTGCAGGGTTGGTCTCAGGGGCACTTGTCCCCAGGGAAGGGGACATGCAACTGAAGGAGGTGGATGAGAGAAGAGCGGAGACTTGTCTGAAAAAAGCTCATGAAGCGGCTTCTTTAGCTATAAAAGCATCAGTGACTGCTTCTATGTTTGCAAGAGCTGGGGTTCTCTGGTCTCAAGATATTTTGGACTCCCAAGATGCAAGAGTTAATGAAAGCTTTAGAGCAGTGGTTCTCAATCTTCCTAATGCTGCGACCCTTTAATATAGTTCCTCATGTTGTGGTGACCCCCAACCATAAAATTATTTATTTATTATTTACAGTGCCTCCCCACCCCTGGCAAAGGCCACCTCACCGGCCAGGAACAGGGGGGCAGGCAGGGAGAGGAAAGAGGAGCTGTGCATCTCCCCTGGGAAAAAACTCCGAGAACCACCCGGGGCTCTGCTTCGCTCTCGTTTCCGCTGGGGGGGGCAGTGTGGGAAAAGTTTCCAGAGTGTCGACCCTGGCCAGGGGAGGGAGGAATCCCAGCGCCTTTGTCCTTTGTGCCGGGCGCAGCTTGCCGCCCCAGAAAAGCGCCGCCTTGCGGCCCCCCGGCCCTTCTGCAGCGCCTCCCTCCGTGGCGAGTGGGGCAGGGGCTGTGGCGAGGAGGGGCCTGCCCCCTTGCTGCTGCTTCCCCCCAAGCTGGCCCGTCAGACGGGAGGTTCTCCCGGTAGCAGAGAAGGGGAGCGATTTCAGTCCCTTCTGAACAGGGGGCAGGAGGACGCGAGTACATGACTCGCGCTTGCGCACCACCACTCCTGGGCCTTTTCCGCACGTTACTTTATTGCGGAGGTGGGGGGTGCCGTTCGCGCAAGCAGGTTCTTGCGCGAGGCACTCTCTTTGCTGCTCCTTCGTCCTGCAGCTGGCTTCCTGGTCGTGCAACTGCCTCGCCCCTTCCTCCCCCAGCGCAGCCTACAGCTCCCAGACTGCCAAAGAGGGCAGGAGGACGCGAGCACGTGGTTCGTGCTTGTGCACCACCACCGAGGAGGGAATGGAGTCTAAGACCATCGGAAATATGTATTTTCCAATGGCCTTATGTGACCCCTGTGAAAGGGTCATTCAGCCCCCAAAGGGGTCGCGACCCACAGGTTGAGAACTGCTGCTTTAGAGAGAATTCAGAGAGTGTTAAAATATGTGGCAGATGCTGGTCATGATGCTACCGCATTTGCAGCAAGAAATATAAATTTGTTAACAATTGCGAGACTCTCCTTGTGGTTAAGGCACTGGGAGGTAGACCAGAAATCTCGCAATAATTTGGCCTTTGTCCCTTTTCAAGGAGAACTACTATTTGGGGAGAAAGCTTTAGAAAAAGTCTTAGTAGAGACAAAGGAGAAGAAGCAGGTAATGCCCACTTTGCAAAAGAAAAGGGTGGATAGAAGAACTTTCCGGGGCTCTAACGATTCCTTTCATGGAGGTAGATTGAACAGTCTCTCTGGAAGAGGCTCTGAGTATAGATGTGGTAGATATCAATGGAACGGACAAAGGCAGCAGTTCAATAGACAATTCCAATATCCCAGGCAAGGACTAGGAAAGCTTGGAAATAATTCCAAGCGAGGGA
Source organism: Ctenosaura bakeri (assembly GCA_948474755.1). Classification (NCBI taxonomy): domain Eukaryota; kingdom Metazoa; phylum Chordata; class Lepidosauria; order Squamata; family Iguanidae; genus Ctenosaura; species Ctenosaura bakeri. The sequence continues at coordinate 115,329 of CAOLHI010000938.1, forward strand.
AACCTCAATACTGACTATCAACGCAAGGCAGTGGGGGGAAGACTTCTTTCTTTCGGACACAGATGGTCTCGAGTAACATCAGATCGGTGGGTTCTACATATAGTGACCCAGGGTTACAAAATATGTTTCCATACAAGGCCGAAAGACAGATTTCTTCGATCCCCAGTATCAAAGGACAAGGTCAAGCAACAGATAGTTCTACAGGAGATATATCACTTACTTCAGATGGGGCAATAGAAAAGGTTCCGAAGGATCAGGAATTCTCAGGGGTTTATTCGACATTTTTGTCGTCCCCAAGCCCAATGGCAAGTACAGACCGATGTTGAATCTAAGGTACCTCAATACTTTCGTGGAATACAGAAAATTCAAGATGGAGACTCTGCAGACAATCAAAGAGAACTTGTCTACAGTTCTCTTGGCTTCCATAGATCTCAAGGAGGCTTATTTACATGTCCCCATGAGTGAAGAGGACAGGAGGTACCTGAGATTCTATTACCAGGACTGTCACTACCAGTTCAAGGCTCTGCTTTTCAAGTTGGCATCAGCGCCATGCGTGTTCACGAAGGTGTTGATTCCACTGATAGCTTTCCTCAGAGTGCAGGGGGTACAGCTGTACCTGTATTTGGACGACATCTTGCTGAAAGTGACCTCAGAGATCAGGTTGAGGAAGGATGTACAGTTAACAGTCTGGACATTGATGGACTATGGTTTCCTTCTCAATTTCAAGAAGAGCATATTAAGTCCAGCCAGGGTGCTCACGCATTTAGGAGTGCAGATAGACACCTCGAAGAGGAGGCTTTACCTTTCCAAGGACAGGTTGGTGAAGCTGAGGCACGAAACTGCAAAGCTGCTGAGGTGCACATCAGCGGATCTGATGCAGCTGGCAAGACTGTTGGGAATACTGATTTCTTCGATGCAGCTAGTCCAGTGGGGAAGTTTCCATGTGAAATCTCTGCAAAGACTACTGATGTGGCATCAGTTGGCCATAGCGGTAAAGAGACATTACCAGGTGGCGTTGACACAGCAAGTTCGGGAAGAACTCTCCTGGTGGCTGAAGGAGAGGAAGGTGGCTTCAGGAGTTCCCATTCACATTCACAGCATGGTGCATGTAACAACAGATGTAAGTCTCCGTGACTGGGGTGCGCACTGTGAAGGGTACTCAGTGCAAGGTATTTGGACGCTTTCAGACAAGCAGCACAACATAAACTACCTAGAGTTGAAAGCCATCCACTTGGTGCTGCAGCGGTTTCTGCAGCTAGTAAAACTACGTCATGTGAAGATGTTCACGGACAATATGACGGTCAAAGCTTACGTTTCCAAACTGGTCGGTCTACATTCCGTGCCGTTGGTGGAAGAATCCACCCGGTTGTCCCGCTGGGCAGAGAAACATCTGAGCTCACTCGCGGTAGTACACATGAAGAGAGAGACGAATGTACAAGCGGACTACTTGAGCAGGAATTGGCTGCACCCAGGAGAATGGTCTCTCAATGTGCAGGTCTGTCACACCATGACAGCTGTTTTTGGTCAGTTACAGGTGGACTTGTTTGCTTCTGGTGGAAATGCCAAGTTGAAAAGATATTTTTCAATAGATGGAAGCAGAGGTGCGGAGGCGCACGATGCTCTGTCAGTGAAATGGCCGCCGGTAGTGCACTATCCATTTCCCCCGATCAGGATCTTGCAGAAAGTCCTATCAAAGATCCGAGTGGAGAAGGCGTCAGGTGGTTCTGATAGCACCTTACTCACCATGGATGCTGCTGCAAATGGCACAGGCACCACCATTGAGATTACCGCTGAGAGCGGACTTACTCATCCAGGGTCCAGTGGCCCATCCAGACCCCAAATGGCTGAGTCTGGCAGCATGAAAATTGAACAGAAGTTTCTAATGCGCCAGGGATATGCTGACAATGTGGTCTGCACTATGTTGGGTTCCTGACGGGAGACCACTCAGAGAATATATGATAGAACTTGGAAGGCTTTTCAGAAGTGGTGAGAAGTGAGCAAGGTTGATGTGGGGGAGGTAAGTATTTCCCACATCCTGAACTTCCTCCAGGAAGGTTTGGAAAAGGGTTTGCGCCCTAACACTTTGAAGAGACAGGTGGCGGTGTTGTCGGCTTTTCTATCTTCAGATGGGAAATCCTACATGAAGCATCCGCATATAAAGAGATTTCTGAGAGGTACAACTTTGACATCCTTTCCGACGAGGCATAGGTTCCCTACCTGGGATTTAAACTTGGTGCTTAACTCCTTAACATCAGCGCCTTTTGAGCCGCTGTGGGATTCTTCCTTGAGATTCCTCTCTTTCAAGACTGTGTTTCTGCCTGCAGTTACCTCAGCCAGGAGAGTTTCGGAGTTGGCGGCTTTGTCTGTCAATGAACATTTGTGCAGATTTGAGTGGGACAGTCTGACCCTGGGCTTCGACCCTTCCTTTTTGCCAAAGTGTGTGTCATCAATGTCTCGCCCGGAGGAGATACATTTACCAACTTTCTGCCTGAGGCCTGTACACCCTCTGGAAAAGAAGTGGCACACTTTGGATGTAAGCAGAGTAGTAAAGGCCTACATTAAAAGAACAAAAGGGTTTAGACGATCCGACGCCTTGCTCTTGTCTTTCCAGCCAAAAACGTTGGGTCAATGGGCCAGCAAATCTGTCCTTGCTGGTTGGATCAAGACATGTATCTTCCTTTGTTATGATTATGCAAAGAAGCCTCGAACGGAGAATGTGTGGCTGCATTTGACCAGGTCAGTGGCAACATCGGTGGCATATGCATCTTCATACTCTTTAGAGGATGTATGCAGTGCGGCTGGCTGGAAAGAGTCATCAACTTTTTTTAAACACTACAAGCTGGACTAGTATAAGTCTGCACAGGCAGTGTTTGGGCGCCGTGTTTTGCAGGCCATGCTGTAAATATATACCCACCCATAGAGCAGCTTGAGAAGGTCCCATGCGTAGTGGATTGCTCCTCCTGTCAGCCTGAGAATGAAGAGATGGTACTTACGTGAACAGTCATTCTGGGATGACAGGAGGAGCAATCTACACCCACCCATAGGCTGAGGGAAAGTGCGTATAAGTCTAGGGTGGGGGACCAAAAAACCCCCAACTAGATACGCTAGGAAAGAGAACTGGCCGGAGAGGGACTGAAGCGGTTAGCGGTTCTTTTGATGTGACACGTGGACAGCTCCTGCATCGGCTGGCGCAAGGACCGCAACCCATGCGTAGTGGATTGCTCCTCCTGTCATCCCAGAATGACCATTCACGTAAGTACCAACTCTTCATTCTCTTGGCTCCCATGCGCTCCTCCGCTCCTCAGGCTTGCCCTGCAGGGCACAAAATGGTAAGCCCAGTAATAGCGATCAAGAGCTATCTCCTGATCTGTTGATATTGCCATGTGGTGAGAGCACAGAGTGCTCAAGACACATTAGGATAAAAGAAACCAATATATTCCTTCTAACCAAGACAGTTTAACATGTGCTAGCATTATTGTCCTTATCCTTTACCAGTTATCAGTTTCATTTCCACATCCCCAGTGGCTAACCCTTGATAATGATCAATGCTTCTTTCTCATAGGATCCAGATATCACCATTAAGGGTAGTGATAATAACAGTGGTACTGATATAACAATGATAGGTGATTTGGCAGTAGAATCCAGAGGAAATGAGTTGCAGCAAAGATAGGACTGCCTAGGAAACTACCTGATACAGATGTCAATCTATTGGTTTATCTAGATCAGTATTGTCTTTGTGGACTGGCTCTCTAGGTTTTCAGAAGAAGAGAACTGATAAGCATGTATGAAAAGTAGAAGTAAAGATGAGATAGAACTCCACATGTTGATTGATGGTCGCTTGCTATTTATTTTTTAAAAGCCCAGCAGCATGTTTCAACCTCTATCAGAGTTGGCATTCCTCAGGGGGTACACTAAAACATACATATATAATTCCATTTAATACATTAAGAAAGACAACACCAAATTAATTATAATCTCTACAAATATATAAACTACATTTTTCTGCATGAAAAAGTGTACATACATACTTTTACACAGAAATTTCTGGAATTGTGTGATACACTCTCCAAAGAAATGGACCATTGATCAAAAGGAACTAGAAATTATGATCTTGGATATTTATACATGGACTGTGGTAATCAGGAGAAAATAAGAACCAATGGTATTCTAGGACTGGCCACAAGGATGTCAGATGCAATTGTCCTAAATGTTGCTGCAGTTGTCTTTCACAATCATCCTTATATTAAAAATGTGAATTACAATCTTCATTTAGATCTGTGGGCTTTTAGAATTTTAGAATCTATTCATCTCCTATCTCTTAGAGTTATCTTCATTGTGGTTATGAATTTTCTCCAGAATCCAAAAAGGTATATCTAATATGGAATGCTTAGGTTTTCAAATAGGTGTATTTCTCAGCCATAACTGGAAGTGCCAGAAATTGAAAATGGGGCATTCAGCATGCAGAGTTTATGTGCCACTGTTGACCCACACATAACTAATGTTTTGTCTCAAAACTCACATCCAAGACATGAGAGACTCTCAAATCAACTCCTGATTATTGTTCTTCCACCTTTTACAATAACCATAAACAGTAACAGAAGTGAGACTGTTGGGCAGTGGCTTGTAAAATTGGTATGGAAGTGATATTTTCATGATTTGGATCTGGCCTAGGTTTTCACTGTTCTAAGCAGCTGTCACACCATTGGGCAGCAGGCTCTTGCTAGCTACAAACATTCATTCTAGACTGAGGAAACAGCCAGCAGCAACAAGATACCTTCCAACATTTCACAGTTGAAAACTGAAACATGTGTGGCCAAATAACATTGGAGTGTAGTAAGACAAGAAAAGGGCAAAAGTTATTACATGAGGAAGAAGACAAAAAGCACTGTTTTAAGCAGCAGAATCTTGGAATTTATGTATTGAGTTTAGGAAGATCTTTTTAAAAAAAGAAAGAAACCCCAAATCAATAAATGTAATGCTCTATGTGTATGTGTGCAGCATGACTAACAATAAATTACATAATTCTTAAAAAATCAAAATCTCTTTTTCAAACATGCTCAAGACTACATTTTTCTCTCAGATCCACAATCACTGTAGAAATTCAGTGTCCATGCTCACCGTTTCTGCCCAATGCACATTATAGATCCATCCAGTTCTCAGCTTACTCATAACATTCATGTGATCATCTTGAACCAATCTTATCTTCTCAGCTTAAAAGCCTACTCCACAAGGTTGTTGTTAGTTTTTTTTTAAAGGGGTGAATGCATGAGGCTGGGGAAAATAATGTGCAATTAGCTCCAGAAAATAAGTGGAATAAAAATAGTTGAGAAACATGTAGTTGGGGGGGAAGTCTTCTAAACAAATCAGTGCATTCCAATGGCTATTTAGAATGTCTTTCTTAGGCTCCAATCCTGTACACAATCTTGTATTCATTTACCCATCATGGTGTAGTGTTTTGATTGTTGGGCTAGGACTCCAAAGGACCAAGGTTGAAATCACTGTTCAGCCATGGAAACCTACTGGGTGACTTTGGGCAAGTCACGCTATCTCAGTCTCAGAGGAAGGCAATGTCAAACTTCCATCTGAACAAATCTTGTCAAGAAAACACCTGATAGGTTCACCTTAGCATTGCCATAAATCAGAAATGATTTGAAGGCATACAACAACAAGATGAAGAAGTCCCACTGAATTCACTGGATCTTACTTCTGATTAGATATGTCTATGATGACATTGAGAGCAAGTGTGGTTTAGTGGTTTAAGCACTGGATAATGAGTCTGGAGATCAGGGTTCAAATTCCTATGTGGCCATGGAAATCCATGGGATATCATTGGGCCTCAGAACAAATTTTGCCAAGAAAACCCCGTGATAGGTTCAGCTTGCCATAAGTCAGAAACAACGTGAAGGCACACAACAACAATTACATTATTGATGTAAGTGAAACAAACTCTGCAGAAATAGACTGTGATAGCTAGCAGATCCCTCCTAATTGCCAGTAAATATCCCCCAAGTTAGTCTTTTTCTATGACACATTGCAATCCTGATACATACACATACACAGGATTAGTAAAGTATGGAAGGTGGAAGAGAAGAAAATCGGTAAAACTAGGCCTTAAAATATAGATTTATGCAAATCTCAAAAATAATCAAATCTGAAGTATGGAAAAATATTTTCAAATCAGGAATAATTCTCTGCAATATTGATTCTATGTTAGGGACATAGAGATGGTAGGATAATCTAAAATTCAAGAGAGCAAATCTATGTATGAAAAAGACATTGGGAGAGAGAGCGTGGTTCTGGGGGATGCTATAACTCCCCTACTTTTCAAAAGATGTATTGAACCCTCTTCCTTGCCACAAAATGCAGTTCATGATCATATAGCACTCAAGCTTTCCAGTCCAATCCTTTGAAATGGCTTTAGTAGCAGCAGTTCTTGATCTTATTCTGGCACAATTTTGAAGGGCAATCTCCTTCACTACAGAATACAGACTGCTCCTTCCTGAGCTCACTGCTACTCAGTTTTGAACAAGTGAAGAAAGTCAAGGAATGGAAGGTGAATTGCAAGGAGAGAGAAAGGAGGACATATGTTTTTTCATGCTTCAGGGAAGTGTCCGTGTGAATCCATAGGGATTGTGATGGAACACAGGAAACAAAGTGCATTCTAGAGGATAAAGCCCCAGTGTACAGTTCCTACATGCTCTGTCCTTTTTTAATGTCCCCAAACAGGGGCTATATTGGTTAATTCCACAATGCAAAGAAAGTTAAGCATATCTGTATTGGTTATGATTTGAAATATTCAATACATAAGGTAGCAACTTGCAAAATCTTCATTAACACCTATAACTGAACTTAGTCTGGCCATTTGAACTAAAACTACAATAGCATCACATTGGAAGAAAAAAAATCTAAAAGAATATTTTTAAATTGTTATTTGTTACCCACAAGAACATATCTGTTTCTCTGTTGGGATGTAGTTTAAACACTTCATTAGAGATTGGCATTTTCAGTGCTTTTAAGCATCTTTAAATGTGGCTTTGTTAATTGCAAACCATATTTAGTATGACCTCATAATAATGTAGCACACCTCAAGTGTCATGGCTGTCTGTGCTGCATGTGCTGAAGCACTGTTCATTTATACTAGACAACTGAACTTCAAGGGGAACAAAGTCTTGATAGGCAATTAGCGGTAATTAGGAAGATTCAACTCAATGAGGTGTCAACATTGGATTGCCTTTTTAAAAAAGAGTTGCATGTCAGGGATTCAAAATAAACTTTTTCTCCCCCTGACATACAGGTATGGCATATGAAAGATGAAATGTTAATTTAACTTTTCTGCTTATTATTCATGTGCAATATTATTTTGTCATTCAGCTACTACTTTGACAGAGTGCAAGGGATGTTAAAATGGTGCTGCTGGAATAAAAGATTAATCTACCACTGGCCAATTAACCAAAGGGTACTTAATGGTCTCTAAAGGCTGAGAAAGTCGAGCTACTATCTAAAGTACCTGTTAAAAAGTCTTTTGCCTTACCTTGGTTTGTCTGACATTTTGTGAAAATACGTTATTCTTTTCCAGTAAGTATCTGAAAATAGTTTATAAATGTATAAGCTTAGCAGCTATTACTAAGCTGCATCACTAAGGAAATTCTACCTTTTAGAATTTTCTTTATTTTTCCTGGTTTTTTTTATTCTGCCTGTCTTCTAAGTTGTCCATTATGTACTAGAAGATTTAATTCATTAATAATAAAAGTTCCCGAATAAAAATTCAGATTACCGGATTTTATATCCTCTTGTATGAAATAATTTGCTTACAAGATTGACCTGATACAGATGTCTTCTTGTTTTCCAAGCTGGAAAGGATGTTTGGTCTATTTTTTTAAAAAAGGGTTTTTTTTAAAGAAAAATTCTACACATTGGCAAATATAACAGACAATCATGAGTATGCTTACCTTAGCCCCACACAGTGCTATAATTTTGTAACTGGCCACTAAAAGTTGTGTGATAATTGATTCAGTCTGTTGCAGCAGTAACTGTTTTCCTTGCCTCACATCTCACTGTCCCTAGCTAAGCTACTTTCAAATTTTCAGTCCTATTTGTATTCCCATTCACTTGCCATACCAGCTGTCCAAGAAGTGATGTCAGCTGATGTTGGCTAGTGGTAGAAGTGCAGCTGGAAAGGTCTGTAAACATCTCTGGAGGAATATCCAATAGCTGGGGAAATTACATTTTGCTATCAGGTTTGAAACATGCTCTGGTGTTGATAGGTATTTCATAATATACAGTTCTAACTTAGAAGAGCCTAGTGATTTCTGGCACATAATGCCAAGAGTTGTAGTTTCAGGTACCGGGTTTTGATGTTATAGCAGCATAATGAGCTAGCCGCAGTGTCCTTCCATGCAAAACTTTATCCCCAGTGTGTTGATGAAAAGCAGGAGTGGCCAAGTCCAGTGGATCCGTAGGCCACATTTTTTAAGTCCTCCAGGGTCCCAAAAAGGCCAAAAAAAAAAAAAAAAAGGAAGAAGGAAGAAAGAATTAGAGTAAGTGGGAAATTGACTTCTGTTATTTATTTATTTATTTATTTATTTATTTATTTATTTATTTATTTATTTATGTTATTTATTTATTATGTTGTATATATGTTATGTTATGTTATTTTATGTTATGTTATGTTATGTTATGTTATATATCATGCAGGGGGCTTTTTATAGTCTACCAAAAAGATCAGTTGCAACTATATTTGGAAAGGCAATTCACCATTCTGGGAATCTGAAGGAATCTGCAGGAAGTTAGGGCTGCAAAGCAAAGAAGGATTATATGGGGGATGTTTGCAGCTCCATGGTCACAATTTTTCCCCCTGGTGCAAACGCTTAAGTCCACCTTTACAGACTGCTTAATTCCTCCTATGCTGTTGCAGTCTCCGAGAGCCATTTAGGGAATCCTTGTAATTATGTCGTGCATCAAAATACTGGGATAGCAACAAAAGGTAATGCATCACCCCAGTTATGGTATTCTCTCTCCTATACTGAACTTCTTATGCAGAGTATCTAATTCTTTGAGCTCTTGTTATTTATTTTTTAAAAAATTATTTCCTATCTTTCTTCCAGCATGGGATCCAATAAATTAAACCAAAGTACAGATCTTTGGGAGCCAGCAGGGTGTAGTGCTTTGTGTGTTGGAGTACAGCTCTGAAGACCAGGATTTGAATCACAGTGTATTTTCTCAGCCCCAGAGTCACATATTCTCAGCCTCAGAGGAAGGCAAAGGCAAATGCCCTCTGAACAAATCTTGCCAAGAAGAAAACTATGGTACATTCACCTTATGGTTGCCATATGTCAGAAATGACTTGAGGGAGCACAACGACAACAGATCTTATTAATTAGTAATGGGGTCTTACAAAGATCTTATTAATATAAAAAAAAATTTCAAACCACTTTATTCTGCTTTGGTTAGGCCTCATCTGGAATACTGTGTCCAGTTCTGGGCACCTCAATTCAAGAAGGATATCAACAAACTGGAACTTGTCCAGAAGAGGGTGACCAAAGTGGTGAAGGGTCTGGAAGCCATGCCTTATGAAGAACGGCTTAGGGGGCTGGGTATGTCTGCAGAAGAGAACGTTAAGAGGGGACGTGATATTTAAATATTTGAATGGATGTCATGTTGAGGAGAGAGCGGGCTTGTTTTCCACTGCTCCAGAGACTAGGACAAGGAACAATGGATTCAAGCTGCAGGAAAGGAGATTCCACTTGAATCTCAGGAAGAACTTCCTGATGGTCAGAACTGTCCGACAGTGGAATGTGCTGCCTTGGAGTGTAGTGGGGTCTCCTTCTTTGGAAGTTTTTAAGCAGAGGCTGGATGGCCATCTGTTGGGACTGCTTTGATGGGTGTTCCTGCATAGCAGGGGGTTGGACTTGATGGCCCCTGGGGTCTCTTCCAATTCTATGATTCAAAAATTAACAAATTCTATTAACAACATAAAGTTAAAACAGTTTAAAACACACCTGAAACATAATAATAAAAAAGTGAATGTACAATACACTCCATTAAGTGTTAGAACCAAGCAAACATAAGGGCATTCAGAGTGTTTGATTTTTAAAACATACGCTCTGCTGGGGAGGGGGGTAGTTCCTTTTGTTATCTTTCTTGAGCCTTGCAGGCAGATCAACCTTTAAATTTAGACTCATGGAGTTGGAAGTCCCTCTCCAGCTCCATTGTTCTAAGTTTATAGCTTTCCCAGTTCCAAAGGCTCAGGGAATGTAGGGAGAAGAATCCACTTCAGCAGAAGAGAATCTGAATAAATAAAAAGCTATCCTATTCAATTAAACTTTTTATTTAAGCAATTAATACAATATTTTTTCTGACCTTGGCTTCATACTCTCCTATGTCTTTGGAGAAACTATGAAGAGTTTATATCAGGTATTGCTATAATTCAGACTAAGGAAAGAAATGCCACACACACACATGCACCACTGCATCATTTTAAATAAAGGGAACATCAGTACTCAAACACATTAGAGTAGCTGAGAGCTTCTGTTCAGTCAAGGTGCACCTCTTTGCTGTTCAGATGAGCTCGATAGATAATGGCAACAGCCAGCAGATGTATGGGCAAGCTGACTGAATTTAGAGTAAACAACATGCATTATTCCAAAAACTCTCTAGATGACTGGCAGCAGGCTGGAATAGCAGCTGTAGACTGCCCTTTTTAAAAAAAAGCAAACTCTTTTTCCATAGATATATTTTTAATAGTGATCCTTAGAGGATTTTAATTGTGTGTGTATGTTTATATTGTCCAAGAACAGAAGTGAATCCATAATTAAGGTATTAGAATTTAAATGGGAGGCAAGAACATAATTAAATAAAAGGTCTTCAAAGTGGAAATATGCCATTCATACAGCAGGGCTTTGAGAAAGCTTTTGCCTAACTGCATATATCTGCAGGGCGTCCATGTCTGTTAGCCTCCACTGACTCCCCCCCCCCATCAACATTATGGTTAGAATCCTCTTGGGGCGCTGAACTAGAACAGACATCTTTGCACAAGTGGTTTGTGCTTTCTCAGAGGTCATGGTAGTGCTGTTCCTAGGGCAGCCAGTTGTTCTTCCAGTGCACGTTCACCCCTCCCTCTCACGCATTTTGACTTGGTGGGTGGATCAGCCATTGTGCCCACTGCCACGGTGCCCATGGTCCAGCCACTGCATAATTACACTGGCATATGTTTTTGCTCTGTATATTCATGCTGTGACCTTTCTATCTTATAATACCAAAATGAAGCCAAACTCTTGATTAAATTACCAGCCCTGTATTCTGAAATATCTGTCACCATCAGAGCTATCAGCTGTCCATTTACTTGTTTGTCTGCTTAATATGCTGCATTTCTCCTAACGTGGGATGCAAGGTGGGTTATAGCATAAATTGAATTAAAACAAAATACCGTTAAAAACTGAATGATAAAGTTTTTAAAAACAATTGAAACATCACTCATTCAGAGCAGTATAAAAGCATTTTAAAAATATACTATAAATAAAAGAATGGCACAGTGCCCCCACCAGCTAATTGATTAATCACCAAATGCTTGTTTAAATCAAAAAGTCTTTGGCAAACTTCATAAGGAAATCTCCACCATATCATTCGCTACTCACCCAACCACAAAAACTAGATGAAGAGTTTTTACTGCCTTGTGCAGTTTGGCAATAATATACTGAGACAGCCCCATGGATTCATGCCTCAGGTGGAGAAGTTCCAAAGTCCCCAATGCCACACTCCTAGATTTCTTCAGCAACCACCCTTGAGACCTCCTTGACAAGCTATGGCAGGGAATTGATGGGGAGAAGGTGGGGGCAGTATATCAGGAACATCCCTGCTCTTTCTTTTTGATCCAGCACCTGATATAAACCCTCAAAACTGGTAATAGAGTGGATGGGTTTTCTCATGAGGGTGTTGGAATGCAGCTTCTCATGCCTCCAGCACCACATTTCAAATGAGTTGATTTTCTTCCTATCAGCTTTCTTCAATGTCCAGCTGTCACAACCCTACATAGAAACTGGAAATACTATCTAACTTGTATATTCAGTGATGTAACTTTATACTTTAGGATCTTATCTAGTAACTCCCAAGTCCTGGTCTAATTCTGATTCCTTGTCTGTTGTCTCTGTTCTGATTAATGTCTGGCCCAAGATACATAAAATATTAACTATTTCAGTGTCTTCATCATCACTCTTAAATTTATGTAAATCCTTTGTGGTGATTATTTTTGTTTTCTTATGTTCAACTGTAAACCTGCCTTTGTACTTTCTGCCTTGACTTTCTTCAGTAATTGTTCAAAATCTTTGCTATTTTCTGCTAGTTGCATGGTATCATCTGCATATCTTAAATTGTTGATGTTCCTTTGTCTAATTTTCACACTTCCTCTGATTCTAATCCTTCTTTACATAGGATATGTTCAGCATATAAGTTAAAGAAGGTAATAAAATGCAGCTTTGCTGACCCCCTTGTCAATTGAAAACCATTCCATTTCATCCTGTTCTGTCCTGATGGTAGCCTCTTGTCCTGAGTACAGCTTACAATCAAATATTGTGGCAAACCCATTTCTTTAGGAGCAAGTGATTGTTTTTTCATGACCTACACAGTCAAAGGCTTTGCAATAATCTGAAATTCTTCTTCTGAAATTCTTTGGTGTGCTCCATTATCCAACACAAGTCTGCAACATGATCCCTTTCAGCTCTTCCTTTCCTGAATCCCGCTTGGATGTTTGGCATTTATCATTTACTTGTATTATTTACTGTATATTTTTATCATTTACTAATTAAGGTATTAAGGCATCTGGGATCTGATGAATGGAATAAAACTAGAAGGAAAATTATGGTCAGAATCCTATAGGACATGTCTGCACATAACTAGAGGTTATGTGTGTTTCTTTTGATTTGAATGGAGTACAAGGAGCTAGTGCTCTTACACTCCATCCAAAATCCCCATCCCCAGCACCTGTCAAACTCTTGTAGGACTCTGCTCCATATATTAAATAGCCAAGGGAGGGATGGAAGAAACTGAAAATTAATGTCAGTGGGAAGAGAAACAAAATCCTCTGTTGTCCCCTTCCCTGGCTATTTAACAGCCATAGCAGTGTGCCATAGGGTTTGACAGCTGCTGAGGGAGGTTCAAAGCTGCATACATGGAGCATTGTACTCTCTACATCTGGATACAAGATCTCAGCCTAAGGTTCAGACTCGGTGTGACAGATATATGGTTTTATTTCTTAGAGCTTTTAGAAGAAAGTTAGCTTCTTCGCTTCCTTGTATTCTTGATACCTTGATTTCATCGAGTAGCTGCTTTCAATATAATATCATATACGGAAGAACAGAAACATACACAATAACACCTAAAGAGAAAATTAATGCTGTTATAACTTATCTAACTTACCCGCCAATACAAAACAAGCTGTCCATCACTAAGGCTTCAGTCCATCTTTTGTATATGCTGCATTTTTGCATCTCTGAATACAATACTCCAATGCTGCAATTTTTCATCATATCGCTTGATTACTAGCACATGAGGTCGTAGTATTCACCTGGCTAGTATCCACAGTTTCATTTATTTACAATCCACTCCAGGGCCATGGCTGCTGCTGCAAACCAAGGTTGTTTCTTTGTATGGTCAACCCACCCACTCTCCATCTCAGGTGAGGAAGGAATCTCCCTCCCTCCCCAGCCAAGAGTGGCATAGAGTGAGGTGCAGCTAGTCCTCCATACACTTCTCTTAGCCAAGAAAGGCATCCTCCTCCCTTCCTCCTTGGGCAACAGAGGTGCACAGTAAGGTGCAGCCAAGTCCCTCATGCCTCTTTTGGCCAATGGGGAAGTTATCTCCCCATTGAATGAGAGAGGCACCCGTCTCCCCCCACACCTCTCTTGGCTGAGGGAGGAGTCTCCCTCCTTCCTCAGCCAAAGAGAGACACAGGAAGCCCAGATTTGCCAAGCCATGTGCTTCTCTCGGCCAAGGAATTTTCTTGGCTGGAGAGGCACACAATTTCAAGGCAGGCAGGCAAGAGGAAGGAAGGAAGGAAGGAAGGAAGGAAGGAAGGAAGGAAGGAAGGGAAAGCTAGCTGTAGAGCTATCTACCTAACTGCCTTGCCTGACCTAGGGGGTCAAAATAATGCATTTGGTATTATTTGCATATTTTGCTATCCACAGTAAGTCCCAGAATGGTATCCTCTGTGGTTATGGAGCACTTGTATTTATTCTGGTTGAATTCCGCATATTTTTCCAAAGAGTGTAGCTGCTGCCTGACCTATCTGAAATTAGTCCAACTCATGTCTGTGTACACAGGCCTGTGTGTATTATTTCCAGGTGCTCAGATTCCGTGTAATTGACCAAAAAAACTGCCTTGGGTCCTGTTTTAGAGAAAGGCAGGATATAAATGCAATAGACAGACAGACAGATAATAAGTTTGGCTGGGGAGGACAGGTTAAACTGAGAGATCTGGCAAATCTGTTAAAGACCACCAGTTGAAAAGATCAAACAATAAACGTATGTACAAGTTCAAAGTTTTGAATATTTTCTTCATTTTTTCTTCTTTAGACTCTAAAGCAGAGCTTTCCAAACTTTTCATGTTGGTGACACACTTTTTAGACATGCATCATTTCACACCACGGTAATTCAGTTTTACTAGCAAACCAGAGGTTTAACTAACCTCTTATAAGAGATACAGACACATACATAAATTGTAATAACAAAATGTATGGGGAAACAACGTGTCTCATGAGAATCTTTCATATATTTTTAAAAATACATGATTTAAAAATAATAACATACCTTTGCAAGATTGTAGGCTACACACTTCAGGCGACACACTAACATGTCGCGGCACACCATTTGGAAAGCCCTGGTCTAAAGGCTAAACTGAGGAAGGAGGAGTGTAAAGCAGATAACCTCCTACTCTGCCCCATCTCCTCAGGATGTTCCCCCCGCCCAGTATGTTTTTCCAGGTTTTGCTCTTTCCTTTTTTATTTTTATATTTCTCTGTTCTGTGAATACTTTCAAAACCATTTCTTTCTTTCCCTGTACCTTCACAGCTATGTACCTATTTAAAAATATGCATTATAGTGTACCTGTTTCTTATCTCCTTATTTTAGTCCAAAATATCCTGAATCCACAGCTGGCAATTCTGAGCTTTAGTATCTTTTGCAATATTTGTCAGTCTTCACAAGGGAAGTTTTTCAGTCCTCTGAGATTTTGCAGTACCATTTTGTCTTAATTGTTTCTTATGCTAAACTACCATCTTATAAGCATCTTTGGAATATTAAAATAGTGCTAATGTTGGGCTCTCAAGGAAGTTTTGACTGTTATGCCATTAAAAGCTTGGTGGCTTTTTGCTGACTACAGACTGGTAAAAGGTTGTTCTAGCTGTTAAAAGAACTTTTTAAAAATGCTCCTATGTTCTGCATGATAGTAAAATTAAAGCAAATACCAAATACTTTTAAGGCACATGCTGCTATATCATTTCTGCAGGATACATAGTCCTGGCTTTTTGTCAGTCAAGTTCAAGAAGATTGAAATAGTTTGTTTGCATGCAATTCATTTGAACTAAATCCCTAGCAAGCCTCATCTGTTAATTGGACTTAACATTTATGTAGCTAAATGAGAAGCATTTTGGCTGGAGTGTGGGGTGGTAAGACCTACCCAGTGGAATAAACAACTAACATCTGTTATCTTGTCCTGCTCCAGCTTGGCTTATACCAGTTAAGTGCATTGGCCCTAGGGTCAAGGTTATGGAATTTGTGGTTCCCTGGCTATAGTGTGTACATGAGGAGGAAAAGAAGCAGCAACATAAAGACCAGCCAAACAGAAGTTCTGCAGTGCATATGGTGTATTTTAGTTTAACCTCCACAAGCCCTACAAATGTAATACAAGTCATAACATTGCATTCTGTTGCATTTTTCAACAGAGTATTCAAGTAAATTTATTCTGGTGGCTAGTATATTCAGTAAAGGTGTTAACTACAATTTAAGAATATCTGAATATTTTCCTACATGTAGCAATGTCCTTAGTAGTGGAGAAAACTGCAATATCATTATTTACAGAGTCCTTTTCCTTTTTCCCTTGTTAAATAAATATCATCATGTGCCTGTAGTCTCACATCTCTTTCTCTCTTTAGTATCCATGTCTGTTTTGTGACCAGTGACTTCAGCCAACCTATTTGCAATTTGGACAATGCACAGTGCATATGCTGTATTTTGTAACGTTAAACTGTAAAATTATACAGTATGCTGGTCTCAATTGCATATTGAACAGAATTGTTACTATTATTACTTTATTTGGAAAACAGACCCTGATGTCCAACCTGACTGAGTTGCAGCGAGAAAAATCAGATTTGCAAGGAAAATTGGACCACCTGACCCAATCTACCAAACTGAGAGAGGGCTTGTCTCTGGTGACATCTGGCCATACTGGAACAACACCAGCAACTCCACTAAAGAATGTAGATTTGGAAATGAAGCAGCTGCAGTGTAAACTGAAGGTGACAATCCACATTATGGAACTGTTATAAAATGTGCACTTTATTTTCTGAAGAGGTTATCAAACATTGAAAATTGAATATATGTGTGAAAATAACATGTATTTTGTAGGATGCTATTAAATGATGATCACTCAACCATAATTAAATAAGGGTAACTTAACATTCCATCAAATGGTATTGAACTGACTTGCCTCATGTGCTCAAAGATTAGAGAAAATAGATCAGATTCAGGGCTATGATTATATCCAGTTTGCTGAAACTGTTATGCAGCAGGTTTGTATTAAGACCAGTCATATGACTCTATTCTTTATAGAATAAGAAATGAACAAGTGCTGATTATTCTAAGAAATGTACTTTATCCACAGGGTGTACTGTACCATATAAAGTATACAAATCATAAGTTTAAGAGGATCATATTCTCTCAGTTTGGCAATCATATTCCAATTAATTAAACAATCAGTTTTTTAAAGGAAAAAGAGATCCTATATCAATTTTACCCAGGCCTGTGTTGCTGACACTGTTGCCAACAATACTGGAACACAAATGTTGAAAACCTGCTTGAAATTTCAGGAGAATCATCAAATCAGAGCAGGACATACTTTTAAAAGTACCAAAATTTAAAAACTAGTATTGTTCTTCCTATGAAATTGAACACACCAGTTATTTCGGGTTTTTTCCATGCAGCCTATAGAATTGCAGTGTGCATACTGATCTTAATGGAAAGGTTGATAATATTAAAAATATGCATACAGGGCAAAGATTAGAGAAATGGTGGAAGATTTCAAATACATGAGAAGTGGCTGTAAAGTGAAATAATTTTTTTGTTAATAGTTGAAATTGTAGGTTATTTTCAGCTTAGGATTTGATAGTTCAGAAACTTGCATGACTTTGATCAACAATGTATAGAATTCTCTTGAAAATGTTTCATGATTGGAAAATCATAGACAATGTACTAGTTGACACAGTCATCAAACACTGTAATGGAAACAGTGTTGGACTAGGAGTTGGTAGATCCACGTTCAAATCCCCACTTAGTCCTAAAACTGGGTATTCTGGGCTCAGCATTGTCTTTCAACTACAGCAATCTTGTGAGAATGAAAGTGAGGAGAACCATGGATTCCACTCTTTGGCAGAAAGGCAATATACAAATGGAAGAAAGGAAAGAAAACATCAAACAATTTTAAAATTACACTTGCAGTTCACAGCATTTATCCCAAACATTTGAATTAGAGGTCTACTATGATGATCTGTTTCCAGCTTAATACTCTTTCAGTACATTTCCATGTTTAAATTTGTGGTTAAAGACACATTTCTGTGTATGACCACTCACATGATAGGTGTTCATATTGGGTGTCTTCTCAGCATGCCCATATTTACCATGTAACTAAGCATTATAATACTATAGGTATCCAATTCAGTAGCAATATGGGAGAAAGAATATTTTGATCCCTTAGCTGTTTCTAATTCTTAATATTGAGTTGGATCAGAACAGAGCAATTATAAATCAGCCTTTTTTTACTCCACCATCCAGCCTCATTCACTCAATTTTATAAGGGTTTCAGATGGCAGTGTCCTCATTCATAGCCCTTCTTTGTTTCTCTGCTGTGGCTCTCTGTGCAGAGCCACAATCAAATATTCTGTTACTGAGTGATTTTGACTGAAGTCCCACTGCCTTCCCCTTCCGATGTAACTTATTGCACCCTATATCCTTCTCTTTCCAAATCCACCATGAATCTAAAGTACAGATATGGAAAGTGAGAAGGGGGATGGTTGTGTGAGTTCACAGATGTCCACCAGAATTAGTTCCGGGTAAACAATCTATTCCTTTGTTCAGTCTCTGTGACTCACACAGTGGCTGTTAGGCCTGCACAAATCCAAGAAAAAGAGCACTACATCTGGAAGCACCCTCAATTAGACTTATGAAAGAAATAATGGGAAATGGTGGGACATGATAAAGACAAATAACTTCTAATACTACCATTTAAAAGTCAGCCACCAAAAATTCTGTCTCTTCCTCCTTGATGAATGATTTGTGAAGAACCAGTAGCAAAACACAGAATTACAAATGGAAGACAATACTGTCTGGATACCCCTGTAAAATTTAATTAATGAGGTGGTGTGATTACATGATAAAAGACTTTGCCTGGAAGCACCCTTATTGTTTTCAGTGGGTCTTCTTTAAGCATGATGAAGTTTGGAACCAATCCAGTAGCTTTCAGATCAATGTGCTGTCAGTAATCTGAGAATGTCTACTGATTTTTACTTCTAGCTACTCATGCTATCATGAATTAAGAATTGTTACCTGTCAACACCCAACCCATTTCCAGAACAATTTGCCATTCTTTGTTAATGTCATCATATGATTTTCCTTTTAATCTCCGAGAGACTATATCTGCATTCCGATTTTCGATAAAAGTTGCCCACCATTGCTCAATTGTAGGTATCTGCTCAGTTTTCCATAGCCTTGCATATTCAGTACGGGCTGTTGTAATCATATACAGCATTATTCGCCAATATTTCTTTGCAACAGTTCCATCTAACATATCAGTGGAATATCATGGAACATGTAAAGTAGGGTCGAAGAGCAGGATCTATCTTGTATGTTAACAAATGTAATACGATGCATAATGTTGATATGTCAATGAAATAACAGTATTGAAATCCAGAGAGGAGTGGAAGATAGCAGTAATAGTTCGGTAAAATGTACAATGAGAAATGTTGTTTTATATGATGTAACCACAATAAAATTAATTTTAAAAAAAGTAGAATAATAGTGCTATAACAGTCTAGTGTGGAAATGCCCTCAACTAGACATGGTCTTTAAAAAACTTCATTTAAAAAACATCTCTCCTCCTCCAACTATGTGCATACATGTATTGTAATACAACATTAGTAACAGAAGTCCATACTTACTATCAACTTCCAATATATTAGACTGAAGCTGTGGATGAAGCCGGCCTAGTGAAAGACTGTCACTTAGGTTTTTGTTATATGTTAAAACATTCACCAAAACCTGTTAAAAAACGAAAAATCATCAGAATATTAAAAGTGTTAATTGTTGGTTAAAAAAAAAAGTAATCTGAGAATGTCTATCCACGTAGAAGCTGTGCTCCTAGCCTCCATCTTTGAAACAATGGGGTGTCTTCTCCACTGCTTTTTTTTTCATGCCTTCTTGCTCTATCTGAACCTGTTTCGTTGTATTGTATTTTCCAAGCTCATTGACAAGAATTAAGGGTGACAGTAAAACATCCGTCAAAGTTAACTTCCATAGCAATATGATGCTATGTTTTTATTAACTGGATTTTACTGGAATCCTGATTAAGTACTGGCTGTACTTTTCCAGAGTCAAAATGAGACTCGGACAAACTATCAATTGTTTGTTTATTATATTGTTTCGCTTTTCAGGCAGGTGAATGGGAACTTTCTTGGAACTTGCTTTCCCTAACCAGTACAGAAGAAATCAGTATAGAAAAGGCCTTTCCATGCAGTGATCTGCAGCTTCTTACAAGTCAAAATTTTTAGCTTTTTGAGACACCAGTTGAGTGTGTTGACTCAAATTTTGTCTAGCATCTTAGGTGCAGAAAATTAAAAATAAGTACTTGATTAATGACATAATTAATTTATAAATGACTCATCATACTACCTGGAAACGTGCAGTAAATCCGACATTGCTTATGCACAAGTCTCAATCTTAACTACAAGGTTTAGGATAAATAAGCCAAGAATGTAGCATATTAATGTATCTCCCCCGCCTTTCCAAATTCCAGAGTCTAGCCACACAAGAAGTGTGTTTTGAGAACCAGTCTTCCTGCTCCTTAACACTCTTACCCAATCACTGCTGGAAGAGATTTGCTTCATTTCCTTTCCCTTCAGAGCAGTGTTGTTTTCCACAGGAAGTGGTAACTTTTCCCTTGGACATAAATACACTTACCCTTGTTATAATAAGCAGTGCTGTGTAGCTCTTTGCAGAGGCCCACTTTTAATACAAGTGTCCACTTTTAGTCAGAGTATGTAAACTGCTATAACAGGGTGTTACACTTCTCACTTAATGAAGGTCAAGTTCTACAGGTAGGCCTAAGGAACTTCAGTTATTATTCTGCTGCCATCTATCATTTTAACTATTTACAGGTTAAACTTCATATATTTCAGGATTAGGTGACATGTCCAATAGAAAAACACTGGAATTCTAGGCATGCTTTGACCGCATGAAAACATTTTCCTTTAAAAAAATAATAATAACATGACTGCAGTTCTCTGTTCTGTTCTGAAAAATCTTTTCCTTACCCAGAGAAGCTCCTGTTGAAGTGCACTGTGACACAAGAATTATGACTTACATTCTTTTTGTATCTCAGGAGCATAAACTATGCATTATTCTTTATCCCTTACATTATGATTGTGTTTAAATTCATATAGACTCAGCCTTTGAAGGGTGGGGCGAGCAGTGAGAGGTTAAACTGCCTGCCACACTTTACCAAACTGTGTTTGCATTCTCCATGAGCCTGCATTTAATTTTTGTTTCATTACGTGAACAATAAAACAGGGTCATTATAGTCCCTGCTATATATTTTAGCAAAATGTGAAAATTTCAAGGCACTGTGGGTATTCGGCTTTACTGAATTTTAATTAGTAAAATAGCCAATATTTTATTTTTAAGCCTTTAAGTGAACAGAGGTGTGGGTTAGCAATACAAAAAAGCTTGTAGAATATTTTAGAAACAATAGTTTACACCTAACTCTACACATCAGAATCTATTCTCCCCTGGAGGAGAACAACACTATGTACAAAACTCCCATTAATGTTAATGGGTGTTATAAGCCTGCAATGAGCAGGAAACGTTCCAGAAGTCTTTTGGTTTACTGCCTAGCTGATCTCTTCACTCACAGTTTTACACCTACTGTGTAAATTCCCTGAGTGCATACAATGGCTGAACCTGCAAATAGGGATGCACACCTATGGTGAACTCATTTTTGCTGTGCATCAGCCTGTGGTGAAGAGGGAGAATATAATCCACTTTGAACTGCATTAATTAAAAATGTACAGGCAAGATCATTTTAAATTGCTGATAGATTTCTTTTTATGACAGTCATAATTCCCACCCCCATAGCTTTCAATGCTAAGTTCCTAATTTTAAGAGAGTTGGTTCCTTGTGAATCTCTGTGTGAGATCTTTTTTCCTGTATAGTATCTAGACAGGACAGATCAGTTCTATAAAAATAAAACCCTTGTTCGTGATACTAAAATTCTAAAGGTATGAGTATTAGACATGGTTGCTTATCTGAGTTGATATCTGAGGACATGAATGGACGTCAGAGGAGGAAGTGATAGAAATGTTGTCCATTCCTCTGGTGCTAATATTAAGAATCTTACGGAACAGCAGACCAAAAAAAGGATGAAATGCTAGTAAATAATATTTATCTGTTGCAGATTTTGTAGATTAAAAAACTGAGAAGAAATGTAGGTCTCTTAGGCACGAGTTTTTGTTCTTCATTCCTGCCCTGTAAGGAAGCATTATTGGTAGAAAAATTCCTATAGTCAGGCCACAGCAGAGTTCGTTACAGCTTTTGCCAGATCACCTGGGTTGGTCCTAAGAAATACCCATTTACTTACCAACATTTCTTAAAATAATTTAAAGTGCTTTAAATGGCAGCTGTTCTGAATACAAGTATGATCAAAATATTCTTTTTCACTGCAGTGTCCATGAATGATTGTTTAAAGGTGAGCAAAACAGACTAAACTGTTAAACAGTAAATCTTTTGTTTGAAGCAAGATCATTATCAGTTATACTTTGGTTAATCCTAAACTCACACTGTTGAGGCTTTAATAAATATTTTATTCAATCTAGAATGCAAATAATGAAATCACTAAGCATTCATCAACCATTAAATCTTTGAAATATGAAGTCCAAGGAAAAGAAGAACAGATGCGGGAACTGCAAGAAAAGTAGGTTGACTTTGTCTATCCGTTGTGTCTGGTTCCCCCAAGTGGTAGAAATATAATTGTGCCAACAGTATTTCGGTTCAAGTATAGACATTTTTCTGAAAGTGATCTTTCTATGATCTTCTTTCTTTTTGCTTTCCTCATACGTATTTCAAACTTTTGAGGAAGAACAATACATGTTGATGGCATGTTTGTTTATTTTTTAAACTGATGCATTATTAGCTAACTACAATTTCTGTATTGCAAGAAGCTTACAAAAAAAAAGTCATATTTCAGATTTGGAGTTGGTTATCCTTGATGTAAATCTAAATGAATACCTCTGTGCAGTATTCCAGACACAGTGATTCTTTGCCTAAGGGCTAAGAGACATGTCAAGGTTTAGATGCTTAAATTGGATTAAATATCCAGTTTTACATTTGTAAAAAGTTCAAAGGGGCAATTAAGCTTATTTATTTTTGGGTTCATTAAATTCTATAGCATTGTAGAATGTTTGTGTAGTCAGATATTAAAGACAGAAAAACACTGACAACTGACAATGCCCACTAAATAATAATGTGTAATCTTGAGAAATAAATATTATTTTACCGTTGTGGTTCTTTCTTCTTAAATATACTGGTATCCTTAAAAAGCTTTAAGAACATGCATATTTTATTGATTAATGCCTTAAGATAGAGTTAAAAACCCCAGCAGCTGTTTAGTTTAGTGTTTGTATTCAGGCATGGCTGTGTCCTGCTATTATTTTATATAGTAAATATTCAAGGTACTTGCTAAACGTAATCTTCTTGATTGCCCCCAATACACTGATATGTCCATTCAAATGTAAATTCCTTCCATCAGTTTTTACAATGCTCTGGTTTTCTTGCTGATTTTCTGTGGTACTGACATGTTATCAAGAGCAGTGCATTGAACAGAATTATCATACTGACTTGTTTTATTTGGATAAAATAGTAGAGCCATGAGAAAATATTTACAAGTAATAAAGCAGTAAGCATATGCTTTGTGTCATTTATCACAGAAAGAGCAATTTTTATTCTTTTTTCATAAGTTTGTTATTTAAAAGTTATATATATATATATATATTTCAGATATTTGCTCCATGTAGTAAAGCAGAGTAATCTTTGTAATCAGTGGATTGGTTTTTCATAGATATTACCTACAGATGAATTATGTTTATTTTGTGTGTGTGTGTGTATAAAATATTAATCTTGGATTATTTTGAAGTGTTTTGCATGTAACTATGTCTTCACGACAGGCAATTCACACAGAAATTCTTTAAAAAATGTTTTTTTAGCGAATTTTATGTTTCTTGCTTATGCCAGTCTATACTAAAACTATTTAATATTTTCTCTTTATTCTTAATTACATCTTTATCTCACTATGGTTAGCTTATTTAAATTGTTATGTATTTGCATTGCTCTGTAGTGCTGGTGTAAAAATGCAGTGCTTAAGATGTTTCATTTTATCTGCTGTGCCTTTATACACGTAGAAAACTTAAACTGTTTTCAGTATGTTTGGGCTGGCAAATGGTACAAAATTAAGACTCACTGGAGTCAAGTGTTTTAATTATTCAAACTAAGCACATGCTAGTAATGTTCAATAATTCTGTGGACACTGTTCTTCCTTATTCCAAGGATTTCTCGAATGGAGAGAGACCTAAGTATGAAAAGACATTTAATAGAAGAATGGAAACAGCGTATGAAAGCAAATCAGGAAAAGGAGAAAAGCTTTAATGAAACATTGCAAAGTCTTGAAGAAAAGGTATTTTGCATTTGTTATTAATTTTAATCCAAAACATTGAATCTGATGTGCACTGTTTCCCCGGTCAAAGCAGTTTAAATCAGAACATTACTGTACAGTTTTAAATATCTCATTTTTTTTAAAAAAAAACTGTTGAATTCTCTATTTAGCATCCTGTTGGATTCCATTGATTAATTGTAGTAAGAGTCATTATTCCACTTGTGCTCTCAAAGCAGTCCAATGTTTGCTGTCTGCATATGGTATGTAGTGCAGCTAAGATTTTGCACATGTGGTTGTTTCCTTAAAAGAAAAAGAAATCAGATAAAATCCTGTTAGGCAAAAATGTGTGTTCTGTTATTTAATATTATGTTGTAAAAAAGAAAAGAGGACCTGAAATTTAACTGTATAAGAATTGCCACATGCCATTTTTCCCAGTGTTATATATTTAATGATTTCATTTTATGCTCTTCTGCAAGTTGCTTTTTTGCTATGAATAATTTAATACATTTTTCCAGATGCTTAAAGGAATTGGAAATCACCTTTCTTAGAATATCTGTATAGAGAGTTTTGTCCCCTTCTCCCCAGCAGAATGGGCAGGTGTGTTGGAATCCCTGAGTCTACACCTTGTACAACCCCCCAGATAGAAATAGTTTTTGAGGCAAGCACTACTTTGATTCTCTTTAAAAGCAGGTGCTAGCTGCTTGGCTCTGAAAGTAGCCTTCACTGGCAGTCATTAAGCCGTTGCCAGTTCCAGGGAGAACTATTCTTTTGCCCTCCGTGAGGGAGATGTCATTAAGAAATCATCAGCCCAAGAGAAAAGTCAGGGTGGGCTGGGGGAGAGTTGGGGAAATCACAAGCAAAATGAAGATGGTATGGGAGGAAAAATGATTGCCTTTTTTAGGACAAAAAAAAAAAGCACTGTAGGGATCTGTGGTGTACTATGCTGTTTTAAAAATTTGATTATTTTAAATATTACATTTTACAGACAACACTAAGCTGAGAATATTTCTACAGTGTATAAGATAATACCAGCTGAACATTTCTTTGCCATTTTTGAAGATCCTAAAAAAAGTATAGGCATTGATAGTTAGTGTGGGTTTTATGGTAATATCTGCTCCCATCAGAACCTGACTAACTCTTTTGTAGCATTTTTTTTTCATGCTAATATCTGGCTACTTCCTGAACACCTATGCATTTTGTAGTCCTGTAGCCAGTAAGTTCTATTGATTTCAAAGGGATATAATCCAGGTATGATTGGTTGCAAGATAGTAGTATACATTTTCATGCAAGATAGGAAAGGAAATGTGTAAAATTAAATGTAATTGTTATTTTGACAAATGGTTTTAGGTTTTCTATCTAAACGATTTAAATGCTTTCCCTAGTAACAGCTATTCTCTGGATGTTACTTCAGGTAAAGACATTGACTGAAGACTGTTCAAACAAAAAAACATCAATTGATTCACTAAAGCAAAGGCTTAATGTAGCTACAAAAGAAAAAACACGGTATGAACAGATGTATCGCAAGGCTAAAGAGGAGCTGGAGAAAAAGGTTTCTGACTACAGATTTTCTGAACTGAACGTATCATATTTATTTTCTACCTTTTCATGTGTAACCTTCTTTATGTGTGTGTTATTTATTACAAATGAGCAGTAGTATGATCCACAGGTTTATGATTTTATTACACCCACAGTCATGTGTCTGTGATCTTTAGTCTCTTAAACTTGAAGTCATTATAAAGTACGGCTGTAATGACAGAAAACATCTTTGAAATTGAATTAAATGCAAATTGATAGAATGTTCTGCCATACTAGTTAGGGTGTGTGTGATGAAATTCTGTATGTGCCTTTTTGTAGCTTCCCTTCTGCTAAAATGAGAGAAACAGTAGGAAACTTGTTCTGTGCAGTTTGTGAAAGAAGCAAGCAAACTTTAGTTTGGGCAGGGCAAAGGAGTGGTAAATTTACCCCTCTTCTCTCCACTGTTACTCTCCCCAGATAGAAGTTACTATATGAATTGACAGAATGTCAAGTTGAACTTCACTTTGGTTCTCTGTTGGCCTTCTGTCTGTATCTTTCAGCCTAGATCCCAGCTACAGATGAATCCAGTATTGCTACTATTCATACAGTACTTTGTATCTAGAGAGAAGAAGGAAAAAGATAGGATGAAGTCCACTCTCTTCTCCCTTTGAATAGAAAATGTTTGTTTTGAGAAGGTTCTGAACTGGGGTTACCATCAGAAATGGTAACCCCAGGCATTCCAAGCAGCTCCTCTTGAGCAGGCATGAGTTCTGTCTCAGTTTCTGCTGCAGCTTACAACATGCCATGTACCCAAAACAGGGAAGCAGCATTTGTTGATTCAAGGCACTCGAGGGTAGTATACTCACAACTGCCTGAAACAACACTTAGGCTTTAACCAAATATGACCCAAGGAGACACAGATCATTCCATATGTTTAAAATTCAAAAAGCCACAGTATGTTCTAAGTTTAAGCAGAAGAATGCTGGGGGAAGAGGTTGTAAGAAATGTGATTCCTCCCTTCAGTCTGTTCAGATGGTGCACATCATGGATTTACTATGTATCCAGAAAACTAGCAGTATAATTCATTTCCACCAAAAGGTTTTGTTGTTTCATACAAGTTCCAACATCATTTTCTTGTACCTTTATTTCAGGAGCTTAAACTCACCACTCTAGAAGGCAAAATGGCTGAGGCTGAATGTGCCATGACCGAACTTGAAACTACAGCCTCTCAGCAGCTCCATGGCTTGGCAAGGCAAAGTGAACAAGCCCTTGAAGTAGTGCAGAAAAAGCTAATGATGTCAAATGATAAGGTGGAAGAATTTGTTACCTTTGTGAAGGTTTGTTAGTTTGTTTGAATTCTTTTTTGGTTAATTGGCATGATCTCAGCCATGCTTACTTAATGAAAGTGGTTGCTTGAATTCCAGGGTTCAAGGAGTTTTTCATGTCCTTCAAGTATATAAAGCAGTGGTTTTGAACCTCTGGTCTTCTACATGTTTTGGTCTTCTGGTCCCAGAATCCATCATCATTAGCCATGCTGGCAGAGGTTTCAGGGAGCTGAAGTATAAACAGCTGGATGTTCAGAGATAGAGGATCACTGATACAAAGTCTTATGTTTAGAAGAACTGATACATGGGTTGATGCTTTGAGTCTCATGGGAAAGAGAGAGTGCAGTTGCAAAGGACAAGAGAGAAACCAAGCTCATATTTAGTTTTGGGCACTATCCCTGTTCTCTGATAATCCTACTTTACATTTAATTGGGGCAAGGGGGGATTGTCCTGAAACTGCTCACTTTTTAATGAATATTTTCCAAGATTCTGAAGAACACCTTCTTGCAAAAGTGTTGATTTATTTGACTGAACACTGTCTTGCTTTCCCATTAAATTATTTCACTTACCCTCAGATGCCTAATCATGAAACCAGTCTGAATGGCTATGTAGAATTGTATGTAAGTTTTATATGCTCCAGTTTACATCACACTGCGTATAAACCAATAGTGAATACCAGGATCTTTTCTAGTGATTATGTTATAAAAGACCAGACTTGATATCACATAATACTATTTAATGAACATGGCAATTAATTTATTTACATATTTGGTTCTGCTAACCAGCATCCCCATACACACACACTTTTGTTCTCCTGCAAGGCTTGTCTCCTCTGTTTATATCCCAGAACAGTATTTATTTATTTGGAGCATTTTTATCATGCATTGTGACCAAACTGTCTCAGAGAGATCAATAGTAAGAGAGTCCTTGTCTGTAATCATAAAGTCCAAAAGGTACAATGGGCCTGCAAAGGGGAAGGAAAAAAGTGAACACAAGCACTAGTGTCTTTACAAAGTTTAGCAGGTCATAGTACTGGAATACAAGATGGTAGAAGAGCTATTGCTTCTGTACCTTCTGACAGTTGTTACAGTGATAAGTATAAAGGAGCACTCAGCTGAAGGCACACTGGAGGGTGTATACCTACTGCTTCCTATCCCTCTGATGGCCTCAGCAGTCCTCAGTTTGGCTCAGAGTCATTAGAATTTGCAGGATATGAGATCAAAGAGAAAGTATGACAAAAGAAGCAAACATTCTGTGAGGACAATGGTGTATGGTTTGATTATATTGCTAAGTATTTTTTAGATGTAGCACTGTATACATTAACTGCAAATTTATTCTCCGAATATGGAACCATATTTAGCTGAAGCAGCACCATCCATACACAAGAAGAAAAAATAAGACAGGAAACCTGAAAATTTACAGAAATTCATAAAACTGTGGGATTTTTTGGAGGGGGGTCCTGCTTTTGTAGGAGGCATTTTCATACCATATCTTTTCCTCAAGGTAACTCATACCTCCACAGAAACTATTATTAGCTGTACAGAGAAGAAAATGGTGTTTGTACCCCCTCTCCCAAATAAATAGCAACAACCAGAGGATAGAAGTGCACCTAAACACAACTCATATTAATAAGTGCTGTGGCACTGTTCTTGCTTTTATTTAACATAGTATGAGAATCTCACATGGAATACTTTTTCTTTGTCAACATCCTTTTCCAAATGAATCAACATCCTTTTCCAAATAAATGTCATCTCAAAAATATTATAGTTACATTTGTCCCCTCAGATGAGAAGATCACTGCCAAGTTGTCAAGAGTAAAGGTAGCTAAAAAGAAATTGCCAGCAGGAGTGAAATTAATAAAGTCTAAATGAAATTAACTTGCTTGCTGACAACCTAACAAGGTAATTACTACTTAGGATAGTCAGTAATGAACACATGCAATCAAGCACATGGCACTGAAAACCAGCTGAGTTGCTTGTGGAGAAAGAAAAGGAAGCATACTAACTCAAATGATGCAACACTGTTCATATTAAAATGCTGAGCAGAGTCTTCACCCAAATCTCATAGATTTCAGTGGGATTGAAGCACATTTTTGCTCCATGCCAGAAAAGCAGCTTTGAGGTGCTGATTGCATGATATATTTGTCTCATAGACCCAGCTTAAAGCTAAATCCCTATGACACATTTCTCATACTACTTGTGGTGAGGTGGTTTGAGTATTGCACCAGGACTCTAGGAGATCAGAGTCTGAATCCCTGCTTAGTCATGCAAATTCATTGGGTGTCCTTGGCAAGTGATACTCTCACAGCCTAAAAAGGAAGGTGATGGCAAACCTTCTCTACATAAATCTTGCAAAGAAAACCCTAGAATAGGGTTGCTATAAGTCAGAGTTGGCTGAAGGCACATAACAATAACAAATAGCTGTTACTTGGAGGTGTTAATTAACTTACTAATGCCAGAATATTTATGTTATCATCCTCTTTGCTTTGCAAATGGTCACTGTGCTTATTTTATATAGGCTTGTATGTTTGAATATAATTGCTACACTCTGGTTTCTGGTTTTGCTTATTTCTTTGTTTTTTTGTGTTTCATTCCCTTATGAACTTAGTGTTCAGAGCTTATTTACCAAACACGTGTAGTTTAGCAATCTTCGACAATTCTTAACAGTGATAAAGTGGACAACTTAAATATAATAATGCATGGAAGATTACACAATAGTAAATGTTTTGTTCTATCAGATTCCATAAGATTCATTGTTCTTTTGTTCCATATAGAAAGCTTCCATGCCATTGTTTAGTGAAACTAGTAATGTGCAACACTGATGTAGATCCTTTGAGCAATTTGGAAGTATCACATGAACTGTGCTGCATAGAACTTTAGCAAGATGGAAGGGACAAGTAAATCCTACAGCATCGTGTTTGAGGACAGAGTACTGCTGTTCAGGATCACAGCTGACCAGCCGTGTGACCTTTTCTAGAATACTACATTCCCCTCCCACTCCAGTCTTCCTCCTTCACTTCAGCAGTTATTCAGGACTTGGTACCCACTGACCAGGTTCAGTCCTCAGTGAGTTGCGTTGGAGGTTCTACCCTATAAGATTTTCCCATTATTTGTGCACTTCTGCAAACCTTGCAAGCCCCCATCCTAAGCTGACTGATACCTTCTTCTAATTTGAATCATTTTGGATATATAAGGATGTATACTAAGAGAATAAGATTGCTATATGTGTCATAAGAATGCTGTTTCAAACTGCCTTGATGTAAATTGCAAGAGCTAGACATTATGAAATTGCTGCATCTTTCTGTTTTGTGCCTTGTCAAAAACTAATATTATCAACACATCTCTTCCATGCTTCCCTCATTCTGCCCTTGACAGCGGCTCTGCTAGTGGACCGTTCCACTGGCATATCAGAAGAATGTCCATGTCATGATGGCATATCTGGCATTCCCTGGTATAGCAGAGGTTCCACCAAGTCATAAAGCCTTTCCCAGATATAATTCCAGTATTTCTACATTGTTACCAATTGAAAAAATGGCAACTACTTTCATGCATGTCATACTATTGGGAAAACTGCCTCAATCTGTTTAATCAAAGATTGATAATTTTCTTTTTAAATGTTCATGATTACAAATACCGAAAGTAGGTCAGTGTGCATTACATAGAATATTTTGGGTAAAAACAGTTTATCTGTTGTGCTGTGTAGATGAACTAGAGGAAAATAAAGATGCGGTCTGAATGTCAAATATTGATGATGAACAGAGCAGCTGTTATTGACATTCACCTAGTTGCTAAATATTTATGCAAGAAAAGTCCTCTGAAACCATTTGTCTCATAGTGTGTTACTGAAAAGATAGAGCTGAAAATCTTTCTGGCTCTGAGTTTCAGTGGCACTGTAGCCTATGCAGCGTAAAGCACATCAGACTTCTGCTTACACATTTCATACTAAAGCTCCACATAGGGACACTAAGTTAGCACAATAATGCAGTACTAGTGCCCCTCTCACTCCCACCACCTCTTTCTTTGAAATGCACTCCATACTGTCTCTTCTAGGAGGCTGCCAATTTTTTCCTTTTTTTTTTTCCTCTTCTCATTATACTTCAATATATCTCTTCCTTTTTTTCAGTACTTAACATGGGATAGCTAAATTTTAAAGAATTATTATTTAAGGTTTAATTGTGCATTACCTATTTAAATTTGTTCATATTTTACATACATATTTTGTGGCTAATTGATTATACCTTTATACATTGTCTTGGTATTTATAAGAATGAAGGCTGGTATAGTAATATTTTTCAAAATAAATACTTTTAAGAATGGACCAGAGCATGCATCCCAGCTTATGCCCTTGCTAATTTCCATCCTGTATTTTCTAAGTCTTTACAAAGCACTACACTTTTTCTCCCTTGATCATCTTCTTTTAACTTTCTTTTGCTCTTTTTTTTTATCTGTGCTATGTCTTTACTTATTTATATATTTAAGATATTCCTCCAGATTATTGCATTTTTGTTTGGCATTTAAGAGTACTTCACAGTTGGTAAAAAGCTTAAATGCCATATCATTTAATTATCATGCTAAAATTGTCGTAGCTTATGGATCTGTATTTAATTCTTTCTGGATTATTTAGACTTGTTTGATTAATACCATAGTCACACTATTAAGAACTGAAGCTTCCTACTTCTTTTTCCTTTCACTGACTCAGTGGGAAATAAATGTTATGAATGATTTAGTTGGAAATGTACTTGGATGGGAGACCGCCAATAAATACCAGGTGCTAGAGGCTGTATTTCAGAAGGAACTGGTGAAACCACCTCTGATTGTTCCTTGCCTAAGAAAATCCTATGAAATTCATGGGGTCACCATAAGTCAACAGACAACTTGAGGGCACATACGCATATACGTACCCTTCTGTGGACAAGGCTGAAGCTATTGGTAAAGGGAAATAAACTCCACATGGAAACATTTGAAAAGCCAAAAACACAATTGTTTGTTTCATTTAATCACGTTTTAAAATTCTCAGTACAGTTCAAGAAAATAATACTTAATGATATATTTGCACTGAAGTTGTTAAACTATGAGTTTGCCAGTCCATGGCAAAGTATGTGTGATAATGAAAGAAGGCTGAAGACTTTTTTTAAAATGTAAACACTTTCATCTGTGCTGAAAAATGAAGTGAACACTTTCTCCATGTCACTGAAAAGTCTTGTTGCTTTTCTGTTCAAAAGGTTTGCTGACTGTTTTCTACTCAGAAGCTTCCTTTGGTGGCTGGTCAAGCAACAAGGCTTTTATTAAGAAACAGCTATGTTGATGGTTTTGAGAAGAAACTGGTGATTAAATTAATTCACCATCAGGATCACTCTTCAAATGGGATTTAGGCAAATTGAATCAGAGGCCTGGATGGTGACACTGAATATCTATTAGACTGTAAACAGAGTAACCGGCTGTGTGGATTTTAATGAATGAAATTAATGGCTGACTTCTCACTGTTTAGCATTAGCATATGGCACATGGTGTATATGATATAGCACAAGCTATATATAATGTGGATGTTGGGACAGACTAGATCACTGCCAAAAAAGGACAGAAATCTTTTTTTGCTTTTTGAGAAATTATATTAAGTTTGTAATGAAGCTACATATATCACATTTTCCTCATGTTTTTTCCCATTTCAGGGGGTAAAAATTATATATGGATACTAGAGTGTTATAATATTTAAAAATCTTTATACCTTATGCTGTATAGAAAAATAAATAAATTATTGATTAATTGCAGGCAAATGGTAATGAGCAGAATATACCCAGCAGCCACTTTAATAAACCTAATGGGAAAAGTGGCTGTAGACCTAATTCATATAACTAATATAGAACCATACTGTGTTTTTAAAGAACAGATACAATATAGAGACATAAGGTAAGTTCTACCAAGATTAGACCCTACTAGCAAAACATATTCATTGCATCAGATATATTCAAATTAAGACTAACACTAGATTTTATCGATTATCCACTGATTCTCTGCGGGTGGGGTAAAAATATTTGCTGTGTTCTCAAAACATGCTTTGTTTATACTTATAAAATGTGATACAGTGGGACTTTCAGTTGTTTTGTGTTCATTTTTTAAGTTTTAAAATGGTGTGTATATGTGTATGTTAGATGTTGTTTGGCTGTTTGATAGCCAAATTTTTGGCACAGAAATTTAGAGAAATATGCTCAAAGGAAACTCAAAAGTTCAACTCAGGAATTTCACAATTCACAAAGATAGCAATTTGATCAGGACTGTGCTCTTCTTCTGACTGGTTAAAAAAAAAGGTGGATGAAGAAATGAAAATACTGTGCATAAATAAAACTTTAAAATAGAGTTGGAAGATAAAGTAAAGACAAGTGGAGAGAGGTAGGCAGAAGGAAGAATGAAAGAGACAGGATTTAAGTTATAGCATTGGCAAAGCTAGAAGCCTGTAGTTGAGCAAGACAAGGATAGGCTTATCTGAGAAAGATGGAAGTGGCCTTATTAATATGCATTGTATGGGTTAGGAAAATTAGAATAGGTTTAGCAGGTTTGTATATCCTCTTCTTTTCTGGTGCAGACCATAACTCTTAGAAGAACACAAGTATATAGAGTAACTCTCATTCCTCTTCAGTTGTTGTTGTCTTATAAATTGTATGTGTAAATACATGGGGAAGAGACTGTAATCCAGTGGTTCAAACAAGTTATGAAAGCAAAATATCCCAGGTTCAAACCCCCAGCATCTCCAGGTAGAAAGGTATCCTGCCTGCAGTCTTGGAGAACTGCTTTCAAAGGGCAGCTGACTCCATGGACTGACTCCCTAGACTGACTCCATGTAAGCTAGTTTCCTATTTACATATATTTTAAGCAAAGAAAAAAATACAGAAAGTTGCTTTAATGATAATTTTTTTGCCAGACCTTCGCCTTGTATCAACATGATAATAAAATCTGAGAGAGAATGAAAAAGACTAGTTACCTGCAAGTTGCAAAACTGACTTGAAAGGAGGGTTGTCTCACTGTGGTCGACTGTGGTGAACAGCTGCTGTTGGTCATTATTTCTTGGCTCCTCCCAACTTGACATCATTATCGGAGTTAGCTGATTGAGGATAATAATTTTAAATGGTTGACAGTGAGACAAAATGGGTTGCAAGTCATCTACAGAAATTATCATTGGAGTGTGACCTTAGAGGATTTATCTCAAGAGATGTTAACGTAAAAGTGAGGACTTTGAAAAATGAGACATTTCGACTTCTTTGATTCTCCCTGCAGTGTGCAACTGTAGAAGAGTGCTGGATATGTGTAGGTCATACTTCTCAGTGCAATGAAAGGAGAAGGTATAATCAATGTATGCACTGTAGAAAATATCTCAGAATCTTTTGCAAAATCCTGGCTGTCTGTGGCGTACATTCAGTGTTTCTCAATAGGAACACAGACTGATGATTTGCTTGTGGAAGAAGGTTTAAAAAACACTGATTAAGACTTAAAAATCTTTCTTTAAAATCTTCTGTAGAACTATATGTTACATATAACTAGAGCAAGAGACAGAGAGAGACAAGTTAAATCTAGCATTGAATACTAGTTTAGGATACTTTGTTAGGTAAAAAGGAATATGAATGATAAAAGTGGAACAGAGTTTAAAAAAAAAAGAAAAATGCCCAGTTGCCTGGAAAATTACTCACAAAAAAACAACAAAAAAACCCCTCTTAAGCTACATGCAGGCTGCAGTTTTTGAAACCTATGTTGTTAGTGCTTGTTAAAATCTCTCTTTTGGTATATTTAATAGAACTTTTTTGGTCAGTATCAAACTAATCTGTGTTGTAATAATATTTGCATAACATTAGCTAAGAAGTCAGATTGAATAAGACTGAGTGGTTATCCTGTTGGAGTGGGTTCTAATAGTAATTGATGAAACCATTTTCACACCTTACCTTTTTCTGATCTTGTCCCAGCATCATCCCAGCAGCTCCTTTGCTGGGATGGGATCATGTCCTCGAGGCTCCCATCTGGCACACCTGGCCAGCTGCCCGTGGATGAGAGCATAGGCAACACATACCTTCCTTCCTCACTGCACTGGCCTCTTTCTTGTGCTGCACTGGGGAAGGAAGTGCCTAGATTGCATTTCCACCTGTTCTGCATGGCTGCTGCTGACACAAGTATCATGTAATCATGGGCCATTAACAGATTTTTTCCATTAATGGAATATCCCACAGTTGTGACTGGTGGGGATGTGCAGCTGGACCACAACAACGTTGTGCAAAGGCACAATTCGCGGACCACTAGCAATGTGTCCCCATCATGGGACAGCAACATCATGCAGAAATGGCCATGGTGTCTTGTTGAATTCAGTATCCACAGGCTGTAGATGACAGGAGTGGTCTCAATCTTAGCACTTTTGCAGAAAAAGTAATTCATTATGCTCAGATTTTGGAAAATTATGTTTTGGAATAGCAGAATTCACCAGCCAACATGGCCAAA
Source organism: Ctenosaura bakeri (assembly GCA_948474755.1). Classification (NCBI taxonomy): domain Eukaryota; kingdom Metazoa; phylum Chordata; class Lepidosauria; order Squamata; family Iguanidae; genus Ctenosaura; species Ctenosaura bakeri. The sequence goes on from CAOLHI010000938.1 coordinate 150,819, forward strand.
GGATAAGGATGGCCTGAGACAAAAATACAACAATTTTGTTATGGCATACTGTAAAACAAAAAGCTGTGATTTATTTGTTTAGATGATACTTTAATAGTACTTCTCACACATAATGTACAGTTTATCTTGAACAATGTAAGAACAGTCAGTTTCTCTTGATTCTAATAAAATAAACACAGTGTATACTCATGTGTAAGTCTAGAAATTTTAGTAAAAAAAATCAACTGCAAAAAAACTGGGTTGGCTTATCCTTAACTCTTATTTAAAAAAGGAACCATCCCCTTCTCTGAGTAGAGAAGAGAAAGGCAAGAGCTTAGTCCGTCCCAGGAGAACCTTAAAGATACACCAACCCCCTTTACTCTTTCTGCTGCAGCTCTGCTTCTGGGCTTTTTGAATGGCCTGGACAAGAAAGTGGCAGTGACAGCACTTGGCTGCTTCCCCTCAAAGTAGAGTAGAGGAGGGTCATTTTTTGGTAAGGGTAGAGGGGAGTCTTTTAAGATTGTGACTTAACTTTTATCAGAAGAAGAAACATCTTCTTTTCTGAGTGGAGTGGCAAAATGCCTTTTTGAATGCCTTGGCGGAAAAATGGCAGCCAGGAGCAGCTGTCGCCCTGAAGCGGTACTGGCACTTTCCCCTCTCCATGGAATAATCCTTGACTTATCCATGGGTCATATCAAAATCCATAATTTTGGCCGCCAGATCTTACCTCAACTTATATATGAGGTCAACGTATACATGAGAATATACAGTAGTTGTTTTATAAAAACATACCAATCTTATCTAGAAAACATGTATGGTAGATCTTGAAAGAATGAGAAACCTGCCTTCAACTTATACATGAGATGAATGCATATATGAGTATATACTGTACTTGGTTTATAAAAACAAGCCCAAAGTACCAGTATTATCTAGAATACATGTATCATACACCTTGAAACAATGAGATTTACATAAAGTTAATATATCATCCACCAATTAATTCAATGGGTCTGTTCTAAAAGCTGCTACTAGGAATTGGATTAAGATCATAATGGATTCATATCTAGACATGATGAATAATTATTATTAGAGAATAATGGCCAAGATATATTTTGATAATGACTGAACTTCATGTCTTTCATTTATATTAACATCTAACTGCACAAAGGTATGTGATACATAAAAGTACATTTTTTTTTGGTGTATGCATTAAAATCATTTATGGTGCTCAGTTTGCAAAACATTGAAGCAAGAGGATTAATATTTAAAAATTATTACCTGAAATCTGGCCCTGCATTAATAGCATAAGCTAGTATATGAAACCCAACTTTTATTGACAATAATATACTTTAATAGCCATAAATAATCACCAGAAAAGCTGTTACTTTTACAGTTCAAATAGCAAGAATGAGTTTATTCCTTAAGCATAGCTTTTGTTCATATCCACCTAAATCTTTCTTGGCTGCCACTGAACAAAAATTGAGCAGAATATTGTTTTAACAAGACCAGCAAATAGCATTGGTAACAGTTCTGTAGCTGCATCATGCTTTTATTCAGTAAAAAAAATAAAAAATAAAAATAAAAATCCTGGTTCCATAAACTAGAATCCAGAGAGACCTATGTGAGGATGAAGTTCCCACATTCATATAAAGAGGTTGTTCATAGTTTTCTTTTGCAGCAGTAACATTGCTCCATAACATCTAATGACCCTTCAAGATGGTGACAGGCTGCTCCATAAAGTCTATGACCTTTCCAAGTTTCTTTTACAGGGGTTTGAAATACAGGATGAGGTAGGAAGGGAGTGGACCATTTGCAACATTTAGATCCCAGTCATGGTTCTCTAGTGGTATGATATTGTTCAGTCCTGCCTTCAAAGAGGATTGCTTATCAAGCAGAACATGTTTTCCAGCAGAATGTGGAAGGCAACCATTTCCAACCATTTCCTCCTCCTTTGTGAACCCCTTCATGCTTCCCACAGATTGGCTCCAGAGGGCTCCCTAACCTTTGCTGCTGGGATAATTTGTGAATCTTATGCTGTGCCTTCCTTCTCATGCTGGAATTATCCTATCTAGAAGTTCAGCGCTGTCATGAAGAAGAACTCCTGAATGAATAGGCTCCTTTCATATGAAATCCTCTTCTTACGGTATCTCTGTTGTGGTGAGGCTCCTGAACAGTCAGTCTTACATGAGAACCCAGTCCACATGCTTCAGTCAGCATGAGTATATTCATGTTTTGATTTCTTTAGATTCTTTGTTTAGATTAAGTTAGGCTGAAAGATGGGATTTCTTGTCATTGGATATCATGAAGGAGGGATTCTTTGGGATGTAATGTCTGAAAAATTGGCAGAAATGGAAAGGATTGTTCTGGACTTCCCTTGACAGCCTCTTAAAGAGTAATATTTGCCTCCAGAGTTCTCTCACCTTTTCATAACTCATCTCTATAAAAACAGTGTTGTTCGGAAACCTTCCATTTGAATGCTTGTTGCATGCTGTGGTACATTATTCCTATCTGAAGTAAAAGTGCAGTAATAACAAAGTAAATAATAACAACTGTTTCTCTTTCATAGTACTGTATCCCAAGTCTTGTGTCTGCAGGGTCACCCAACTTTACCTAATGGTAGGCCTGGCCCTTCTTCTTCCAGAATGAAAGATCCAGTTGTCAGTTTAACAATCTTTTTGGGGTTTCGTTCTCTAAATGTACATGAATATTGAATGCGTATAAACTCGCGTGAAGCCAGAAGCTATACATTTTAAAAAAAGTATTGTACATGTAGTAGCTTGGTCAACATTTACAAGACTAAACAAGTAAAAAGCTTCTAAAAAGGAAATTTATGTGAGTGTTTCCCAATAAGAGAGAAATATTTTTAACAGAAAACATTTTGTGATTTACCTAGTGGTGTAATTAGCAATATTTTGTTCATGTTGCCTGGGAGTGAATTGTGATAATCTCAGATTAATTTTGTGAATTATTTAAAAAGAAATATTTATTTTTCTATTTTTAAGACTTAACACATTAATTCTGAATATATAGGTGATTCATGGTTGTCAACATTGACTGATGCAGCTCTGTGATTTCTGGCATTCTTTCACAAAATCTGTTTGGGTTGCCACCAAATTTTGAATATTCCCATAATGACTGTCTTTGGATTAGAATGTTTTGGCAGAATACAGTGCACTTGCTGTATATGCGGACATTACACTCTAGGAACACCTTCTGTAAAACAAAAAACATGACTGTCATGACCCATTGTAGTCAATGGATGCAGTGCATATTTGTGCCCATGAGGGCATGGTCACATGCCCATTGCATCCGTTGACTATAATGGGACGTGATGCTTTGCATGACCTCGCATACAGAGGTTGTGCCTAAAGAGGGTACACTGTAAATGTGCACCTATTTCCCCTCTTTGTGATAAGTCATAATTAAACTAGGAAGCCCCCAATTAACCATATGTTCAAACTATAGCTTCAAAACTAACCAGGAAATTAAACTTTGGTTTGAAGTTGGTTTAATATAGTGATTTCTTTTGAAGCTGGTAAACATGACTGGTTTTTTTTTTAATAGCCAGTCTGGTGGTAGTGGTTTGAGAGTTGGACTAGAACTCCTGAAGACCAGCCTTCAAATCTCTGCTTAGCCATGGAAATCTTTTGAGTGATTTAAGTCACCCTCTCTCAATCTCAGAGGAAAATAGCAAACGCCCTTAGATTCACTTTAAGGTTATTGTAATTCATAAAGGGCTTGGTTTGATTGCTTCTGTCCTTAAGGTGAACCCAGGAAGCACATTGGTAAAAGGATTCTTCATGATTTGGTTTGTGTATGTATGAGTTTAGCAATGTTCAGTTTAGGAAATAAGCAAAATAAATCCTAATGCTGATTATTTTAGCTATTTCAATCTATCTGATTCAAAAATGATTTGCATGATATTGTAGAGATCTATACTTAGAAATGAACTGGAGATTCCATGCTGAGGTGCTGTTGTAAGTGAAATGTTTACTAAGAATCGGCATGGCACCAGCATGGTTGGGAATTTCCAGGGCTTACTGGGGTGGATGCTGTCCCCTTTTCCCATTCTCAGCATCTGCTTCCATCTCCTTACCCTCTCCCATTTAGTCTATACTCTTAAACTACATATTATGGGATTAGGGACTTCATTCTGAGTTTTCTGTTCTGCTTTCTCTCTGTCTCTCAGTCTTGTACTTCTGTTTCTTTACTCTTTTCAAATTAGTGGCCCAGCTGCTGTTTGATGCTTTGGAAGAGTACATACACTGTGGATTTACATTTAATTGGGTTAGTTTGCTTTCTTCTTCTAAACAACTGTAACCACAGTTTAATTGTTTAATCTAATGAGTATCTTATTGCTGATTGATCTTTGTGAAATTTTTATGATTTTTATGAAATAATAAATTGCCTCGGACCTCTTGTTTGGTTGGAGAACATCATAATTTTTAAAAAAAATAAATAGTATTTTCATATTTCCTTTTGAATAATCTGCTGATAAAACCCTGAAAGTGAGTCATACAAGACCTAGTATGCTCCAGTCCAAAGCACCTAGAATCATTTGCGAAAGTTGAATTTCACAGATCTTTGTTGGAACCTTAGTTTTATGTCTTGTTAACATCAAGTTGCCCTCTTCATTCAGCTGTAACTTGGGAAAAAACAGTGCTTGCGATACAAATGCTCCACAGCGTGAAAAACCAGCAGTTTTAGTGCAAAGGTCTGTCCTCTAAACATTGAACAAGAGTAGCTGTTCTTAATTTATTAGTTACCAGTAGATCAAAGCACAAACTGACAAAGCTGAACAAAATGTTAGCAGACTTTAGCTAATACTCAAAATGTATTTTCTAAGAGAATATCAGATAAGGTCAATAAAAGTACGACCTTTATTTCTAGGTCTTTGAGAACATTTAAGATTCTTGGAAGTTGAAACCTGTTAAGAAAAGTTTCAGGGGTACTGACTACAATAAGATAATGCTTCTTCCCTTGGTGAGGTTATTCTGACAGTGCAGTTGGTATACCCCACTGTGGATGCTGGCATGTAAGCAGAGTTCTACCTCTTTGAAATTAATTTCCAGCATAAAGTTACTTTAGCAGATGGTGGAGCGAGACTGTTGACATGATCCTTAATAGGAATGTGAAGTTAAAAAATTCCTTTCAGTTTTCAGATTAAAATTTGTATTCATATTACCTCCTCCACCCCATTTTTTAAAATAAAACTTTCAGTGATAGCTTTGATGGGGATTTTTTTCCAGATTTTACATCATATTTCAAGGATGGGACCTTTCTGTTTCGCTGCAAAATATCAGTGGTGACCAACCTGTCTCTTCTGATTTACATTAGGAGAGAGGAGGGAAAGTCCTGTTTTCTGACAAGGTCCCTGCTGCTGAATGAAGAGATTTCACCCTGCCAGCTATTGTTCTCCATAACTTGTTTTCCTTAATGCTTAAATGTTAAGAAAGAGAAAGTAAGAGACGGAGAAGGAGAGATGGAATTCAATATTAGTTTAAAATTATTTATTTCACATGGAATTTGAGATTAACTGGGATTCATTTAATTTGGATTCATCACATCTAATAATTAAATAAACAGGGGCATTTCATCTATCTCCTTTTTCATTAAAAAAATGCACATTCCTATTAAATATTGGAGGTTATATGCAGGTTAGAGGCTATAGACATCCCTACCACTTCCACCAACATTTCCTGGTATTCTTGCAGTGAGTGAAAACTTATCTTTGGTATAGTAGAGTAGATCTAGGTGCGTGTGTGCGCATGCCTTCAAGTCATCTATTGACTTATGGCAGCCCCATGAATTTCATAAGGTTTTCTTAGTCAAAGAGTACTCAAAGGTGCTTTTGCCAATTCCTTCCTCTGAAATACAGCTTACAGCACCTGGTATTCATTGGCAGGCTCCCATCGAAGTACTAGCCAGAGCGACCCCATTTAGCTTCCAAGATCAGACAGAATCTGGTGCCTAGGGTATTTAGGCCCTCAGGGTGTCAGTGTATTGTAACAGGAAGCATAGGTGACCCCACTCAAATTTAAATGTGGAGGATTTGAGCTAACACACTAGGTTCTGTTGTATTGCCCAGTGAAAAGTGGAAAGAAAGATCTCTAGTATTTATACCAGGCCTCACTAAGCCAAAGACTTGAAACTGCTTGTCAATTAGAAACAAGTTGTGTGCTCCTGGTTTCTTCTTCTCCACTGGAAAAGAATTCTGAATCTTGGACTTTCACAGTTGCTTATCAGGCCAGGTCTCGACCTCCGTTTGAGATTGCAAGTTATAACACTAGTGCCTGTAATAGTATCTCTTTATAGTAGAATATCAGATCAGAATCCTATATACATACACACCAAAAGGGTAAAATGTCTAAAGGCACAAGAGCCTAGACCCCTAGCATGCCTTCATATCTTGAGAAATGTATCTATCATTCATCACTGTAGAAGTGAAGAAAAGCAATGTAAAGCAAGCAAGTAAAAGCATACAGTGTGGTCCTAAAGCCATGTAGCTCTGATGGAGTAAATGAAGAGGTTTCCATTTTCTTTTGTTGACCCATTTCCATGGATTTATTAGAATATTGTCGTGTTCTTTCTTTTATTTTGCTGCTTATCCCATTATTTTTCTTTTTATCCCAAGCTGAGTGCTGATAAGATGCCAAAATAACAGAAACAAGCTATTCTCAAGATGTATTAAGAAAATTATCATAGGAGTAGCCCATTGTAACTATTGATTCCAGATTACCCAAATCTCAGATTGTAAAGTGAATAAGGGGAAATAATAAATAGACTTTAAAGTTAGAGAAATCTCTTTAGAAACATTTCAAATACATCTACAACTGCTCTCTAATGAACATGTTTTGAATACACTGAAGACTAGAAAGCAGAGTACTTTACCCAGCACACCAATAAACAAGCTTCATATTACTGGAATCAATTTTGTATGTGTTTCAGTGTTTTATGCAAGGGAACCATTCATTACTTTTTCTCTCTGCATATATACAGGCCTGCTGTATTTTTAAGGAAGAAAATGGTAGTGAACTCTCCTTCCCCGGAGTTCTGCAATACTAAACTAAACAGGGCATAACATTCAGGTGTCACATTGAACCATAGTTTGGCAAACAAGAACTCCTGGGGGCCTCTTCATGTCCCTTACATGTAGGTTCCCTCTTTCACTTCCAGATTCCTGACACTCTTATTGTTTCGTTATGTACACAGGTATTCCAGTCTAGTTTCAGGCCTGTCTTGGGAACAGAATCAGTTTTAGTCATCCTGATAGATTATGTTCATTGGGAGAGAGACATGGAATGTGCGTCCTTGCTGAATCTGATTGTTCAGTGGGATGCCATCAGCCAGTTTCCTCTTGGACCCACTTTGTGGATTGTTGTGGGGGGGGGAGACCCTATATTGCAGTGAGTCTCTTCCAGCCTACAGGACACCAGAGAGTGGTGTTGGGTTTCTGACATTAACGTGTGCACTACTTCTCATCCTAACTTTCAGAGCAATTTAAAAACAAGAAGTTGGAAATTACCACGTATTCATAGACTGCCTGACTGTATATCTTCTTTCTCCATACATTCTTCTTCCGTATTGCCTACCTTTTTATCATGACCCACTTACTTGTTGTTTAATCAGACTTTGGTTCTTATTTGCTGCCAATATGAAGCCAGTGCTTTCAAACTAACAGATAATATTTGGTTTCGATCATGCTTGCATGCCATCTGGTTAAAGTAGGCTGAGTATTTCAGGTGCAATCTCTGTAAACCTACACAGCAACTCAGTGTTATTTATGTGGTTCTTGTTCTTTTCCTTCATATCAGTATGAGCTAGTACTGCTTGTGGAACTGTTTGATCATTCCCTTACATACTCAGCATTGAACTTATTAGCTACTTAAGAAGGATTGAATTGGTCGGTTTTCACAGGGGGAATTCTATCTTCTGTAGTACTCTGGTGGGAAAATAGATCATGAACCTCTAAAACATATGTGAGCTTACATTGTAAAGACTTCTATCTCTTTTGCCATTTAATTATTTGCTGCCAAAATTAAAAACATATTGAACACTACAATGTTTCCCTTGTGGCATTGATGGAAGGGGAACACTGAGGATAATTTTACAGTTACCATGAGAATCCAGCGCAAGGGGGGGAAATCAGTGGAGTATGAGTTATTAAAGTCCTGCTTTGTGATTAGTCATTTGGGCTGCAATCCAGTATTCAGTTAGAGGTGCTTATGAGCAATTGAAATCCATGGAATAGAGTGTAGCATTGCCTTTCATTGTTATGGATCTAGCAAGGAAAGCAGGGGTAAATATTGCTTTGTCCCTATGTAGCCAATCTTGTCCCCAATTTCTTAATTCCATTCAAGAATGTTGTAATTTACCATTGCTTTTGGTGTGCTCAAATGTTGCATAGCATGTAGCAGTAGAGGCTTGGTCTGTTGGTTAACATGATATTGCCTGGCTGTTACTAGATAGATAGATAGATGATTGTTCTTGTGTGTCTTCAAGTTATTTCTGACTTATGGTAACCCCAAGGTGAACCTATCATGGGGTTTTCTGGGGCTTAGAGTGTGTGATAAGCCCAAGGTCACTCAGTAGGTTTCTGTAGCCAAGCAGGGAACTGAACCCTGATCTCCAGGGTCATAATCTGACACTCAAACCACTATACCACACTGGGTCTAGATAGATAAATGGATGAATGGATAGATGGATGGGTAGGTAGAGAGATAGACAGACAGACAGAGGCCATCATTAGCAGCACCAGTGGCTGCAAAGCTCTGCACTGAATTCTGAGGTATTCCCAGCATATGTATACCAGTTGTACATTATTCTTCTATCTGGCTTCTGATGAGTTGGACAGATGGGATAGGAGTTTGACAGTTAAGTTTAGTCTTCTCACCTATGCTCTCTTGCAAGGAGACTCCAACTAGTATCCCGTTGATTTGTCTGAACTAGAGTAGACAGTGCATACATTCAATAAATTGTTGAATGGCAAAATGTCATATAGATAAATCCAACTCATTCAGTGGCTCTATTCTGCTTGAGAACTAGCAATAGGATTTAGGTCTCCTTGTTAAGAGGAAGACCTCTCTCCTTTAATTCCTTTTTACCTGCTGAGCAGCCCAATAGAGAACCCTTTTTAGGCTAGTTTTAGAAAGTATTTTTTCCCCTTCATAAATGATCCTCAAAGGATGCTTTGCCTCTCTTTTCATCTCTTGGGTTCCCTCTTGGGAGAGCATTATTTATGCTCCATGTTGTGGTGGCTGAAGAACTGGCATTTTTTGAAAACAGTGATTATAACATCACCTGCATCCTTTTCACAGTAGTCTGGGGTGTGATGGATTTCCCCTTAAATATACTAAGGTGAGCTCTTCATGTTGTAATGCAAAGTATTTTGTGGTGGCTGGAGACAGAAGCAGCAGTTGAAACCCATACACTTTACAAAAGCAAATATAAAATATATTTTGAGGTGGCTTGGTTTTGGATGGTTAATTAATACATGAACATGGGGAATGGGGAATGGATTGATCCAACATATATGAATATATCCATTCCACTTTCTTAGACTTTGGCCACTGAATTACAACGTAATGTGAAAGAGATGAGAACAAGAATCAGATGTGCCAAAAAACTGCAGCAAGAGAAAAAAAGTGGCCCTAGCATTTCCAAAGAGTCTGTTCACCGAACCCAGTACTTAGCAGCATCTATTCTTAACATTTCAAAGACAGATTTGGAAGATATACTTGACATTGAAGATGATGAGGTAAGCTACTACTAACACTTTATTTGGCTAAGAATCAATATCAAGTCTTTTTGCTGGTTTGGACTGGCATAGCTCCATTTATTAAATATTTTTATATTTTAATTTATTGTTGGAAGCCACCTCGGGTCCCGTTCTTGGAGAAAGACAACATACAAATATAATAAATAAATGAACAAACAAATAAATAATCAGTGAGCTCCAATTTCCTTCTTGGTTTGTTTTATTGTGGTTTATGCTTTTCTCTTATTATGTCCTATTATTTTTCCTCCATAAGATTTGTACCATGTACATGTCTAATAGTAATCTCAAAAAGATTTTTCTTCTTTATTAGGAAGTTTTAACAGGTCGTTAGATAGCAGCCTAATATGGTTTTTCCTTAAGAAAGAAGCAATCCTATCCTAGGCCTTGTAGCCTCAATTGCATTGTTGTATGAGAAATGGGATCTTGTAAGCCATTTATTAACTTCATAACACATAAGTATTTTTCAAAACATCATAAACAACATCTTCATTAACAGCCTTCATATACCCCTCAACCCAAATAAAAATCAGCTGCATGGAGTTTTGCTAAATTATCCATCTTATTCCTCATTTCTTTGTTTCTTGCTGTTGTTAGGCGAATGTCCATTCTCCATGTGGTAGAGAATCTTAATTTTTTATATTACTTGATGTCAGAGTACTGAGATTTTGGAGTATCATATGCTAAAGAAACATATATATGACAGTCAAATATTTATAAGTGATGCGGACTACTAAAAACATCCAAGATATGATCCCACTGTTAATTGAGAGATTCCGTATTTTGTACTGTTGTCCCACATTTTTACCAATGTCTTTTGCAGCCTTCAGCATTTTTTACCTTGCCCATCTATAAATTTAATTTGAAGGATTTAAGGATGTTAAATGATAAAGTTAAACAATATTAAACAATGAAGTTAAACAGTCAAGATTCATGTATCACCTTTAAGTCTCAATAGATTTATTATAAGTTTCTTAGACTATAAATCATTATGTGAGGATTTTAGGTGCTTAAGAAATGCATTTTTTAAAAAAATCATTATTTTTCCAGCTTAGAGTTGTAAGGTTGTCTTGTTAGTAAACATAAGAGTGAGATCTTGTTCTTTGGATCCTCAGAGTGTTGGAATCATCTTTCAAACAATACCCTCCACGTGCCAACAAGCTGAACCTACTGTATTTTTTAATAAAAGTTTCATAGTTGCTTGTCTATTGATTGTGGAATCCAGACTTGCCTGCTGAACCACAGAGCTGACATCCAAATTAACAGATGTTGGAGGCTCATCAAAGTGAAGGCTCTAAAGTTTGGGGTGCCTTGAAGAAAGCATAGTTTGAGTGTCATCTGGGAGAAGCAGCTCTCTCTTTCTCGCTCACTCTCGCTCTCCTTCATGTTCCTTGCATCAAGTAGTGTGATATTTTGAGCAAGGACCTAGATTCCAACATCTCCATAGTGTTGCCGAGAGATTGTGATGCACCAGTAATTATTTTATTTTTAGGAAACAGAACAGATGAAAATGGAATATGAAAGTGACAAGGAGTGGATGTTGTACTTACAGAAACTTCTTGAAGGACAGGTAATCATTTCTTTTCTCCTTCATCAGTTATAATCAAGGCTTCAGACAATTGTTTATTGCATGGCATACAACTGCTGACTCAGGGAGAGAGATGGTGTCTTCACACCACTTTACCCAGCAAAATTTACTGTGGTTATTGGAATTATGACCAGCCTTCTGAACAATTTTTTTCAATCTGGTTGGTTGAGAATATAGTTTAGCCTATCAGGAGGTCCCTGGTTCTCTGGATGAAGATTCTAGTGATGGCTAGGCAAAACGATGGTGAAGAACTTGTTACTTGGCAAGCTTTCCTGTTAAGCCACCTCTTGTTTTCAGACTGAGAGGGTCACCTGAGAAATGAGGAGCAGTTAATTTCTTGCCTAACACTGCAAAGGAAGAGTGGTAGAAAGTGCCAGTGAAAACAATAAAACTGAAAATTCATCTCCCACTTGTCTACTGATTGTTTGGATTTATATGTTGCTTTTCTGCCAATAGAGGGCCCATTCCTCAGAGTTTCTGAAGATATCCTGAATAGCTTTGGAGCTCCCAGTAGAATTCACTTAAATCTGAGCGGCTCATGTGCAGATTAAGTGAAAGTATATTTAAATGTCTAGTTTTGAAACAAAATGATGTGGGTTTTTTTAAAAAAAAAATTCATAGAATTTTCACCTGTGTTTCCTAAGCATTGTTTTCTGCTAAGCTTAGAGGCTTTGCATGAGATAGAGGAAAGGTTAACACTAGATTTTGTTTGAGCTAACTTTACAGAGAGAAAAGAAAACATCTAGGGAGACAAGCACACATCTTGGCAAATGTATTAATTAAATTATTGAGTCCATCTGTATCCTTGGTGGAGAGAAAAAGGATCCATTCCCTCACACATCTTAGGAAAAAGAGATTCTTTTTTATTATGTGCCTTTAAAGTCAGTAGTTGATATGGACACCTGAGGAGTTCATGGGTTTCAGTGACCTTTTACTATGGACCTGTTTCCAGTCAATTCATGTTTTCCTCACAGCCAGACAGCTGTTTATTACCGTGTCTTCCCGCATTCTCTACAATATTTTCTACTGAGACCTCAAGCAGCTTGTTAGTGGGAAGTAAATATTGATTTGGCATCCTGTCAATGCAGAAAGAATGAAAAAATTTCCACCAGAGGCCCCTCAAACATTTTCCTATCGACATTTTCTGGGCAGAGTGGAAAGCTGCATAGAGGATGACAAGGCTGAGACTAGTTGAAATCCCTGAGGGGTCCATTGAGACTGCCGCTGTGACCTGTGTGATACTTTTTCTTCTCTTTCAAGTCTTTTTTTTTTAATACACACACAGTCTGTTGGGAGGCTCCCCTCTTGTAAGTGATCAAGGGCAGCTTATTGGCAGGTGAGAGCCCTGCTTTTCTAGTCATAGCAGCTTTTGTTTCAAGATGGCTGACAACATAAACTGGATTTTTAAACTTCTTTCCACTAGAACATATTTATCCTTGTAGTTTTGCTAGTTGGGCAAAAGAGCTTCTTTTAATAAAATGTTTATGACTAGATTAGGTTTTGTTTTGCAAATAGTTGGGGGTAATGTGTTCATTCTCTATAGAGGGGAAGATATGCAAGATGCATTCAATCTATGTAACCAGTTAAAAGTAGGGCACATTTTTACCATACAATCAAAACTTATACATTATTGCAGTCATGGCTGCTACTAATTCATTATCAGAAAACATTTTGTTAAAGGAGTACCAACAATTTCCTTGCCCAGAAGCCCCTGAAATGTAGGAAGGCAGGCATTCACAGTAGGAAGTGTAAATTATGCAACCCTTGCTCAATTTGTATGTTCCTAAACTGTGGTTGAGAGATTAGGAGCTGGCAAAAGGATCAAGTATGCAGTCCTCAACTTCGTCAGTGTTGTCTCTCTCTCTTTCTCTTGGCATGAGTTTGAACTACGCTTCTCATGACCATTGACCTCACAAAATGTTAAATAAGTACTGATATCCATTGTGATTACTGCTAAACAAGATTCTGTCATAGCCAAGATTTGGTCAGAAATCCTTGTTAGACAGAACTGCAGTTTAGCTGAAGTTCACAATGATGCTGATAAAACACAATTGCTGAAGAAGACAAATGAAGGAAGGTGCTGTGAGGTAAACTTCCCACTCCTAAGCTTTTAACCATGGTTCAAAGTCTCCAGAGTTACATCTGCACCATTACGCAATGGAAGGAAAATCTGAATGCATTCATACATCAAGGATCAGTTCTCTATATTTTTATGTCTTAATGTTACTAAAATTTCATTAGGGAGATATTAGGCTGCCATTTGAAATGCACTTATGGTGTAGCATGGGGCAGATTTTTATTCAGTTCAACAAGACTAAAGCATTTATGTTGTGAACCTATTTAACTGGTAACAAGCTGCACAGAAATGGAGCTTAAATGGAGTTTACCCCCATGTAAGTGTCTTCAGGATGATAGCCTTTATTTGGAATTTAAATTGTATTATACCTTATTTCTGACACCACAGAGACACAAACAATTTGGGCAGATGCAAAGTAAAGGCCTTGACTTCTCAAATGGTTTAAATCCCTTCTACAAGACCCACAAGTGATTGGATTGGGCTTTCAATTTTCTTTTACTATATGGAACTAGCGTATTTACCTGGCATTGCCTGGGATTTTATTTTCCTCCTAAGAACTCAGCAAACGTCTTCTCCAGTATCTGTAACTTTTCCCCATATTCCCCAATCCAATCTGTATTGAGAGTTGTTAACATACAGAGGTTGGATTCCTGAGGGAATACACTGTCCTCCTCCTTGCTGCTAAACCTCATCTACATAGCAACCAGCCTATTTCAGTACCTATAACTGTTCCCCATATTTCCCAATCCAATCTGTATTCAGAGGTGTTAACATACAGAGGTTGGGTTCCTGAGTGAATACACTGTTCTCCTCCTTGCTGCTAAGCCTTATCTCCATAGCAACCGGCCTGTCCCAATAGCTGTAACTTATCCCCATATTCCCCAATCCAGTTTATATTTGTAGTTGTTAACATATGGAGGTTGTGAATACACTGTCCTCCTGCTTGCTACTAGGCATCATCTCCATAGTAACCAGCCTATTCCAGTAATCTGTAACTTTTCCTCATAGTTCCCAATCCAATCTGTGTTGTGCTAGCAATGCTAATGTACTGGCTTTTGATTTTTTTGCTTTCTGTTGAATTTGTGCAATGGCTTTACGTTTTTCTAGAAGCATTTTTTGTTTTGAATTTCATCTTCAAGTTTCCTCACATATGGAACCCCTACAATCTACTGTGTGAGGCAAGTAACTATGTTGTGTATGTCACTTTAATTTTTCTCACATATCCTTCCCAGACATTTTCTGGTATCTTTATTGATGGTAGGCCTCATCGCCATAGCAACCGGTCTGAGGCCCAAGAGCTCTCTGGCTGAGAATTCTAAAGACCCCTCCCCAAACTGCCAGCCCCAGGATTCCATAGAATCTTCACAGCCAGACAATCATATGAGGTCTTCCTCACCTTGGGTCTTTGTCATGGCTTTGCAGCATGTAGATATATTGCTAGTCTATCTGTTCCACATATCCACCATTGCACAAGTCTTCTGGACCATTTTCCTACTTTGAAGTTATGTTGTTGGAAGGAGAATGTTCATTTCGTTGGGAGAAAAATTCATGAGGAGGGGCCTAACAGAACAATCTGTCTTTTGGCATTTTTTAAAATGGAAATAAGGATGTGCCATATTGAAGCCTCCACATGGAAACTGCTAAAGATGACTTCTATGTCACAGTTGTTATTGCATTCATCAGCCCAGTTTTCTGCAGATAGCAGTCCATGTTTCTGGCAAGTGGTGGTTGGAGTGAACTCTTTGTCTCTAAGTGAGGACCAAGCAAAGACTAAGAGGCACTTAGAAGACTTAGAACCTCCATATAGGATTTACATATCTCATTCAAGACATTTACCTGTTTTTGTGATATGCCGGGCTTGCCCTACTCCCCTCTTTTCCTTTTTTCCTTGCAAAATGTCTTGCAGCAAAGTACACGAGATCACTTAATACTGAAGTTTGATATAGTGTCTTCTTGTGCCATTGAGCCTGGCCTCTAGAACATAATTGCCCAACAGTATTGATTTAATTGCCTAGGTTTATTTGTGGACTCCTAATTATTGACTGGAGGTAAATTTAATGGAGAAACCTTTATGAACACAGGGAAACTGCTGCTGTTGCTGTTATACATAAATGAACGGCATTACATCCCTTTAGATCATTTTTCAAGCTAATTTTATTCCACTGTGACAGTATGATAACATTTAAAATGTCATAGACATTTTATTTTTATTGCTGACATGCACCATTTTAGTGCTACATTAGAATTTGGGAGGGAGCAATTTCATAGTGAGCACTAGTTGTTCTTTATTGTCATTTAAAGATTCCCCAGGAGTGTAGTCATAAACCGTGGCACACCTCTGGTATACATTCCATTTCCACCTGTGTTTTCTGTATAGTTAATACTTAAAAAGAGTATTCTTTGCTGCCTAAAAATGCATGCATTATGTGTTTGATGAACAAATGTCTTATCTCTGGGCAGCTTATTTACATAAAGAATTTGGTCTCACTCTTCAGCCAGAGAAGTCTTCTGGAGTCTCTTATAAAGAGTCACAATAAAGTTCTTTTTGTCATGCTTACTATCTAAAAGACATGACAGAAAAAAAGAAGGGAATGGGAAAGAGAAGAGGAGAAAGCTATTCTGGACACTAGGTCTTAGCAAAGCAAGAGTTACTGTTTGGCCATATAGGCTGGGAGATTCAGGGAACTTTAGTTAAAAAAGTAACTTTTCCAAACTCTGGTTCTTTATTGCAACATTCTAACAGGTATTGGTTTTAGCAGAGGAGGAAAGAGCAGCTGTTCCTTCCTTAGTTGACATAAAGGGCCGGCTGATCTCCCCCTTGCCATGATGGTCTTTCTTGAAACCAGTGGGTCTAGCCTTCCAGGGAGCCTTAGACTTCTGGCTGCTAAGGGAGACCAAGCAGGTCTGCTGTCCCAGGGTGGTGGTGTCTGGGAGCTGAGTGTTCTCTCTGCACAAAATCACCCCTTGCCCATATGAGAAAATGTACAGGTAGAAGGGAAGATGATTTCCAAAGTTTTTATGATTCACAAGATTAGACTATTAGAGCCATTTCCATAGCCAACTTATCAAAGGAGGGGGAAAATATGCCATTCTTGCACCAAGAGATTAGCTGCTGTATCTACTACATGCTTAATCTGAAAGGAAAGGGGAAAGCACATAGATAATACAAAAACAGTAGTAAAATAGCAGACATGTCCATGATATCCCTGATAAGAACTATGGCAATTACAATATCAAGATGCCACACACATGGATATTCCACAGCAATGATGGGAGTATCTGGCAGTTTTCCATGATTTTAGGAGGCACTCATTGACTCCTATAGTTCAGGCACGAGCAATGTATGGTCTTCCAAACGTTTTTGGATTGCAACCCCCATCAGCTTTAACCAGCCTAGTCAATGGCGAGACATTTTGGCAGTTGTTGTCCGGTGGCATCTGGATGGCTACACATTGTCCACTTTTAATATTACCCCTAAATCAGCAAATCTTCAGTCTAGAACAGGACCTTTGGTAATCTAGATAATTCATCTCCAGGTAGGAGTGCCTTCCACTTAGAAAAATGTTACCTACCCCTCAAAATGTGGGAAATTCTGCCACTTAAAACTGTTTGGCTATGTAGATCATTATTTGGGAAGTTCTGCCTCTTAAAAGCATGTTTGCCCTCAAAACAAGTGTTAAATGCAGAACACCTTGCAGAGAGGGGAGAAATGATTATGTTCTTCAGTGCCACAGATTGTTCAAAGCCCTCCCTGAGTAAGAACACATACAGGGTTTGTGTAGTGTGAAAGAGTGGGGTAGGAGATCCATAGTAGCAGGAAAAAAAAGGTCAGTCTGTGAGTGGTATAGCCATACAGAATATGCAGAATACACTTCATTAGTTTGTAGTCACGTATAGCAAGAATAGCCTCTCACTTCTGTGCTCACTTATAAAAGTGATAGATGAGTTTGAAATCCTTATTTTTGAAGTGACTTTTTGAAATAATACAACTCTTTCTTATGGATCAGCACCTAATTAAAAAAACCTATGCATTTGGAATTATCGATGCAATGCTTGACTAAGATGCAGAAACTAATACACAGTAGCCAAATGGCAGTACACAACTTGGGCCCTTTCCTTTACTTCAGTATTGTAGCTTATCTTATTCCTGAAGCTGATGCCAAACATCTCCAATTAAAATAGTGGTTCTCATCCCATGACAGCTGAGGCTTCTGAGAGTTGGTCCGAAAGATCCTGGAGGACAAAGTTTGAGAATCATTGAATCAAAGGGTAGGATTCATTGTAGGGGTGTTAACCACCTGCTCACTGGCCTGCCAGGAGGAAGGTTAGCAGTCAAAGCAATAAAGAACCAACTCATAGTGCAATTTTGTATCAGATACAAAATGCTTAAGGGCCATCACACCTCCATGTTCTCCTCACAGTTGACTATTTAAGCCTATGGGAAACTGGGAATGTCAGTCTAAACTAAGGCTGCCATTTTGCTCACTATCACAACTGCTTTATGTAAAACAAAAGAACAAAAGTTAAGTTAGATATAAAAGCTAAAAATATCCAGCAGGATGGGGAGCAGCCAGTGGTCTTAAGAGCAGAGCCTTCGTTGTATTGTAACTGTAGAATGTCCAAATACTGTAAACATAGCAACAGGGTTGTTGTCCTGATTTTTGAATTGGTTTCTTAGGCCCAACTCTAATTAATTTTGTAGTGTGGCTGGGCAGAGATTCTTCACAGTGCTCTTGGCAGAGCCCATTGTTAGCCCCTGGCTTGATTTCCATTCAGACACCCCCCCCCAGCTGTCAGGAGAGATTTAATAGTCTCCTCATGGAGTTTACTGTCCCTGAAGATATTTGCTTAGTCGAACATTAATAGTTGCCTTTCTGATGTTTGCCTCTGCTCTCATGAGGCCTTGTTCTCTCAAAATCCCTAGACGTTAATGCTTCCAGCATCCCTACATTAAAAGAAGCTGAAAACTATATGATAGGTGAATCATGAAGGAACTGTATTATCCATTACATAATGCAAACACCATTAACTTCAAAGCTGTCACAAACTTGGGTAAAACTGTTTCCCATTTCTTGGAGCTTGGCTTTTCAACAACCTAATGAAATATCAGCTCCACAGTGGTGTGCTTTGCGAAAATGGCTATATGTTGCATTATACAAAATTAGCTTAATGAACAGTTCCCAGCAGAGATCTTTACACCATTTCAACAAACAGTAAATTTATGGAGGCCATGCAATGATCTAAGAAAGGAATATGTACTAATTAAACATTTCCTTCAAATGGAATACTGTGTAGAATAATCTTTGCTGAAGCTAGCTGACTCAAAATCAACCTGTCCCAAATCAGATGAACCCTTCAGTAATCTTATGGAGAGCAATTTGCAAGGGCAACTGGCTGGTACAAAGGGAAAGAGTGAAAGAGAGCTTCTTTTACTATTTTCTCCTTTCCACTATGGGCATGCATGTGTGACTGTGTGCCTGAAGGAGGTGGTTGCAAAGTGCATCCTTTAGTATCATAAATTGTGAATAATCTCAGGTTCCCAACCATAAATGCAGTGATTCTTTGAAGAAAATCCATTTCAGTGTATTTTGCACTGCTTGGACTTGATAACTCAGCTGTCCTTGACTAAACTCACCACACTCTGATTCTTTTGTTCTGCATTTCTAATTATAGTGAGACTAGGATGTTGTTGTTGCTGTCATTGTTGTGTGCCTACAAGTGAATCTGCATGCCATATTTGTGCTGTGAGACCACTCAACATTTGACCCACATTGTGGTCCTTTCTGCACGACACTCTTATAGCGCAATTATTCCACTTTCAACCTCCTAGGGAGTCCTGGGGTTTGCAGCTTCGGGAGGGGCCAGCCGGCCTCTCCCGAAGCTGCAAACTCCAGGGTTCCCTAGGAGGTTGAAAGTGGAATAATCACACTATTAGAGTGTCATGTGGAAAGGACCTGTGTTTGCCTTCCCCTACCACTGAGGTTCATTTTTTAAAATTCCTTTCTTGAATGTATCCTTGTGGATAGAAAGACGAGGTATGACTTTTAGAATAGACTCTTGCCCTCTACTGACACATATTTTATTCTTGCTCTCATTTCATACAAATGTTTAAGAGTAATTGTTTTGTTTTGCCCTGTCACAGTTGATTGTCCTTCCCATTTCATGCTCTGTATTCCCCATGTGCTAGGTTGAAATCCTACTGCTACTGATGTCATTTGATAATAAGTCTATGTAGATTAGGGCTGAGAGTTGTGCAGCAGATGTTGTTGGACTGCAGATGCCAGCAGCCCCAGTCGACATAGCCAATGGTCAGAGATGCTGGCAGCTGCAATGCAAACAAATCTGGAGGGCCACATGATTCCTGTCTCAATGTAGAGACTAGCAATATAGTTATATCAGAAGGCATTATGGTAATGATAATATATATATTTTAAAGACTACAAAGCAGTAAGTGTTACCTTCCTGTAAAACTTTTGATGCTGGCTATTATGGATATTTGTAACCAAGCTTTTTAGTGTACAGAGATGTAGCACTCACTGCACAAATACCATTTCCCCTATCATTATCATTACTATAATACCTTACTATACTTACTATAATACCTTCTTATATAATTATATTGCTAGTCGCTACATTGGGGTGGGAATCATGTACTCCTTCAGATTTGATTGCCTTGCAGCTGCCAACGTCTCTCACCATTGGCTATGCTGACTTTAACACCTGTAAATCCTACTTAATGACATCTTATACATGTAGTTTATGCTCTGCACTACATATCTACACGTTCAATAGAGAGACCATTTGGACAGCAGTCAAAATTTGACTGGACTGTATAGGATGAGTTCTTTTTATTTAGGAATTATTAATCTGTAGAAGAAATCACAGTATATTTACTGGACTGTTAATAAAAAAAGTGACAGGCTTCTATTGAAGATGAAGATTTCAAAAGATTCAGTGCAGGATGTATATCTGTAAGAAGAACTAGATAAGAACATGTCCCAGAATCTGATGAATGTGCAAGACATCTGCAACAATTCAACCTTCCCTTATCCTTGATTGCACAGAATGATTAAGATAGAATCACCTCCTTAAAAATCATTTTACAGTGATAGAGCAGCCTTAGAAAGTAGTGAACAGCGAGTAAAATATAGAATGATATGAGCCCCAGGTAGTGGTGAAGTGATACATTCATCTAAGGCAGGACATTATTAGGAAAAAATATAGATGTATCAAAGGTAAATGTGGTGTGTGTAGTGAAAGACAAGTTTCAGAGACTTTGGAGAATAGAAATACTAAAGGCTGCTGCATACCGAACATTTTTCCTACATAGAGGGGGGAAATTGAATGTAGGAAAACACATGTACAGAGTCACGTGCGTGCTTGCCTTCTGCTGGAACAGTATGCTTGTGGCAAAATAAATCTTCATCCTAGTGTACAAACTCCGTGCTTCAGTTTAAAGTTTAAATTGGTATTGATAATATAGCACAGTAGTATAAAAAAGGGGGGGGAATGGTACTGTTTGCTAGCACTGCCATGGATTTTTTTTTTTAATGAATCTGATGCAAGGACCCATATAGATCTTCATAACTTTTACATGGGACAATACCAACAAAACCATTTTTTTTAAAAATCACTGAGTATATCTATATATACAGAGATGACTGACAAATGATGGTGTTGAACATGAAGTCATGCAGTACGTTTGGGAGAGATTCAGGATATATAGCCACCACCTCCTGTGGATGGGAGCTAAGCAGAATTGCAGCCAGGAGTGATGGCAGAGACAGTGAGAGAGTGAGACAGTGGGTAATGAGAGCCTAGTGGGCACAGTCATCAGGCATCATGCTAGCAAAAGGGACTGTGCAGTCTCTTGTACCACTGGGCCAAAGTTTCACACTACATCTCAAGACGTATGCACTTAGTTGCTCTTGCGCAAATCATCTGCAATGGATTCCAGAACAGTATCACAGGTTTTATATCCCTCTATCCAACCCAATGTTATCAACAGAATGACTTCCCATTGTTCCCATATCTTCCTGTCTGCTAACAATTTGTTCCTTCTGTGAAGGAACTGTGGTCGTGCTTAGACAACCAATTCACAATTTTACTCCCAATTCTGGAAGGACTATACAATACAAGAAATGACAACTCTGCTATTTTTTGCTGCAGTTATTTTTTTTTCTGGATCTCACCATTTTAATTTATGATCTGCTGAGGAAGAGACCCATTTGTTCTCAAAATTATCATAAGCTCACAAATTTTACAGGGCCTGTTGGCAACTCATCCATGGGGTGCTAATCTCATCCTTTCCTCTGAGGACTGCTAGTCTCGTGAGATAACACAAGTGACTTAGTCATGTAATTAAGGCTTTTGTGGTGACTGCAATCATACTGGGAATAAAGTGACTCCCTAACTTGACCATCAGTTCCAAAGGAAATACATAAACACAGGACATCCTCCATTGTTGCATTTTGTTGTTGCTTCCGTCTTAACAGCAACCCTAAGACATTATGGCTATGCTTTTCTATAGCATCTTGATCTATAAAAATATTTTTCTGCATTTAGTCACCAAAGTTTCACTGGATGGCTCTGAAAGCATTTGCCCTCAGCACTGGGGAGCTGTATTGATAGCTCCTTCTCTCCCTCTCCTGAGAGCAGTCAGCATGCAGTGCTACGTCCACTTATAAGTGCCCCAGAGATGACTGTAACCTCATATTGATCAGCTGATTGAAGATAAATGACAGAGCTGCTGGTATTGCAGATTACATCATTAACATGGTCAGTAAACCATGAATTGTTCAATAAGGCGTTTATCTTTTTTCATTTTATTCTGCTCTTTTATCATTTTTATGATAAGGAACAGTTACACACACTAATCAGGAGGATCCGTTTTAGGAGAGAACAGGCAGGGGCAAGTGTGCCAGTGTCAGAACTAAGTGAAATCTAATGTCTTCGAGATACTTAGCAAATGTTTTTAGTGATAGAAAAATATAGACTTCACTGATCATTTTTCTTACTCTCTTTCTCTTTTAGTTTCCTTTTGCTTCATATTTAATGGATGCAGTGCTGGAAAAACTAAATGAGCAGAAGAAGCTAGCAGAAGAATACAGTTCTCTGGCGAAACAAATGATCTAGGTGCTGTTGAACTGAATTTTGAAAGAGAGGAAAGGACTCCTTTCTCTCCCCCCTTTCTGCCTCTGTTCCTGATGTTGGCTTGCTGTGACAATTGACTTCCATTTTATGGTGGCATGTGAATTTGCTGCATTTACATAGTAGTTGCCTTACAGGAAATGGAAATTTATACTTCGAGACCTGCAATAGATGTACATCATCATGCATGCTTTCGAGTTCACCTCTTATTGTAAAGTATGGAACAGCCCTCAGAAAGTACACACTGTTGACAATGGGACTTGAGTACAAGTGAATAAGTGGCTGTAGAACTCTTCTTTTTCTTCATTCATACATTGTAGATACTGAATAGCTAGTCATATTCTAGGCAATAGACTTTGCCTCTCCCACCATGAATTTTGCAATTCTGCCCGGAGCTCATCCCAGCCACTGCTGCTTTTACTGTCAAAATCCCAGTAGAAGTGTTGTGATTTTAGCAGTGGTTACAGGTCTTTTAAAGGTAGCAGAATTACGTGGCCCTATACCATCTCTGTGTGGAGACACAGCCTCTAGCCCCAGGAAGCTTCCCACCCCTTTCCTACAAGTCCAAAGCATTCAAGTAGTAGTTCTGTAATCATTTACTATTTGCAGTTTCTGCATACCTGATCTTAGCTAAAAGGCCAAGAAATGATTAGTAGCTTCTCATTTGAACTGGAAATAATTAATCATTTGATCCTATTTTCCTATTAGAAAGTCATAAAAAGATGCAGTTTTGGTAGCTTCACAGAGCTGGCGTTAACCAAGTAGCACTATTGGATACAGCCCACAAATACCATACAAAACTCTTTTGTATTACACCCACAAATACATGTATGAAAATTTCCCTTTCATTCTTTCAAATTTATGGAACTCATTTTTTTCAAGAAAAAACTAAGATTAAAGTCAATTTCCTTTTCATGCAAAAAATCATTTCAAAAAGTATGAAGTGGAAACAGTGATTAGGGAGCAAAGTTCAGTATCCATTCAACAGATGTTCTCTCCTCTCTCCCTTTCTCTTTCACTGTGAAAAAAATGCATCAAGTATGCAATGTATTTAATTGTATGTAAGAAATATTTTGTCTGAATAAATAATTTTGAGTTGTATTTTTTAAAACTGAAACCCATTAAATCTTCTGTGTGAGATTTGTGTATATACATATTTTTTATAAGAATCCTAAAGTTCATCAATTGAAATAATGTCTAGAAGAGTGACTCAGAGATGAATGTATGCTTAGAATTAAGGAACAAGTTGCCCCTGAGCACTTGTTCATCCAAGGAATTTGTAATTTGCATGACAACCAAGTGCATAAGCCCTTCGGTCCCCCCCCCAGCATTATTTTTCAGCAGTATATGTTGGAGAGAAAATGTCTGATTGTTCCTATTTCTTTTAGTTGTAGATACTCTTAAATGCTGGCAGGGTGTCCTATAAATACCTCTCTTTATAAATACCTCTCTTTCAAAAGCAGGGGTGAGCAACTACAGTGGGCTAGTGTGCATTGGTCTGCCAAGGAAGGGTGTACTCCATCTCCCTCACTGTGGCCCCAGGTACAATGAACAACTATTTTTAATTCTTTGCCAAAAGCACACTCAATCAAAAAAGCTCCATGTGACCCCTGCAGGCCATGGAGGGCAATTTCCCCATGTTTTTAGACCTTCATGAGTGCTTTAAACTCAAGAAAGGTCTTTTTTTCCCCCAAACAGGATGTAAAGTAGAAGTCAACTTTCAGATGACAAGAAGGGCCTCTAAAACTGCCTAGCATGGGGGCAGAGTGTAATGAACTTCCCACCACAGCCAGTTTAAAAAAAAAGTATAGGGAGCACATTTGGCTCAAAAAAGGGCTTGAGGTCCCTCTTTCCCCAACCCTGTTCAAAAGAATGTTAACCAAATGTGTATACTTTCTCTCTCTCTCTCTCTCCTCTTCTAATTGTGGTATTACATATACTACAGCTAATTGTAGCTGGCTCATGACTGAAATGTGAGTAATAAAAAGTTCCCTAGAGGTCTACCTATTGACATGACTGAAAATGAGTTATTGAATATCTTTCCTTAGGAAGGGGTGGAGAATGTATATCTTTCACAACATTGTTGGACCATCAGCCCTAGACAGCATAGCCCCTGGTATGTTCAATATCCATGTTTTAGGGCATCACAAAGGCAAATATAGGTACGAAAACATAGCTTAAAATGTTGGCTAGTGAGATAAGAGTTCCTTTTTCCATGGCCTTAAAGCATACCATTCCTGTCAAGGTGCAGACTTTCATGGTTGGGACCTCTGCAATCTCACCCGCTCACACTGTTTGGTCATGCAAGTACTTCCTCAACCTCACAGGAGCTACTTAGGAGAAAAGCCAATCCTGTACAACTGTGTTTAAAGGGTGTTTGAAGTCTTTCCTCAGAACGATGATCCATTTAAAGCAAGACAAGGCAAGGCAGCACAAAGTCCAGGGTCTACATTTGTATTGCCTCATGTTCATCTACTACAACATGCAGCCTCTGCCCATTTGTACCACCCCAATTTATTTTGTGGCTGGGGAAAAAAGGAGATACTCCTTTAAATCAAGATGTGCTGCACCCACATTGTTGTTTGTTGTGTGCCTTAAAGTCATTTCCAGCTATGGTGAACCTTATCATAGGGTTTTCTGGGCCCAAAAGTGTGTGAAGCAGCCAAGGTCACCCAGCGAGCTTCCATGTCCAAGCAGAGAATTGAACCCTGGTCTTTAGAGTCATAGGCCCTTTTCGCACATAGTTTCTTTTGCGAGAGGGCCCCTTGAGCGTCGCATAAATGGGAGCGGTGGTCCGTACAACAATGAGCCTAAAGCATGGATTTTTTATTTTCAGCTCTAAGCCGAAAATGCTGCGCGGTCACGCAATGCTCCCAGGACCCTCGCACACTTACCTGCCCTGCAGTGCATCGGGCGAGCCAGGCTGGTCACGCTTCCTCCCCCAGCGTAGCCTACAGCTCCCAGGCTGCACTGCAGAAGGAAGGGGTGGGGCGTTCTTGCGATGGCTGCATGATCGGCAACCCAGCTGCGGGAGAACGGAGGAGCGATGCGAGTGCCTCACGCAAGAGGCTGCTTGCATGAACGGCACCCCCCACCTCCGCGAACAGGTAACATGCGGAAAGGGCCATAGTCCAACATTCAAACCACAACACCACGTTTGTACACTTTATTTTAATTTGAAAAAACAATCATTTCTGGATTTGGCAGAAGGGGTTGTGCAGCTCAGAGAGGCTTCCCTGACCTTCTGAAGTTCCCCACCGCACTGCTTTTAAACAAGAAAGCATAAAAGTGTGTAGTTACTGCAACAATCCAAACCTTTTTCTGCTTACAAAGAAACTGCATCCAGGTGAACAGGATTTAGGGGACTGTTTGACAACTTGTCATTGCATTGTCCATAATATTAAATATGTTCTGAAATTTTCTGGTGTAAAGAAACAGCATTTGGTTATAGACTGGCAAGCTTACGAGTTTACAACTGTTAACTTACTTAGGTAAGAGCCAGTGTGGTGTAGGGGTGTTCAGCAGACCAGGATTTGAATCCCTGCTCAGCTGTGGAAGCCCATTGGATGACCTTTCGGCAAGTCTCACTCTCTTAGCCTCAGAGGGTGAAAATAGCAGACCCCCCTCTGAACAAATCTTGCCAAGAAAAACCCATGGTAGGTTTGCCGTAGAGTCAACATAAGTCAGAATCAATGTGAAGGCACACAACAAAGACAATGTCCTTAGGAGTTGACTTATTTCAGTAAGGGTTATTACACATGTATTCATCTACACTAAACTACAAGTCTCACCTCCTCATCTTTACTTTGTAATTAATCTTGTGTGAACCAGACCTGTTGAATGGTGACTCTACTTGCATGGCAGCCTTCCTTCTGCAGTCTCTACACCAGCCTTTCCCAACCTGCCGCCCTCCAAATATGCCAGACTAAGTATAGTTCCGATCATTACCAGCCAACACAGACATTGGCAGTGATTAATGAGAACTGTAGTCCAACACAACATAATGGCATAGGGTTGGAGAAGAAAACTCTATATGGCAGTGTCCTGTGATGAGATCACTCGCTTGGTGTGGCTTGTTAACTCTAGTTATTGTCTGGAAAGGGGTAGGCTTGTTTTTGTCAGGCAAAAGTGATACTGCTCATCAAGGTATTTAATTATCATAGAAATTTAAGAAACATGAGATGAAACCTGGATGTATAGCAGCTGATCGCAGTACAGAGTGGTTTTATTGCCTGTAAACGCAGGTGGATTCATATTAAAGATTGAACTCCATAACTATAAAATTAATTCAGCACTACAGCAAAGTTGCCTGGCTGAATTTCTGTATCAGGTTAACTGATCTATACTTTGAGTGCTGAAATAAGTTTTCAGAAACCAGCAGGATTCAACTGAATAATGATGTGGCAGGCCTGCAATGCGATCAAATGGCATATATAGACACATTTCCACATTGGCTATTTAATTGATAACAGGATTATAAAAATGTTCTTTTCTTGTACCCAAACTAAAATTCCCTATGTTACAGCCCCTCATGCACACACCCCAGTTTTGATATGGTTTCATTGGCAAAATATTATTTAATTGGAAAATATATTAATTTGCCTGGATATAAAATGGAACCTGAGGTGACTGGAAAGTCAAGCTGGAAAGAGGAAGATTACTGATTGAAAATGTGTGATTGCAAGGCAGGTCAGCCAACACCCCTTCTAGGCATAGCTGAAGGCATTGTCAGGCAAATTACAAAGCAACTATGCAGATAACAGGCTTAAGCTGAAGCTGGAACATCTCTGAGCATACAGTGTTCAAAGAAAAGTTCCCACCAAAACAATGCTTGTTTCAACCCTGCTCCCTCACACCTGGATGTTTCCCTGCATTGTCCCCCAAACTTCTCCACAATACAGGGCTACTATGACAGTCATTACCATTTTGTCACCTAAACACTAAGGCCATCACCCCATGGTCTGTGTTGCAAGTCCCATTGGCAGATCCATTCACACCCATACCCACAGAGTAGATTTTGGGTATAAAAACCCTCCGTTTTGGGCAGCCAGATGCAGTACTTCACTTGCTGGTTGCCATGCTGTCACTCTGATTCCCAAAAGAGTACTGTCCTTAGGAATCCACCTAAGCCATATTGCTGCTTTCTTTGCTGCTCTCCGAATTGGTAGTTATCACCCGAATGCTAAAATTCCTCTGTCCACAACTTTCCTCCCTTTACCCTTCAGTTAGCTCTTGCATGAATGTGTAAGTGCTTGGATCTTTTGCGTGCACGTATCAACTTTCAATAAAACACATTTTGGCTTATTTTGGAATCTCTGTCTGGTTCTTTTCTGTGTGACCCTGTAAACATTGGTGGAAAGATCTCATCAAGTCACACCCCTCTCGCAGGCGGCCGCCTAGGATAATTAGTTCCCCTCTGCCACGTGGAGGTATTGGCATCGCGGGTGGATCCCTGAGTCACCCATATTTTGGGGTAACACCTAAGCTGGGGTTTATACAAATATAAGCTAAAGCTTATACAAATGCTCTCCCCCAAGATTCAAAATACTCCATTTCTCTTCTTTCCATCCCTCTTCTTTTGAAAAAAAAAATCTGTGTGTGTTTCTGAGTTGTGCTCCAATATTTCTAACTGTAGGCTGAAATAATTTGGAGGCAGGGAGCACTTTGTGGTTACTGCATGCACCATTTCTTATTATTTCTGCACTTGAATGATGACTTCTGACATAATGGACAGCAATCCTTTGAGGAGATTTACTTGCCTTTCTCATTGCACTTTTCTTTTAAATTCTGCATGACTCACCCTGTTTTCTGATTGATTCTAGACTTCTTTTACCAATATGGGAACATACAGTTGTGAATTATAACAATTATAATAAATTTTGAGTCAAGAAAGATTTGCCTCACACTGCCCTGGTGGTGCAGTGGTTAAATGCCAGTACTGCAGCTATAATGTTGTCAGTTTGATCCTGCAAAGTTCCAGGTTGACTCAGCCTTCCATCCTTCTGTAGGTTGGTAAAATGAGTACCCAGCTTGTTGGGGGCAATTAGCTAAATACATTGTAAACCGCTTAGGGAGTGCTTCACACTGATAAATGGTATAGAAATGTAACTGCTATAACTGCTATTGCTATAGAGACACTTCACAGAAGGATGAAGAAAAGGACAACAGACTGAGACCCACCCAAAGATGCAGAAAGAATCAGTGGTGTTCCATGAAAGCTGTCATACCTCATCTCTTCTTCAGGTGAAAGAGAACTGTGAATCTTCTCTTAGGGTCTTAGAGCTGAGCTACATGTACAGCAAAAAAACCCCTCTTGCCTCATACGGCAAGTTTGGTATTCCAAATTGGAATATATCCACATGCAGAAAAGTAGCACACTATGGACAAAGCACTGTGGGCATATGTGCCTTCAAGTTGCCTGTTGACTTTTGGCAACCCCATGAATTTCTTAGGGTTTTCTTAGGAATACTCAATTATGGTTTTGCCAGTTCCTTCCTCTGAAATATAGCCTACAGCATCTCCTCTCTAAGTACTAACCAGGGCTGACCCTGCTTAGCTTCCAAGATGAGATAGGATCTAGTCCTTTGCCTGATGTTTTAAAACAGAAATCCAGAATGTGCACTTTAGATGATCTTACTGAAAGGGTAGCTCAAAATTTAAAAGAATGTTCTCATAGATTTGTATAACTAGGACCACTTCTCCAACCTGATGCCTTCCAATTGTGTCACACTTCAAGAGTAATGGGAAATGTAGTCCAACACATCTGGATGGCAATGAGAAAGCTAATCCAGAAGACTTCTCAGAGTCATCTTCTTTTCCTGCTCACACTAATTATTTACCTTTGGTTCTGATTTGCTAGTCCACATGGTTTTGAATACAACAATGCCTAGGCTCTGCTCTGCCTGATACTCCTGTAAGAAAATAGAAAATGCACACTATTATGTACCTAAAATAGTTCAAAAGACTTAGAAGCATCCCATGGAGGAATCATAAGCTACTTTCCAATCTTTACCTACATTAGAAGATTGACTTAGAATAATTGAAAAAGACTTGGGCTCGGTACAGCAATGGAACTTCTGTCTTGGGGAAAAGATTGCACAGAGTATCTATGTTTCAGCTTCAGATTAGTTTCCAACCTTTTGTTCAGTTTAAATAGGGTTAAAGTTCAATCATTATATTTTTATAGGTGACATAACCAAGTTCAAATCCGTATCATTGAACAGAATATCGTATGTCCATTTCTATAACCTTCCCTAACTTCAGCCTTGTATTACTTAATGAATGATTCCTTGTCAGCATGGGCTAAAGAAGTCTAATACATGCTATACAGTAGAAACTCTGCTTACACAATCCTGGCTTATTGATAATTCCAATTATGCAACTGTAGTTCTACCCAGAGGTACTTCCCCTCTCTGGAGTCTTGTTTTCTGCATTAGCTTTGTGTAAATTTCATTTTGGTGAAATAAAAGAAGGATGTAATGAGAATCCGTTTATAAACAGATCAAATTTGTTCTAAACAAAACAAATTAATAGCTTCTGTTAATGTTATATTCCTGAATCACCAATTCATTTAGCAACACTCAATGTTTGTAAATTCTCAGATTGTGCTGAATTTATCTGGTTATTAATTCTGAAGATTATAACCGTTATGTCTGTCTATAAGTACAACAAACACAGCGGAAAAGATCAATTCTTCCTCCATCAAATCCTGTATTCCCCTCCAAAGATATCCCTGGAATTTCAGGACACACATGGGATTTCGCAAGTGTTGCAGGAACTCTGCTGGCCCAACTCTTGGCAGAAAAAGAGAGAACCTCCACCTTCTCCTGTAACAGGCTATGAAGGAGGAGTTTATTTATGTAGCTCTATATTTATGTATTGTATTTATATGCTGCCTTTTCTCCAAAAGTGGGACCCAAGACGGCTTCCAAAAAAGTTAAAAAAACATTTAAAACAATTATAAAAACTTATGATTTTTTAAAAACAGCTTAATGACTAAATAAAAGTTCCCCAGCCCACCCATTAAAAGCCTACTTGAAAAGAAATGTCTTTGTCTGCCAGCAAAAGGAAAGCAGGAAGGGGGCCAGCCTAGCCCCCCTTTCTATATTTGACCATTCTACAGGGTGGGAGCAACCACAGGGAAGGCTCTCTCTCGTGTCCCCACCAGGCAAGCCTGGGACAGTAGCAGGACCAAGAGGAGGGAAATGTGTCATACTGCACTGAGTTTTCAACTGGGAAGAAATACCTGTCGTGGCACAGTCAGTACCCATTGCAACATGAAAGGACTACTCCAACCCTCAGTCCAAGATAGAGAATTATATAGCCCTCCAGATATTGCTGGATTGCAACTCTCAGCATTCTTCACTATTGACCATGCAGGCCAGGGCTTCTGGGAGCTACAGTTCAAGAATACCTGGAGAACTGCACAATTGCCACCCTTGCTCTAGGTTTTGCATAGGACCCTCATCTTTCTTAATAGATTTGTTTGTAATCAGATGCCAGTGTTCTTTCATGTTCAGCTGACATGCCCACACAGGTATTGGAGTGCTGAATTTGCAGCCCCAGTGAGACTGGGACAGTTACAAGAGTCAAAAGAATGGGTTCTGGTCCACAGTTCCTATTCTTTTCTGCCCTAAACAGGTGATTGGAGCGGTCATAGACCCATCTCCTGAATGGGGCTGTTCAGGATGGGTAAGATGCATGCATAGTTCATCCTCCATTTAGCAATGCATGTGCATCCTGGCCTGTGTCTGTACGTCGCAGCCCCAGCTGGATCCCAGTGCATGGTTTTTGGCTACTAGCTCCTTGTTCCCGACAGTTAAATCAAACAGTAACCTTGCTAGAACTTCCAATTTGAAGGGAGGGAGAGGTTCTGAGAAGCTTTAAGTGATTTTGTGTAGCTCTTGCCCGTGCCAAGAGAGCCGAGGAAACTGAGGTGGGGGGAAAAGCCAAATCTTCCTTTTTACACATATATGGACAATGAGGTCTTCCCTCAGGCACTTTCCTTTATTCTCCCATTAGGCGCTCTTGATGCTCCACCTAGTGGTAGGAAAGATTCTTCTACATTAAATGAACTTGATATGAAAACAATTTCAGTTCTCCCTGTGAACCTTTTTCCATTAGATTGTTTCAGTACTGAAAATTTGTGTCAGTATATTTTTGAGGGATTCATTGCACCAATTTTGAATGCTCCTCATTTTCAAAACATTTCTTCAGAGAACAGAAGGTGAGGAGAGTAGGGGAGATAAAACAAATGGGGTGAGGGGAGACATGAGAGAAAATGGTGGTGGCGGGGAATGTTGCAGTAAGTTACTCTGGCTTGACCCCGAAACAGCTATTTAGTGTTGTGACCTGCCCAGGCTGATTCTTGATTTGTTTAGTGGATCTGATTGGATGGTTGGTGGTTACTAAGGCAATAGGATACCTTAAGAATGTTACAGAATATGAAGTCATAAGACACTGAAACCCAAATATTAAATACTGTATATTTGCTGTATGCCTTCCAGGCATTTCTGACTTATAGAGACCCTAAGCCAAACCAATCACAGGGTTTTCTGGGGCTGAGAGTGTGTGATGCACCCAACATCACCCAGTGGGTTTCCACAGCCAAGCAGAATAAAATCCTGGTCTCCAGCGTCTGTAGTCCAATGCTCAAACCACTACACCATGTAAATACGATATGTACTCATGTATAAATCTAAAAAAAAAAAAAAGTAAAAAAATTAACCCAAAAAGTCCTGGGTCAACTTATCCACAGGTCAGGGTAGGTACTGTACTGTACTGTACCTCTCCATGGAATGATCCTTGACTTATCCACAGGTCATATGAAAATCCTTAATTTTGGCCCCAAAGCTGCCCTCCACATGTATAAGTCATGTATGAGGTTAACCTATACATGAGTATATATGGTATGTGTTCCAGATCTGTATTCATTTTAGGTTCCTTCTTGCCAGAACTGCTAGGACACACTGAGGTTCTTATATTATTATTAAATATTATCAAATTAGTAAATAGAAATTGATCAGCAACTTCATTTAAAGTCTCTCTGTCAGATTGTTCTCAACAATTATGCCAGAGCAGTTGATGAAATCATAAAAATACTTTTTGTGATTGTTGTTAATTGTGTGTCTTCAAGTCATTTCTGACTTACAGTGACTTTAAGGTGACCCTATTACTCCTTAGCAGAATTTGTTCAGAGGTGGCTTGCTCTTGCCTTCCTCTGAGGATGAGAGTGTGTGACTTGCCCAAGGGCACCCAGTGGGTTTCCATGGCTGAGCCAAGATTCAAAGCCTGGTCTCTCAGTAGTCAAACTCTCAAACCACTACCACCACACAGGCTTTTATCATGAAACACTAAAACCTAAATATTAAATAGATTAAATGAATTCAGTATGAACTAAATACACCCAGCAATCATAAAACGATATGCATAGCAGATAATTCAACATTTGAATACAGCAGATAGTTAAGCTGCCTTGAGTCCTTTCCTGGGAGAAAAGCAGGATATCAAATCAGTCAATCAATTATTCCACGTTGAAGGTCTTTAAAACAGTAGAGAAGCTCCTAAAACACCTGGTAAAATAAAAAGATTTCCACCTGGAGCTAAAAAGCTAGCAGTGCAGACATCAAATCACCTTTTCTGGGAAGATTGTTCCACAGCTGTGGACCATTTCTGAAGAGGTCCTTTCTTCGTTAGTCACCCACTGAATTTCTTGGTCTGACCCTGAGAAGATGACCTTAGACTCCATGTCAGCAATGTTCAAGGAACTGGTCTTTCAGTGACCTGCTTTGAAGTCATGACATTTACTGGGAGCTGGTGTAGACAAAAAAGTTCTGGCATAGCATGATGAAATAGCCAGTACTGTTACCCTGACTTCTAGGGGTTCCCTGGGGGAACACCTTGATTTGCTCCAAAAATGTAAAGACAAGGGGAATAGTGGAGCACTGGCTATGGCAGAACGAGGGGCAGGCTAACCCAGCAAGACCTTCAACCCACAATAATGAAATTTATTAGCAAATATGTTCATATGCACAAACGCACTCACACAAAGACTATTGAGAAGGGAAAGAGGTGAAAGCTTATAGGGGATAAGGCAGAGAGGGTGTAAGGGCAGTAATACTGCACCTGTCCAGAAGTCTTTGGTCTGGGACATGGTGAGAAAGAAGGAGCTCAGTGAAGACAGGCGGCTGGGGGAGCACTTGACTAACAGAGTGCTGGTCTGCTAGTATAGTGGGGGAGTTCTCCGAAGAGGGTCTTTAAAAGAGGGAGTACTTATAGGGCAGAACATATCTCGGGGGCAGGCCCTTTCCCAGGAAGAACAGTGGTCAAAACAGATGGAGAATACCACACAATAGCAACTTGATGGTTTGAATTATTGCTTCATGTAAATAGACCTCACCCTTGTAGAATTTGCTGATGCAAGCATTGTTTAACAGGAAAACCTGGTAATCTCCTCCAGTTGGTTTTGTGACTGAGGACCATTTGTTTCTACAGATGTGCCTTGCCTGAGGTCTCCTTGGGAAACATGACTGGGGATTTTTCTGGCCTTGATCTAGGTCTGGTTGCTTGACCTATTTGTCTACGCACCCACCCAGGCAACCTCTCTGGCATAGCTGATATTTTTTATATTAATTTTATATCCTCCCAGGGATGGGGTCTGCCAACGGTCCTGAAGCCTTGTTTTAGACCTGTTGAAGTTTCCAGACTGTTTTCAAAGGCATCCACACATATACAATGCATTACAAAGACTTAACTGGGTGGTAAGTAACCCAAACATGGCCAAGAATACCTTAGTAGTTGTGGTTTCCTCATTCTGAATAGAAACCCCTGAAACATTTTCTGAACTGATCACAGCTTGTGGTAATAGCCAAAGATTTCAAAGACAGAGAGGCAAAAAGCCTTAAACTCTAATCCTATATGCACTTAGTAAGTCCCTGTGAACGATATGGGACTGATTTTTGAAATGACATGCATATTATTGCACTGTAAACATTCTTTGGTTGAATCAAAGCATGCAAAGAATACTCAGTTGGCCTAGACAGAAGTACCAAGTACAACCTAAATTGTATGCCTGCATCTGTTTCAGCTGAGTAGTTATGCCTATTCATAACAAGTGAGTTACTCATTGAAATGAATGAGTGGATGCTGCCAAGACCATAGGAGATCACTGAACAGGAGTTAGATCACTGCTGTGTATCAAAATGAGTCTCAAATTGCTTGGGACCAACTTTACAACAGGTGCTCATTTTCCTTGTTACTAGATGGAAGGATGAAGAACATAAGGTATGGCTTCAACATCTTCAAATAGCATGAAAGAACATTTTTCATGACATCATGTTTCAACAACAACAACAAAATTATGGGCTGCTTTTCTGGTGCTCAGTCTTTTGGAGGCATGTTGCTATGAATATTGACTTTTACTCGTATACTTTTGTTTCTGTACAAATAAAACACAGAGGAAGAACTGCATGCAGTAAAAGTACATGTGGGCTGTGCTGCTGTCCAAAGGAACTGGTCAACACTGGATATAATACTGGTTCATATCAGAGTTTGCCTCTTAAGTGCAATCTTTTTAAAACAAACAAAAGCACCTCCATTCAATTGTTAATTGATAGGTGGGTCTCAATTTGCATTGTCTTGATTTACAATTTATCAAATTTTACAACTTTTTTGTAGAAACATATAATTGGATGTCTCACCCACAATGCATGTAGGAGAAAACAACTGCAATCTTAGGCCATTTCTGCACTATACTGTTATAGTGCTATTATTCCATTTTCAACCTCCTATGGAATCCTGGGATTGGCAATTTAGGAAGGGGCATTTAGAATTCTCAGCCAGGGAGCTCTTTGGCCTCAGTAAACTACAAACCCCAGAATTCCACAGGATGTTGAAAGTGGAATAAGAGCACTGTAACAGTGTAGAGTGGAAATGGCCTTACTATTTGGAAGGAAGGGGTTTCTTTTTCCTATTTAGAAGGGACGAATGTGAAGGGGAGGAAGAAACCTGAATCTTGCCAAAGGGGTTTCTGTAGCCTGGAAAAGGTAAGATCTGTTGTTTTTGTGCTTTGTGCCTCTTTAAAATTGGTGGCTGGCTCAGTAAAATTACTAACTTTGGAACTACTTCAGCTCCATCCCCTTGGTCTACAATGACACGCAGCCACCTACTTACGTGGTGAGTTCAGGAATGCAACCCTGACATAACTTGAGACCTGCCTATATTTTTGTTGTGCCAGATTGAATGTTCTTCCATTGGCAGCTCGGATGGGCTGCTATAAGAGTGTTCCTATGAAGGTCAGAGTATGTGGTTTCAACTCTGTCTCAGCAGAAGATTTAACTTATGTATTTCTTGGATGCTCTAATTATAATAATCTTATTATATTCGTCTTTTATTGAAATCTCTTAAGGGAAGTTCTTCTTTTGTGAAGGCCTGTTTTCTGTTATCTGATGCTATGAAATATGTATTTTTTAGAACATCTAAATTTCTCATTAAGGCCTTACAATTCTGTGCTATAAAGTGAAAGGGGGGTATGGAAAGTGATTCATCTATTGTAGATTAACTATTATATGTAAATTAATTTATTTGACTTTTACCTTTACTTTTTATATTTCTATGTAATAGCTGGTTGCTAAAATACAATAAACTGAACTAAACTATATTGTTGTTGTTGTATACTTTCAAGTTGTTTCAGACTCATGGCAGCCCTAAAGTGAATCTATCACATGGTTTTCCTGGCAAAGTTTGTTCAGAGGGTCCTTCATCTGAGACTGAGAGAGTGTAACTTGCCCGAGGTCACCCAAGGGATTTCCATGACTGAGCAGGAATTCAACCAGAGTCATAGTCCAACACCCAAACTATGGTATCAGACTGGCTCTCTCACCTGTATTACAGTTGTTTTTTTAAGGGATGAAAATAATCATATTGACATTATTTCCACTAGATGGCAGCCTTTAAATAGAAATGAGTTGGGAGAGCACTGCAAGTATCATGTATTTGTTATCTGACACTTCATATTTAAAAAAAAAAAGGTTTTAGCCTACTGCTAGAAATTGCTGTGATTTTTGCAGCCATTGCCTTGCTTTAACAAGAGTAGGTTGTTTTCATGGGAAACTTGGGGCAATGAAACAGAAGGGACTGCTGGAATCACAGTGGTGAAAAACCTGGGATGAATCAGGCCAAAAATGGGTTGGAACTTAAATGAAGCTTTATATAGTGGCAGTGAAGGTAAAAAAGGAACACTTGATTCTCTGCTACTATCACATTTGTAGACACACATAATAGACCAGTGATATTTCTCCATGTGGTGAGAAGCTTCTTTGTTACTGGGCGTACATCCCCACTCCATGATATGATATAATTGGCAAATATAATTTAATTGGCATGAAATATAAATAATACACTGACATGGCTGCAAAGCTATGCTGGCATAAGAGGACTGGCTGAACGCTGTCACCCACATTTTGGGGTAACATCTTTGCTAGGATGCAGAAGTAGATCAGATGGGACCTTAGGGCATGGTCAGGTTATAGTCACAAAAGCTCCAATGTTAATGGACTTGCAAATGTCCCTCAATGACTCAACTGTTGGAAACAATAGCACATGAAACTGTCTCTGATTGTCTTGAACCCTCTTCCTCTTCCTGCCAAATTTTCCTTTTATTTCCACACCTGCCCAGCCATTAGGGAGCTGCCACAATTCCCATCAGTCATTTGTCACTGAATGCTAACGCTCATTCTAGACCCCATTGTTTACTCTGCCAAAGAGCCATTAGCACCTTCCCCCTGAGGGCAGAAACTCACCAGATAACTCTGGACATAGGCTGTCACTGTGCTGCTCCAATTCCTGTTCTTGTGCTACTCTGAGCCACATTGCTTCGTCGCTTCTCTGCAGGATAGGTAAATATTACCCAATTCTCCCTAACTTCTCACTATCCATTTTTAACTTTCTTTTCCTTTAGTTCACCTTGTGAGATTGCATGACTGCATGGCTCTTGTGTGCATGTGATTGTTAATTTCCCCCAATAAAACAAAACTTACTTTTGAATCTCCAGCTGGTGTCCCTGTACTACTACTGGTATACACAGATATACAAGATCCTGCTAGGCTTTCTCCCTCTCATAGGCCTCCCCATAGGCTAATATTTCTCCCTGTTTCACGGAGGCACTGGCATTGCAGGTGGACTTCTGAGTCACCCACATTTTGGGGTAACATCTTTGCCAGGATGCTGGAGCCAGTCAGGTCAGGCGCTCGTCACAAACAATTTGTTTCATTATTTGTGGATGAACTCACTTGGAACCACCTTGATTGAGACTTCATTATTGGAGCAGTTTAAGGTGACCATTCATCTTTGATGACCGTTCACCTTTGGTGACCATTCCTCTAGTTGTAATGGCTTCTTCTCACCTGTCCATCTCAAGGATGTGAGAGCAGTGAGAGTGACCAGCTATTTACCCATCTCTTGCCATACATGGTGGCTATTTAAGTTAGTCAAGCTGGGACTGATGCATAGCTAATGCAAGTGATCAGTGCCTCCAAATGGAAGGGCATTGTGCCTGTTTACTTAAAACAAAGAGGCATGAGACTATTGTTAGAGAAACCTTTCCTTCATACTATATAAGCCAACCTCTGTATAGGTCAACCTCAAATAGGCCATTCTTGAGTAAGGAGATAAAAAATGTGGCAATGTGACAAATCTATTTCTTTTATGCTTTTGCCTGGGATATGGAACTGAAACTGCTATGTTTGCTCTGGGATTGGCAGTTTTTGATGTCATTGACTGTGATATCCTGCTGGACTGTTTGGCAAGGTTGGGCAATGAGAACACTACAGTGCAGTGTTTTCAGCTCTCCAATTGGGTCATGGCCAGAACATGAGTCTGATGGACCACTGTTCAGCATCATAAGCCTTTGACCTATGATGTCTGACAGGGTTCTATTTTGTCCTCTGTAGTGTCCAACAACTACATAAATCCACTGAGGAAAATAATTTGAAGCTTAGGTATGAGATGTCACAATATGCTGATGACAGTCAATGACAGTCAGCTCTCTTACTCTGTATTTCCTAACAAAAAGGGAGCCACCAATATCCTTGAATGTTGCCTGGGCTCCATAATAGGGTGGATAACAGTGAGCAAGAAGAAAGTAAATCTTGGTATGAAAACTGTTTGTCAGTAGAAAGTCTGGCTCAGGCAATGAGATCCAAGGTGTTCTAGAAAAAAAAATAGTGCTTTCCTAGAAGATCAAATTCATAGTATGAGAGTGTTCCTAAGCATCCCTTGGATTTCAAAATGGCAAGCAGTAGCAAGAAATATGTTTGAATAGTTATTTTTCTTGTCTGCTATAACCTTTGCTGAATGGGTCTGATTCAGCATTGGCCATGCTTCTGTTACATCACTAGATTGCTAAGTGGTAAATGGTATCAGGATCATATTATCCTCACACTGAAAGACTTGCATAGGTTGCAACTGTTTTCCAGTCTCTCTTCAAGGTGTTTGTTCTTCCCTTTAACTCTTGGCCAGGGGATTCAGGATTCAGGACTGGCTTTCTGCTTCACTGGCAGAGATGTGTTGCCTAGTACAAACTGCACTGAAGCTACATAGTATTAACTATGCCTACGGAATAAACATGGTTGTACTACAACAGCCTTACCGTGAATGCCAGCATTGCACAATATATGGCATATCTACCATTTGTACTTGATTACTATCTCATTGGGCAATGGGAAATGTGCAATGGCCTTCAAATCATGATGAAGATATGGTTCAGGCTGACTCCACAATCTCAGTGAATCAAGTGGTACATTGAAAGCACTGTTACCCACTGGCTGAAAATACATAACCTCGTATACAGCAGCTATGCTCGTGGAACTCTGCTTGCACAGTCATGAATGGAATATGTCTATTGCAATAGTTCTTAATCTTTTCTTTACCAGAGACCCCCTTTAAAATCTTTTGTTGTCGTGGACCCCCAAGACTTAACTCAAGATTTAAAGCCCTAAAGGGCATCAAATATTTATTTAAAATTGCGAATTTAGGGTCTTCAAATTGAGAGAGAAGCACTGAAGAGGGAGGGAAGACTTTTCTCCTGCTTCTTCCCACCAGTTTAAGTCTGAAGTGGATCAACAGCAGCAGAGGTCCAGCCAGCCAGCATTTGCTCTTCACTCTCTTTCTCCCTCTTTCCCTCCCTCCCCTCTTTTCCAGCCATCCGGTCTATCAGAAACACTCAAGCACACTCCAATTTTTTTATGCCTTCTTCACCAGGAGGAGATGAGACCAAGACAAAGAATGGGAAAAGGCGAAAAAAAGGGGGATGAAGGAAAAATTGGGGGCTGACTTTTTCCCCCCCTCCCTCCCTCCTTTGCCTGTCTCAGTCTCCTTTCCTTCTGGTGAAGAAGACAAAGGGGGTGGTGTCTGAGCATTTCTGGAAAGGAGGCCAGAGGGAGAGAGAGAGAAGGGCAAATGCTGGCTGACTGTTGGTTCTGCCATCACTGAGGTGTTGAGTCTGCCTCCTCCTCACAGCACAGCAGCCAGAAGACAGGCAAGTGCAAGCCCAGGCAGCTGGCCAGCCTGCTTGTCTGTCTGCCTGCCTGGCTTCTTTTACTTTGGTTCCTGTCATCTTCTTATTGTGAGGGAGGAGACAGGCTGAGTGGCCTTTGAGACTTTCATGGATTCCCTATATCGTGGACCCCTGGGGTCCAGATTAAGAACTCCTGGTCTATTGCACAATGGCAGAAAAAAGTACAACTTCATGCATCAGGGAACTTTTATGTGCATATGACACCAGACAGATTCTAGTTGAAGCTTTCAAAAAAGTGTTCAAATGCAGGTTTTTAATTTGGCCTTTAAAACTGTATTAGCAGATTTCATGTTTTAATGTTTTTTTTAAAAATATTTCTTTTAGTTGTACTGCTTGATGGCCATGTTGATCAAATGGGACTAGTTTTGTGAGATTTCATGCCTGACTCCTAGGGTCCTCAGAGTAAAGGGAAGGAATCTCAAGGCAAGAGCATCACCTTGAAAACTGCATCTCTATCTAGCTAAAACTGTGTGTTAAGAGTCTCTTGTGGTTCCAGGCTGCTCTGAAGCAGATCTCAGAGCCTGCCCCTGACTATTAGGGCCTGGTCCTTCTTCCTGAACTTTAGGGGGAAAGGGAGGAATCTCAAGGTAAGAGCACTGTTTCAAAGGTATGTATGGGTACATGCATATTTCCTCATTCCTTAGATTTTTTTTTAATTTTTGGATGACATACTCCATGCAGCTGTGGTTGATGCTTAATTTGTTCTGCTTAATGATGCCACCAGAGGCTCCCCAGTGGTGTCACAAGGAGTTGTCCCCCACTGCCATCTCAAAGGATAGGTCTTGAAATCTCACTGTCTGGGATAGATCTAAAAGAGATACCCATGCATAATTTTTTCTGAGAAATAATGGCATTGTTCCAGACTAACACATGATGGTGCTAAAGAACAAGAAGTGGAGCTAGAAATGCATTCAAGTGATTGACATGGGGTCTGAGATGTATGTTGACAGAGGAGTAATAGAATGATTTTCTCTTTTCCTGTTGCCAGCAGCATTAATGACAACTACAACCCAATCCCTCCCCATCCCAATAGCACTTGTGTGTATGGTGCTGCTGTCTGAAATGGATTCATTGACAACCTCTAAAATATCAGTTCATTACAGATTTTGGATTTAACATCAGCCCTTCTCCATAATGATGGTTTTATTGGAAGGATTTTCTTTGTATGGACTGTTACATCAAATATGTAAATGTGTTCATTTAGTTATATCTTATCATGTAAGTTACACCGAGCTTTTAAAGAGGCAGGATATAAACGGATGAGTTCAATGGTGTTGTTGTGGGCCTTCAAGCCATTTCTGGCTTATGGTGACCCTCAGGCAAACGTATCATAGGCTTTTGGGGGCAGAACTTGTTCAGAAGGGGTTTGTCTTTGGCCATTTCCACCCTACACTGTTATAGTGCTATTATTCCACTTTCAACATCCTATGGAATCCTGGGATTTGCAGTTTAGGGAGGGGCATTGAGAATTCTCAGCCAGAGAGCTCCTTGGCCTCAGTAAACTACAAGCCCCAGATTTCCACAGGATGTTGAAAGTGGAATAATGGCACTATAACAGTGTAGTGCAGAAATGGCTTTTGTGTTCCTCTGAGGTTTTCTCAAGGTCACCTAGAGGGATTTCCATGGCCAAGTGAGGATCCAAAGCCTGGTCTCCTAGTGTCCTAGTTCACCACTCAAACCACTATATGAAGCTGGTTCTTGGGTTAAATGTAGAGCACTATTAATTAGAAATTTATCATTACACAGTGGCTGAGCTTCTTCTGTGTGCCTACACCTGGGTAGAGTACAGTGGGAACACAGCAGTGACAGGAGTAAAACAAGCTGCAAAACCAACACCACAAAGGAAAGCAACTGTTTTTGTGGTCATTGTCAAAAAAAAGAAGTCTGTTAGATTTAAACAATGTGTACTCTCCAGTGCCTGTCTTCCAGGTGGAGCAGTGTGGTACAGGTAAGCCAGCATTTCCATGGTGCTTTTAGCCCAAAGGACAACCCATTCCCCAGAAGGCTGAAGCCAACCACCTTTTGCCCTCTGAAGAAAACAAAGATGACTCTACCTGCTTGCCCCATGTCCTCTCCTCTTTCCCTCCCTCCTTCCTTCCCTTCACAGCACCACATAATGCACTGCGCTGCACTACACTAGTGTAATGGATTGTTGGGCCTGGACAGGATTCCAGCTAATGGGCTCCACGTGCAAATAGCTGTAGAGGAATATACATGTTGCCTTGTGCATCTGATACAGAAAGATATATGTTTCATTTTAAATAATTAAATGCATGTTGATTACCATATAGCCAAAGGAGAGATGGACAGGGCTACG
Source organism: Ctenosaura bakeri (assembly GCA_948474755.1). NCBI lineage: Eukaryota > Metazoa > Chordata > Lepidosauria > Squamata > Iguanidae > Ctenosaura > Ctenosaura bakeri. Next base: position 193,277 of record CAOLHI010000938.1, read on the forward strand.
TTATAAGTAAGCTGGTGTGTAAAGGTATGTTAGCATCTACCTGCTTGAGCATTCAGGGCCCAGAGGTACCACCAGGGAATGAATCTGGAGCAAATACCTAGGGTCCCAAACAGTAGAAAGAGCAGAGAGTCCCCTGATACTTTGAAGTAAGTAAATAATTACCATATAATACTCCTCATCCAAATAAGATCATTAAGTCTGAAGAAGAAAAATACTTATCTGCCCTGCTGTCTGGTATTGTTCTTGAACTCATGTGCTAGACCAACACAGAAGGGAGAAATAACAGACAAATTGATTATGTTGGGGAAATATGAGAAGGTCTATCTGTTTATCTTACAAGAAGGACAATGAAAGCAAATACTGTGGTTTCTTTGTTGCTAGAGGCAGCATCACAGGGTCTTACTGTGTGGAATGATGGGAGAAGCTCAGCTGGTCCACACAGACTCAAAAAGAGGCCTCTGCTTACATACAAATAAGGAAAGATCAGGTGAACACAAAATGCTAAGGCAAAACTGTTACTGATATATGCAACAGAAACTTAAGGGAGGAAAATGAAGAACCTGGGTACCTTTGAGGCTTTGCCTTAGGCCACCTGTACTGGGCAAAGGCAGGGAAATTATTTTTCTGGACTTGAGCTCCTAGAATCCCCAGAAATTCTGGATCTGTAGTTCTAAAAAAGTAAATGCAAAAGAAGAACTAACAGAAATTTCCAGACTCCCGGAAGAGCTGTCAACAGTTGTCCTCATCTTCAAAAAGGATAAAAAAGAGGACCCAAGCAAATATATCAATATTTCATTACTCCAGGAAAGATTCTAGAGCAGATTATTAAACAGTCTGTTTAACAGTGCACTTAGAAAAGAATAGTGTGTTTGCTAAGAGCCAGTATGGATTTCTCAAAAACAAGTCACGCCACACACACACACACACACACACAAATGTGATAGAGTTACAAGCTTGGTAGACCAGAGAGTGCAGTGGATGTAGTATAGCTTGATTTCTGTATGGCTTTGGAGAACATTCCTCATGTTATTCTTGCCAGCAATCTATTGAACTGTGGGCTAGACAGTGTTACAGTTAGATGGATCTCTAATTGGTTGACAGTCCAGATCTTTCCTGACTGCTATTCATCCTGGAGAGAAGTGACTAGTGGGTGTCTCAGGGTTCTGTCGTGGGTCCAGGGTTGTTCAACATCTTTATAAATGACTTAGATGACAGTATGGAAAGCATGCTTATAAAATTTACAGAAAATATAAATTAGAAGGGGTAGCTAATACCTCGAAGAATATGATTACAATTCAAAATGACATCATCAGATGGGCAAGCTGTGCCACAACTAACGAAATGAATGTAAACGGACAAATCTAAGATACTATAATTAGACAGGAAAAATGAAATGCGCATGTACAGGATCGGTGAAACTTGGCTTGAAAGCAGTGTATGTGAGAAGGATCTAGAGGACTTAGCTAAATGTGACTCAACAATGTGATGCAGCAGCTAAAAAAAGCTAATGTATATGAGTATAGTGTCAATATCAAGGAGTATAGTGTATGCTGCAGAAGTATAGTATCAAGATTGAGGGAAGCCACTCTATTCTGAGGTGATCCAGCCTCTCCTGAAATGCTATGTCCAGTTCTGGGCAGCACATTTCAAGAAAGATTATTGCCTTGCTGGAACATGCCCAGAGAAGGGTGACCAAGATGATCAAAAGTCTGGAAATGAAACCTCATGAGGAACAACTTAGGGAGCTAGGAGGTATAGCTTGGAGAAGAAAAGACTGAGAGATGACATGATAGCAATCTTTGAATATCTGAAGGGATGCCATGTAGAAGATGGAGCAATTTTGTTTTCACCTGCTCTAGAGAGAACCTGAACCAATGGATTCAAATTACAAGAAAAGATTCCACCTAAACATTAGGAAGAAGTTTTTTATTGTAGGAGTTTTTCAACGATGGAATAGATTGCCTCAGAGGATGGTGAACCCTCCGTATTTTGAGCTCTTTAAAGAGACTACTTATGGGCATCTTTCAGGAGTGATTTAGTTACATATTTCTATTTGGCAGGAGTTGGACTCAGTGACTCTTGTGGTCCCTTCCAGCTCTAATAGTCTATGATTCTATGAAAGCATTCTGACAGGAAAGGGCACCATGTGGGAGGAAACCCTGGCAAAGCAGACAAGGGTTTGCATGTCATGCACTATTCCTGTGGCTTTGCGAACATGGCTCTGTTTTCTTCTCCCCTTTCTCTGTGTGGAAGTTTCAGTTTGCACCTGTACCCACTGCCTTTCTCCAAGCCTTTCTTTAAGCCAGTTTTTTCAGGCCCCTGGTTATAATGATCTCAGTTGTGAGGTGACCAGTCCAGTGTCCACCAGTCCAGTGCCCACGTATCCTCAGTACAGCAGTCAGAACCCAGCATGAGAGGGAGACCTGTGAGTAAGGCAGGAAAGAGATTTGGGTTGGCTGAGTAAATACTAGGTGGATGTGTTCCTACCTTATTCATAATTAACATCTTGAAATCATGCTGACACATACAACCTACTCCACTTATTCCTGGAAAATTTCTGTGTTGGAAAGAAATTGGGACATACATAACCTGGGCACATATGGTATACTGGTTTACCATTATCTCTGAAGTCAATGCACTGCTATAGCTGTTGTTGACATCTTATCCCAAGCATTTTGGCATGGATGCAGCTGGTTTTAGGACTTTGGTGTTGGGCTGCTCATGATTTAATACAGAGTTCTGTAATAAAATGACTCTGGGATGGAACTGCTGCAAATCTTGAGACGGTAAGGCCAACAGGACTCGCTGTACCATTAAGAAGATAATGCCATCTTGGGCAGCAGATTGTTGAGATTATAAAAAGGTGGGAAATCATTTGCTATTTACTTTTTTTTTTCAGTGAGAAATGGAGGGGTGTAATGCTGCAATTATACATTTGCCAAAATAATGTGACTGGCTGTGGTTATAACATATCTAGATTTGGGTGGGTGGCTGTGCTAGGTAGGGTTCTAATTTCTCAGGACCTAGCCCCTCCTTTCCAGTTGTCAGAGGGGAACCAGGAATCTCAGGTTAAGAGTACTGCTGAGAGAGTATTACTCTCAAGTTGAGGGTAGTAGTTAGAACCGGTGATTTTTATTTGAATAGTGTATTTCTCTGCAATTCTGTGCTTTGTGTACCACTCTTAATTACATCACCAAGAGCTGTCCCTTATAGTATCGCCTCTTGTGACATCACAAGGGATTGTCCCTAGGACCTGATTTTGGTCATGAAAGGTCAAGGTCTGAGTTCTAGCATGCACCATTTGCTGCTCTGCCTCAGACACCAAAATGTCTCCCACTTGTTCTGAAAGCAAAGTGATGTTTTGGAAGCACCCTCCCAAAAGCTAGAACTCTTTTTCTTGGTGCAAAATGGATCCTATCTAGGGCAGAAGTGAATTTTGAGAAGCAAATGGGAGCTTGAAATGCATGTGACCTTTGAATGAGAGTAAAAGAGCTTATCGTTGGCAGTAGTGTGTTGAGACAGTAGAGACCTTGAAATTGGAGGTGGCCAAAACTCTCTCGCTGCCTGAAGTAGGAAGCAAAGTCTTCCCAGCATCATGTATTGCGATCCAATACTGCCATACCACTGGGGTAGTTGGAAGAAGCATCATATCAGTAACCAATATCCCAGAAAGAAGAGGATAGCTTGATGGCAGTGTCATCCGCACAGCCCACAGGCCGAGAAGCTGCCATTGGTGACATCCCAAAAGAAAGTAGCCACAGCATTCCGCAATCTAGAAGGGATGACAATGCAGAAAGCATGGCACCTGTACTCTCTGACATGTAAAAAGAGGAAACAGTGGCATTGTCCATGCCTCCCGTTAGCCTACAGGAGGCGGTTATGTCTGTGACACTCATTCCCCTGTAACCCCAAAACGTGGGTGACTCAGGGGTCCACTCGCTATGCCAGTACCTCCACATGACAAAGGGGAATTAATTAGCTCAAAATTAGGAGGCCTGCAAGAGGGGGTAACTTAACAATATCTTTCCACCAATGTTTACAGGGTCATGCAGGAAAGAACTAGCCAGAGAATCCAAAATATAAGCTAAAAGTGTATTTTATTGACAAATTCACACAGGCACACAAAATATCCAAGCACTCACACACTCACACAAGAGCTAACCAAAAGTAAAGGGAGGAAGGTGTGGACAGAAGAATTTCAGGCTTCAGGTGATAATTTCCGATTTCGAGAGAAGCAAGGAAAAGTGGTGATGTGGCTTAGATAAGCACATAAGGGCAGTTCTCATTTGGAATCTAGGTGACAGTATGGCATTCAGCAAGGTGAGAGACTGCCCTGAACCACTCAAAACTTAGGGTTTTTATACCCGAAAAGTACTCTGTGGGTGTGAGTGTGAATTGCTCTCCCAGCCGAGTGGACAATGGGAGTTGCAACACAAACAATGAGGTCTGGATGGTGTTAATGGTCTCAGTGTTTAGGTAACAAAGGGGTAATGTCTGTTGTTACAGCTCTGTATTGTGGAGAGGTTTGGGAGGCAAAGCAGGGAAACTATCACATGTGAGGGAACAGAGTTGAAACAATCACAAGTTTGGTGAGAACTTCCCTTTTAGATATCTGGCTTCATCTTAAGCCTATTATCTCCAGAGCTGCTGAGTAATCTGCCTGACAATGACTTTGGTTGTGCCTAGAGGGGATGTAGCTGACCTGCCTTACAATCTCACGTTTACAGTCAGTAATTTTCTCCTTTCCAGCTTGACCTTCCAGTCACCTCAGATCCCATTGTATATCAATGCCAATTAATGTTGCCAATTAAATAATGTTTGGCAATTAAAATATATCAATCTTGGGAGTGCACAGGGCTGTAACACCCCTCTCTAGAAAAGAAGAAAGTGGTGCCTCTCTATAAAGAGTCAGAGGATGCAATGATGATATCCCCCAAATCCCACAGCACTAGATGCCAGAAATGTCTTTAATGTATTTGGCACGGGGGCGGCATAGGAGCACCACAGTTGACTCTTACAAGGAGCACTGCTGCTTTTGACTTCCCTGGTGGTGTGTGTGTGTGTGTGTGTGTGTGGTGCAGGCCTTGCTACTCTGTCTTGCTTTTCCTTCTCAGATGTGCTATAGTGGAGGTGGACAGGTGATGCCGTTGTGCCCCTTCTTCCTGTTTCAAGGGTGCTGGGAAGGGTGGGCACTGACAGCTCTCTGGTGTGATGGGAACTGGAGAAGAAAGCAGTGCCAAATTTCCAGGGTGGTAGGGGTTTGTCAGGGAGTGAATTTGCTGCTCTTAACATGCCACTGATTGAGTTGACATTTCAGTCTAATGTCCATCAAGAGTTATTACCTGGATGACAGGACTTACATCCACCACCAGGTTACAGTCTTCCCCACTGTGGTGAGGAATATTGTATCTCTACTTAAATGACAGCAATTATTTCTAACTTTCCATCTCTTTGTATAAATTAACTAACACAACTCTTTCTCTTCTTTTTGGTAGTTCATCTCCTCTATGGGGAAGAATTCGTACATGGCCACCCTAGACCAATGTCTCTGTTGCTAGATGAGAAAGTGATAAAGAGGTCTACCCACTTAGCCTGAGAAACAATTTGCCAGCCAGGGAATTTGGCAACCCATCAAAACACAGCAGCAGATGGTCTGACTGCCTCCTATCTGTGTCTAAACCAAGGCTGACAGAATATTTCAAACTGCATTAGTGAGCCTCGTGAGATAAGACAGCAAACAGCTAAATCATCCAGGATCTGAACTCTAATTTCTAACAACATTGCTGTACCCGGCAAATGAGATGCTTCTGGTGCCTTCTTGAAATAGCACAATGCCTCACGGATAATGAAATGCAGCCCAAAGAACAGAAGCAAACATGCTTTTTGGCCATTTCTCCTCAAAACAGAAAGGCCCAGAGGAAATGTTATTTACTACTTCAGAGGAAAGAAAAATAAGAAGGCTCTTTCTCTGCCCAGATGAGCCCCTAGAAGACTCTCTGCATTTGCATTTGCATCAAAGATCTCAGACTGAAAATAAATCCAGGGTAAATATTAATTCTACTAGGGATTTTTCAATTGGCCTCTGGTTTGACTTAAGGTCTGTGGATTACTTGGGGGAAAAAAGCTTTATTTGAGTCCATGTGAACAATACAAAGCGTACTTGAAAATTTTCTGCCCTTTGGTGAGAAATGCTGTCTTGACATAGAGACACCTGGTCAAAAGAAAGGGCAGCGGGTCAATTGCTGTGAGATTTTTCACATTTTTCGGTAAAACTTTCATTAGTACAAAACAATGGTTTTTTTGGCCCAAAATAGTACATTTTATAAAAAATATATCGCATTGTGTGAAAAAAAATTGGGTTATGTGCTCAAAGACTCAATATTTTATGCACAAATTGTATTTTTACCCAAAAAAGTCCCAAAATGTGAAACATGATCCTAAACTGCATAAAAATTATTGTAATCTCATCCAGCCAGGTAAAGACTTCTGACATTCTTTGTTGTTGCAAGTGAAGATGAAGTAAGTAAATATGTCCATCCCTAAAATGGTTCAGCCTGTTTTTGAACTGTAGCACAGAAAGTAGGGGCATTGCGCACTATTTTCTAGTTGAAAGTGGTAAAATCCTTACACTGTCTCTCTCTCTCTCTCCCTCTTCAGTTTTTGTTTCCTGGAGAGTCACAGAAGGATGCACATTTGTAACAGACAGCCTGAAAGAAAAATATGTATCTCAGTAGTACTGAAATTAAGGAAATGAGGAACAGAAGTAAAGTAGTATTTTCTTCCCAGAAAGTCTGAGGATTTTGACCTCTCTAGATAAATAATTAGCTATTCCCCAAGAAACTCCTATCAGCATCTAGCAGGCCATTCCATAACTTGGGAGCAACAGAAGAAAAGGTCCTCTGGGTAACCGCAGCCAACCTAGTTCTGATTGGCTGCAGTAAATTCCTCCCAGAGGACCTTAATGTGCGGGGCGGATTATATGGGAGAAGGCGATCCCGCAGGTAGGCTGGCCCCAGGCCATGAAGGGCTTTAAAGGTAAAAACCAACACCTTGTACTGCGCCCAGAAACTAATAGGCAGCCAGTGTAAAGACTTCAGAATAGGTGTTATGTGGTCAGTTTTAGATCTTCCGGTGACCAACCTGGCTGCCATATTCTGAATTAATTGAAGTTTCCGGACTAAGCACATGGGTAACCCTATGTAGAGCGCATTACAGAAGTCAAGCCGTGAAGTTACCAGTGCATGTACCACTGTTTTTAGGTGTTCCAAGTCCAGGAAGGGGCGCAGCTGGCGTATCAGCCGAAGCTGATAGCAGGCACTCCTGGCTGCCACATCAATTTGAGCTGTCATCTGAAGCGGTGAGTCCAGGAGCACCCCCAAGCTGCAAACACAGTCTTTCAGGGGAAGTGTAACCCTGTCTAGAACAGATTGACAAACCTCCATACCTGGGCTAGGGCCCTTAACAGCAAGTAGCTCCGTCTTATCTGGATTCAGCTTCAGTCTGTTTTTCCTCATCCAGTCCATTACTGCTTCAAGGCATTCATTTAGAGGTGAGATGCCATTCTTAGTTGATGCAATTATCCGAGGCATGGAGAGATTTATCTGGGTGTCATCAGCATACTGATAGCACCTTGCTCCATGCCTCCTGATGATCTCTCCCAGCGGTCTCATGTAGATGTTAAATAGCATTGGGGACAGGACGGCGCCCTGAGGGACACCAGATTTAAGCTCCTTTTTCAAGGAGCAGCTGTCTCCAAGCATCACCATCTGGTATCTACCTGAGAGATAGGACCGGAACCACTTAAGTGCAGTGCCTCCGATCCCCAGCCCTCTCAGGCGTTCCAGAAGGATACCATGGTCTATGGTATCGAAAGCCGCTGAGAGGTCCAAGAGTACCAGCAGGGTCACACTTCCCCTGTCGATACCTAGGCGTAGATCATCCACTAAGGCAACCATGGCAGTCTCGACTCCATATCCTGCCCTGAAGCCAGTTTGAAATGGATCTAGATAATCTGTTTCATCCAAGACAGCTTGGAGCTGAAGGGCAACAGCCCTCTCGATCACCTTGCTTAAAAATGGAAGATGGGAGACTGATCTGTAATTATTCATATCCAGGGGATCTAGGGAGGGCTTTTTTAGAAGCGGTCATATAATTGCTTCTTTTAAACAAGCTGGAAAATTGCCCTCCCTGAAGGATGCATTAACAATATGTCTTAAGTGGGTCTTAATTGCAACTCCTCCCTGGACGACTAGCCATGAAGGGCAGGGATCAAGAGGGCAAGTTGTCCTTCTTACCTTTCCAAGGAGCTTGTCTACGTCCTCGGTACTCACTGACTGAAACTGATCCAGTATAATCTTGTTCACGGGTCGCTGGACGCTCCATTTGTAACTTCTGCTATAACACCGGCATCCAAGTCGGCTCTTATCTGAGAGATTTTATCTGCGAAATGATTATTCAAGGCTTCACAGCAAGCTACGTTAGGTTCTAACAACGAGTTCAGGGGAGTGGGTATCTGAGTCAGATCCCTTACCACCCTGAACAGCTCTGCTGGACGAGAAATCGCAGACGCAATACGTGCAGAGAAGAAGGTCTTCTTCGCTGCATCTATTGCCACTCTATAGGAATGAAGGAATTCTCTATAGCGTGTCCTGTCAGATAAGAGTCGAGATTTCCGCCAGTTGCGCGCTAGTCGTTGTCCAGCCTGCTTCATATTCCTAAGTTCTACTGTATACCAAGGATTGCGGTTTGCAACAGGCTGGAAAGGACGCTTGGGAGCAATCGTGTCGATAGCCCTGGTAAGATCACAATTCCAGGTATTAACCAGGGCTTCGACAGGATCACCGGCGATACCAACCATAAGACCCTCGAGGGCTTTCTGGAATCCAATAGTTTCCATTAACCTTCGAGGGTGGACCATTCTAATAGGTCCACCACCCCTGCAGGGGGGGGATAGCAACCATTAGTCTAACCCTGACCAGGAAATGATCCATCCATGACAAGGTGGTAGTATTTGTTATCTCCACCCACGACTGTGCCTGTTCTGTACTAAAGGCCGCATCAAGGGTATGACCTGCACAATGTGTTGGTCCAGAGGCTAACTGGGATAGGCCCATGTTTGTCATGGATGCCATGAACTCCTGAGCTGCACCTGTTAAACTGGTCTCAAATGGGATATTGAAGTTGCCCAGAACCAGAAGTCTGGGCGATTCTAACACCAACTCCGACACCAGCTCTGTCAACTCGGCCAGGGAGTCTGATAGGCAGCGGGGTGGTTGGTACACTAACAGAATCCCTAGACTATCCCTTGCCTTCAGGCTCAGGTATATACACTCGAAGTGGTCTGTTTTCTGGACAGGTACCCTGGTCATTATAAGATTGTCTTTGTAAACCAAGGCTACTCGCCCCCCCCCACTTCCCCTTACCTGCTCACTGACAGAGTATCCGGCTGGCAAGGCCTGGACCCAGGTTGTGGCACTATTGTCTTCCAGCCAGGTCTCCGTAAAGCATGCCAGGTCAGCGTCTTCATCCTTTAAAAGGTCATGGATGATATGTGTCTTCTTTTTCATTGACCTGACATTGCACAGGAGCAAGGAAAGGTTCTGTGGGTGGTTTGGTTCGCTCTCCAGACACCTTGGGGTAGCAGGGCAAACGGAAGGTGAGATAGGTATTAAACATCTATCTCTCCTTCCCCTGTAATGGCATTTCGCCCTGCTATCACCATATCTCCCTTTGCCCAGCACAGTACTTATTGTCGCTCCTCGTTGTTCATCCATTACATCCAGCCGCCCCCATCATGAAAAAATACCCCCTGCTTGCCCACACCCCCACCCACTCCTACTCCCCCTTCCTTCCTCCCTCTCCTAATTATAAGGCCAGGCAGGAGGGTGTGGCCAGCAGCAAAGCCCCTCTGAGTTCTTCTCCAGCCTCTTTTAAAGGCCAGGCAGGAGGGTGTGGCCAGCAGCAAAGCCCCTCTGAGTTCTTCTCCAGCCTCTTTTAAAGGCCAGGCAGGAGGGTGTGGCCAGCAGCAAAGCCCCTCTGAGTTCTTCTCCAGCCTCTTTTAAAGGCCAGGCAGGAGGGTGTGACCAGCAGCAAAGCCCCTAATAATCAGATACCTCTAGAAAGTCATAAGCAGACCACAGCAAAGCTGTTCTCCCTCTGCTGCCTATTCTTCTTGGCACGTAGCTTTGATAAGCACGCTGCTTCTGGGATCTTTTCACATCAGATGATTATAGCACTGTGATTCTGTTTTAACTGCCCTGGTTCCATCCTGTAGAATCTTAGGATCTGTAGTCTAGGAAGGGGCATTTACAATTTCTGGCAAGAGTACTAGTGCCTCACCAAAACGACAACCCCCATGATTCTGTAGGATGTATGGGTATACATTAACATGGAATCATAGAACTGCAATTGTGCAGTATGAAAGGGATGCTGAATTGGGAGCTTTCATTGACTACCCTGGCTGGCAGCTGGCGATACGCTGGATGCAGTTCTGGGGCCTATTTTCAAACCTAGGGCTAAGCGATGGAGCATGTGGCATTGCAATAATCAATATGTTTTGCCTAGCTTTTCTTGGAAGGGACTTCCACAGCTTGTCAGCAGCCACTAGAAAAGTTCCTCCGCATTCCTACCGAGTTATTTTTTTTCATGCTCTGATTATGAGCTTCAGGGTGGTGGTAGCATCTAGCTGACTGTACTTGCAAGCCCAATGTTGTCTCAACAGGGCCTTGAACTTATCTTAACTTGAACTTATGCACTTTGTGTTGTTTTAAAACACTTGCTTCTGTTAAAGTGCTTTCTGTGCCATTTGTGTCAACTATGTTTCTTTTGCCCCACAAAGAATACTTAATAAACCAATAAGCACATACGGAAACAATGAAATGAAGATGTGCATTAGATGTGGGTGTTTATATATTTATTTCCTGTACATACAGCCATTATGTATGCAGATGAAGAGATGTGTGGGTGGGTGTGATTTTCCTCTTTCTCTCCAAAGCAGACACAGTAACAAAACAGAACGAGATAATCTGCAACGTAATTTTTAAAAGTACAGAATACAATGCACGGCAGTGAAAGAAAAATGAAAAACAGATGCTTCTGGAAATAACCTCATCTTAACTGCTAGCTGAAGAGTGTTTAAACAGGGGGACAAATGCACCTCTTTGAGATTGTTCCATAAACTGGATGCCACTTAAATAAAAGGTTCTCCTTCTAGTGTCCACAACCAAATGCCTGTCAGTGGCATGTCTCCCAGAAGCCAAGCAGAATTCCCAGATAAGAAGATATTCAATAGACTGATATTCCACCTTTCTTCCAGCACAAGACCCAAGGTGGCTATTGAGTCAGGTTATGGGATAGCATGCTACGACATGGGATGAGGCATTTTCTCAGATACTCTGGTCCCAGACCATTTTGGGCAGAAACATGGAGATGATGAGAAACGATAGTGATATAACTTCCCATCATTCCTCATAATTGGCCTTGTTGGTTAAGGCTGATGGAAACTAGAGTCTAACAATGTCTGGAGGGCCACAGGTTTCTGCATTCTGGTTGAAAGCTGTGCTGGGAAAAGATGTACAAGAAAGAAAATGCATGGAACATCAAATGTCATTAAAGAACTTTAAGCATGATTTATTGGGCCTCAAATGGAGCCCTGTCTCTCAGGAGAATGTCTCTTCACTCTTTGTTCTTTAATGAATCTGTGCCACTTCTGTAGAATTACACGTCATAACTTCAGGCAAATTGTAGCAGTTGTCATAAATGTATCTCTCTGGTTTGGCCTTTGCTCTCTTGGAAGAGTCTGAAGTTGAAGAAGAAAGATTGAGAAAAACTAGGCAAACATTCCACAGTTTCTCTCAAGAACAGATACTGCATGCTTCTCCTAAGCTCAGTCCACTGGGAACTGAGAATTTCAAAGCGGAACCACTTTGCCAAGTGGTTTAGAATTTGTGGCTAAGAGACATTTAAGTGTTTTTTTTTTAAAAAATCACACTGATTCATCCACCAGTGACAATGGGTATGGGAGGGATGAATAAGGATGAAGTATAATGAATCTTGACATCTTTCCTCCCCAGTGAGCCTTCTACTCTCCCACACCTACTCCCCCACAGCATTAATAGTCTCCTCCCTCTTTGGCCCCTACAGGACATCTTCTGCTGTTTGCTCCATTCCTTCTCCCTTCCCTCTAGCCCCAGCTGCTTCTGTTCCCCTATACTAACACCCATCCATCCTTTCACCTCATTCCCCTCCAGGGCCCCTGGGGCTGTTCCTCTTCCTTTTGTTAATACTTCCCCATGTTACCTCTCCTCACCCCCTCCATGATCCAGTTTACTTGCTCATCCTTTTTTCTCTCTCCATTTTCTTTCTTATTTCTGCATTATTTTGCTCTTTTTCTGTTTCTTTGTATCTTCCACCTCTTCCTTTCACCTCCTCTACTTATTTTATTTTACCCCCACCTCATTTTTTCTTTCTCTCCTCCTCTTCTCTCTCTCTTTCTCTCTCTCTCTCTCAATCTCTCTCTCCTTCTGCCATACCTGAATTATATGTACCTATATGAGCGTAGGCTCAGCCACATCAGTGCTTGTCCCTTGCCAAGAAACAGGGCATCATACTAAAAGAATATATGGTTTCAAAGAGTTTGAAATAATCTGGACTTAAGGAGTATAGGTCATGAACACTACTTTGACTTGTGCCTGAAAATGGAATAGTAGCCAGTGCAGTTTCCAAAGAGCTTCCAAATGAAGCCCCATGTTGACTGTGTTACAGTAATCCAAATGGGATGGAATTAAGGCATGTGTCACTGTAGACTTCTCCAGGAATGGGTACAATTGGTACACTAGCTTTAACTGTGAGAATGCGTTCCTGGCCAGTGTTAAAATTTGGCCATCCAGGCTCAGATTCAAGACCAGTCATACATGCAGACCAAGAAGCTTATTTTACCAGTATTAGGGTAACCATGGAGGATACGTTGGTATGGGGTGAGTTCTTCAGAGGGAACAGCAGAATTTCATTGTGAAAGAAGTTTTTACTTATTGGCCCTTTTCACATGGCATTTGCCATGCGAAAGGGCCCCTTGAGCATCATGTGATTGTGAGGAGCGATCTGCACGATGCACTCACAATTGCGTGATGCTCCAGGGTAGGGCAAGTGCCACTCGCACACTTTTTCATTTTCGGCTTTCAGCTGAAAATGGTGCATGATCGCATTGCTCCAGGGCCCTGCACGCACTTGCCATGCATGTGGAGCCTCCGGAGCCACAGAGTTCATGCTGCCTGCCCCAGCGCAGCCTGGGAAACTCCCAGGCTGCACTGCGGAAGGAAGAGGTGGGGCTCTTGCACTACCTGCTCAGGAGTAGGCAGCTTGTGCGGAGCCGAAGCAGTGGGGACACAAGCGCCTCTCGCTGGAAGCTGCTTGCACGATCCCCACACCCCAGCGCCGATAAAAGGTAAGGTGAGGAAAGGGCCAAAGTATCAACCAGTTAATTGCTTTATTGCCTGTTGCTACAATGTGTCAGGTGAGGCAGAGAAGATCAGAGCAAGCAAAAATGAAAGTGTCAATGAGAGTTTTTGGGAACTTGGAGTGTCTAAAATAAGAGGCAGGAAATACATTCCTGCCCCAAGGATGAGAAGTGGGAAACAAACATGGGTCTGAGAAATGTCTAAGGATGTGAGGTGATGTTAGATTTATAATCCTCTCCAATCAACAGCTTTATGCACCTAAAATTTAGATTTGTGTCTATAAAACCTGAGAGCTCTGTGTACGCTTTAGTCTCAGCCACTTGGGAAGTGTGCTGTGTTGCTTGCTTTTTCTACAAATAAAAACTACTGTCCACTTCAGAGTGAAGTTTGTGGATTATGAGTTATCTAATACATGACAATGATACTTCCTGCATGTTGTGCTGTGGACACATCTTGGCTACAGTTTGGGAGATACTCATACCTTATATTGACTATTAGGAGGAGTAAATATAAACAGAGACATGTTCCTTAAGGAAATACTTGCTACTTCACTGGAAAAAGCTTGGGTTAAAAATAGACAGATTTCATAATTTTGAACAAGATAACTGAGTTTTGTAGTAGTTTTGCTTAGGTGGATCTGTAATGGTAGAATAATATTATTTTGCCTTTTTTTCATTTTCTTTTTCTTATTACAGTTCAGGGGACTCAGAGCCCTCTTGTGTATTAGTGTTCTAGTGTTTAGTTGTTTAGATTGGTTACTTAGTAAGTCAATGTTTTAATGAGTTTTTTTAGTTTGTTGTTTAGTATTTTATTTTATTTAGTATGTAAACGTTAGTTTATGTCTGTTTTAGAAATATTTGTTGGAGCTTATGTAATTTTGGGTAAAAACTGATAAAGATATATATAAAAAAAGTTAAAACCAGAATCTGGGATATTTTGGGGGGACGGGCTTCAGTAACCATGTTGGCCAAGTGGATTCTGGGAGTTCTTATTTAAAATCTTTAGTTTTAGGAAGGTTTGGGATCAATTAGTGATATTTAATACAGCTTGTTGGATGCTGTCAGAAAAACTGGTTTTTAATTTCTGTTTGTATGTTATGTCTTTTCATTCTGCTACGCTCAGTGTTTTGTAGTTCATCACTTTAATTGTTATTAGACCACTGCCATATGTTTTAAAATAAATAAAAGAATCTGAATGAATTCTGTCATTAGTCTTCCTTAGACTACAAAGAAAAAGAATGAGAAAGCTGGTGTTCCATTTCTCATAAAATGACGGTGAGAATTTAGATCCATTCAATGTAGGATGCAAAAAAGACCACTGAATCAGATTAAGGGTGCTATTTTACCTCTACTCTTCTGGGAGTAAACTGCACTGTAGTCCAGAATAGACATGTTGACTGCATTTTTATTTGCTAGGCCTGAATAAGAGTTGCAAGAAGACTGCTTCAGGGAAAGTATATAGATGATTCCTGATTAATCTTAAAACAAGAGAAAGCTGTTCAGTGTATATTGCCTGTAACAAGAGCATCACTACATTTCCAATTTACAGTCTGTGATGCCCTCCCGGACTGTATAGTTCTCCAGGAGCTACTACACCTGAAAATTAAAACTATAAATATACACATAATTACAAACTACTTTTTGGAAGGTTAACCTTTAGAGGCTTCACTTGAACAAGATATAAATGGATTTTCTCTCCAGAACTACTGTGTTCTTTCTCTCTACAATATTATTTGCTCTGTGAGTGTGTGTGTGTATATATGTGCACGCAAATGTGAAATGTCAGTCTGAAAGTTTGCTTCTCTTTATTGAACTCAGTGAAGAAACTCCAGACACTCACAAAAATATATTATTTTTTGAAATGAAACTACCTTGTTTATTGCATTGCTTTGCATATTATGTTAGGACAGAGCTAATAAATAGTCTCTTTATAGAATAATACTACCAAAATACACTGCATGCAAAGCTGTATGGATGCAAATTGTTATGCTCAGGCTGTGAGATCATGGGGGGGGGTGCGGACAGGCGGGTTCTTTCAGTTCCACCACCTTCACAAGCACAATTGGTGGGGACATAAGAGAGGGCCTTCTCAGTGGCTGCCCCTAGACTCTGGAATTCCCTTTCCAGAGAGACCAGAATGGTCCCCTCACTGCTGTCCTTCCATCAGCAGCCAAAATTGTTTTTAGCCCATTTCTATTCCAACAAGTTTTAATACAGAAAGTTTTGAAGAACGGGTGCTGCATTGTGTTAAGCAACTGGTTTTTTTAAAAATAATTTTACTGAAATTCCAACATATAAAACACATATTATATAACTGTATAATTCATTGAAATATTTTTGGTAATCTTCTTTGTCCTCCCTAGATTTCAAATTCTTCTATATAATCAACATGCTGAAATTAAGTGTACCACGCTAATATTTGATAATATTTCATGATATCTCCTGCAATAAATCCGTACTAAATATTGTATTATATTATATCATACTATTCATCTGATTACATCCTCTTGATAAACAATATACTTATACTAAGCATTGTCATCTGATAGTACCCAGCAATTACCCGACACTATTTCCCATTCTTTTTTTAATCTCTTCATCAGATTTGCCCTTTAGTCTCTGAGAGACTATATCTGCATTCTCGTTTTCAATAAAAGTTGCCCACCATTGATCAATTGTAGGTATTTGCTGAGTTTTCCATAATCTTGCAAATTCTATTCTAGCTGTCGTGACCATATACAATATTATCAGCCAGTATTTCTTTAAAACAGTACCATCCAACATATGTGTCATATTTAACAAATACATTTCTGGTGTCTTATCAAATTGCGTCTTTGATATTGTACAGATCTTATTATGTATTTCCCCCCAATATTTCTTTGCTTTGTTACATGACCACTGCATATGAAACATCGTACCGACCTGTTTTTGACATTTCCAGCACTGCCCTATTCCTGTTTTGTAAAACTTCCAAAAAAAGCCTCCTGAGGGGACACCCATGAGGGGAGCTGCCTAATGTTTTTATTCTTGTATTCATTCCATATCTTCAGTAATGATTTCCTTAAAAAAATGATGCGAAAAGTCTTTGTTGATCACTGATTTATCATAAAACATATAGGCATGCCACCCCATTCTTAAGTTCACTCCTTCAAGTGCAAACATTCTCATATTCTGTAAATTAATCCATTCTTTTATCCAAGTCATTGCCGCTGCCTTGTAATATATCTATAAGTCCAATAGTCCCAATCCTCCTCTTGTTGTTGGATCAGTCGTAACATTCCATTTTATCCTGGGTTTATTTCCTTGCCATATAAACTTAGATAACTCTCTTTTCCATTGTATAAAAGGCTTATTGTTCATAATGATAGGAAGGTTTTGAAAAGGAAAGTTCAATTTTGGAAGTATATTAATTTTTATAACTGCTATTCTCCCCATTAGGGATAACCTCATTCGTGACCAGTTTTCCAAGTCCTTTATTATTTCTTTCCATTTTTTTCGAAATTATTTTGAAATAGTTTATTATTTCTTTTTGCAATCCAGATAGCTAGATACTTTGCCTTCTGTCCTATATTAAATCCTGTTATGTGTGTTAATTCCTTTTCTTCTTTATCACACATATTCTTTGTTAACAAAACTGTTTTTTCATTGTTAATCTTAAAACTGGAGAATTCACCATATTTATGTATTGTATCAGTCAAATATTTTATGCAACTTGACGGGTCATCCAAGAACAAGACCAGATCGTCAGCAAAAGCTTTAAGTTTGTATTGATATTTTTTAATCTGGATTCCTCTGATAGCCTTGTCTTCTCTCATTGTATTATTAAGTATTTCCATTGTCATAATAAATAGTAAAGGAGACAAAGGACATCCCTGTCTTGTCCCTCTGTGTAACTCAATCTGTTTCGTTTTTTCTCCATTAACCACCAATCTAGCTTGTTGTTGGTTATGTTAAGCAATTGTTTTTAATAGCTTTTTTCTATCTTTTTAGTTGCATTTTGATTTTTTTACTAAATTTGAAGTGTTTTAATATTGCAACTAGTTTAATTATATATTTATTTTAACTTTTTGTATGCTTCTAACTG
Source organism: Ctenosaura bakeri (assembly GCA_948474755.1). Classification (NCBI taxonomy): domain Eukaryota; kingdom Metazoa; phylum Chordata; class Lepidosauria; order Squamata; family Iguanidae; genus Ctenosaura; species Ctenosaura bakeri. The sequence continues at coordinate 210,814 of CAOLHI010000938.1, forward strand.
TCCTGTATCTTTTAAAATGTAAGGCACTTTGAGTCTCAGTTTTGTGAGGAAGGCAGGATATAAATATAATAATTAGGTAAGACATACATTTACACATGGTCTAAGCCCCACTGAACCAGGGCCATTTCCACACTAGATTGCTATAGTGCTAGCATTTCGCTTTCAACATCCTATGGAATCCTGGGGTTTGCAGTTTAGGGAGGGGCCACGTGGCCCCTCCCTAAACTGCAAACCCCATGATTCCATAGAATGTTGAAAGTGGAATGATAGTGCTATAACAATCTAGTGCGGAAATAACCCAGGGCTTCTTTCACAATAAAATACTCCAGATTAGGCTATTACAATCTTAAGTGAAATGGCACCCTTGGTCTTCTATCTGGAACATGTGGATAATGCCAACCTACTTTTCAGAGCTGTGAGTTTTACTCAGATGATATATCAAAATTATAGGGAGTGGTTTTTTTTTTAATGTTCTTGCTTTCAATTAGTACAATCTCTGTGTCTTTTCGGAAGGACATCTTACTTCTTCTGCAGCCTTAATATTAACTTTTATAGAATTGGATCAAAGATGGGATGTTGCACAGAAATTGCACCCCAGCATAGATAAATAGACCTCTCAAGAATAATAGCGTCTTAGACTTGGAAGAGATCAAAAGGACAATGTAGTCCAACCACCTGCTTTGTAGGAATACACAACTAAAGCACTCCTAAAAGACATCCATCCAGCATCTCTTTAAAGACCTCTGAAGGTGAAGAGTCTATTCCACTGCTGAACAGCTCTTACAGTAAAAAAGTTCATTTGAATATTTAGGTGGATTTTTTTTCTTGTAATTTGAATCCTTGATTCATGTTCTAATGTCTGGAGCAGCAGAAGACAAGCTTGCTCCATCTTCTACATGATATTCCAGATATTTAAAGAATGCTATGATGTCACCTTTCTCTTTTCCAAGCTAAATATACCCAGCTCCCTGAAATCATTCTTCATAAGGCCGGTTTTCCAAATCTTTGGTCATCTTGCTCATTCTTCTCTGGACATGATCTAGCCTGCCAATATGCTTCTTGAACTGTAGTGTCAGAACTGAACAGAGTATTTTTGGTGAGTCCTAACCAAAGCAGAATGGCACTACTATTTCCCTTGATCTGGACACCATACTGTTGTTAATGCAGCCCAGACTTTCACTGCTTTTTTTGGCTGCTGCCTCACAGGCCCTTTTCACACGTGGGCGGGGGAACGGGGAAAGCCACGCTAAAACGTGGGCTTACCTTGTTCCGTCACGGCGCGGAGCAGCGCATTTCACTGCTCTACATGCAGCAGCGTCCCGTGGTGTCCTCGGCGCCCGGCAGCGCCCAAAATGGCAGATTTTGACTGGCAGAGCCTCTCCACCAATCGGAGAAGCTTGCCAGCCAGAAATCCCGCCCCCTGCCCGATCTGCAGGGACGCCCTTTTGCGCATCCGTAAATCCATACGGGCACTGTGACGGGGCTGCAGGGGCTGGACGCCCCGCGCCTTTGAAAAACCACATAAAATGGTTTTTCAAAAGCACGCGGCACCGCCACTTGCGGGCGCTCGACCACGGATTGCGGTGTGGAATTACTTGAGAGTAATCCACCCCAATTCGCGTAACAGTGTAGACGACTTCCGCGGAGGTTGCTCTACACTGTTTTTTTAACTCCATGTGGAAAGGGCCACAGTTGACTAATGTTTAGCTTGTTGTTTACTAAGACCCCTACATCTTTCTCAAATATATTGCTTTCAAGCCAGGTGTCACCCATCCTATATTTGTACATTTCATTTTTCCTGCCTAGATGTAGTACTTTAGATATTCCCTGTTGAAACTGATTTTGTGAATTTGTCCCAGCTCTTCAATTTCTCAAAGACATTTTGAATTCTCTTCCTGTCCTCTGGAGTATTAGCTAATCATCCTCATTTGGTGTCATCTGCAAATTTGATAAACATGGCTCCTATTCCATCATCTAAGTCACTTATAAAAATGTTAAAACACCAGACCCAAGACAAAACCCTGGGGCACCTCATTAGCCTTTTCTTTCCAGGATGAAGAGGAATGATTGGTGAGTATTCTCTGAGTTTCGTCTGACACCCAATTACAGATCCCCCCTAACTGTAACACTGTCTAGCTCACAGTTCACCATTTTGCCTGGAAGAATGCCATAGCAGACTGTGTCCAAAGCCTTTCTGAAATCAAGACATACTTCATCTACTGCAATCTCCTGACCTACTTGTAACTTTATCTAAAGAAGAGATGGGATTAGTCTAGCATGACTTATTTTTGAAAAAGACATGCTGGCATTTAGTAATCACAGAATTCCTTGCTGGTTGTGTACAGATTGACTGTTTAATGAATTTTTCTAGAACCTTTCCTGCTATCAGCATCAAACTGACTTGACTGGTAGTTGTTCAGGTCCTTTTTGCCCTTTTTGAAGAGGGGGACAACATTTGCCTTCCTCCTATCTGCTGGGACATTTCCCATTCTCCAACAATTCTCAAAGAATTTTAACAGTGGTTCTGAGATTATGTCTGCAAGTTCCTTTAATACTTTTCAGTGCAGCTCATCCAGCTCTCAAGACTTGAATTCATTTAGAGTAGCTAGGTATACCCTCACCACCTCTTTACTTTTTCTGGGCTATAGTACCCTTATTGCATGATTTATTCTATTTTCAGTTAGAGCACTGTTTTCCATTGGGGAGAAGACTGAGACAAAGAAAGTATTAAATAGTTCACCCTTCTCTCTGTCCCCATTAGTATTTCACATCTTCTCTAGGTAGTGGCCCTGCCATTTCCTTGTTCTTCCTCTTGCTTCAGACATAGCCCCTAAGCCCCCTTTTTATTATTTTTAACCTCTCTGGCAAACCTAAACTCATTCTGAGCTTTAGCATTTCTGATTTTTTACTACAAGTACTGACTAGTTGTTTGTATTCTTCTTTAGTGATTTGCCACTTCTTCCATTTCTTAAAGATGTCTCTTTTAAATCTCAGCTTGTCTGAAAGTTCTTTGTACACCCACCTTGGTTTCTTTAGATGTGTCTCTCTTTTCTTCCTCTTTGAAATGTCTGCAGCTGCGCGTTCAACGTCTTACCTTTTTTTTTATATATAATTTTTTAATTAGTTTTCCACAACACATAAAAAAAAGAGACATACATCACAATGTTTGGTATGTCTCTCCCCCACCCCATTTCCCTATATTCTTCTTCTCCAGTTCAGTCATTATTATCTTTTCCATAATGTATCCTCCATTTTTACACAAATACATTTTTACCGAATCATCATATGTATTTATATTTTTAACCAATCCATTACCCCTTTCCATTCTCTTTCAAAGTTCTGAACAGATTTATTTTTTTCAGAGAATATGCTAATTTTTCAGTCTCTACCATATCCAACACTTTTAGTTCCCATTCTTCTAAATTAATTTCTATTTTTTCTTTCCAGTACTGATCATATGTCAACCATGCCACAGTAATCAAATACAATATTGTCTTTTGATGTCTTATAATCTCTCAATTCTGACCTAATATATTCAACAAATAAAATTCTGGTGCCAATGCAAAATTCACTTTACAAACTTTTTGAATTGCATCATGAATTCCCTTCCAAAATTTCTCTGCATTTTGACAAGTTCATCACACATGAAAAAAGGTTCCCACCTTCTCCCCACATGTCCAACACTTCACATCTCCATTTTTTGCAACCAGAGTCATATACCATCTATGCATCATCTTATAGAAGTTTTCTGTTGAATTTAAATTCCGAGTAAATTTTATATATGTTTTCCATCCTTTTTCCCAAGCATCTAATTTAATTGGATGACCTACATTCTGAGCCCATTTAATCATCATCCCTTTTATTATATCTTGTTCCATTTCCCTCTTTAATAGTAGTTTATATAGTTTAAAGATTCTCTTCTTTTGATGTTCTTTCATCAGTAAGTCCAATTCATTTTCTTTTCTCTCAAATCTGCATATTTTTTGGTCCATTTTAAACCTTTCTTTTAGTTGTCACCAAGGGAACCAATTTAATTCATGTCCATCAACTTTCAGCTCTTCTGCCATCTTCATTCTTGGATTGTCTCCCTCCTATTTCAGTATATCATAATATTTTATATAATAATAATATGATAATAATTTTCCTTGTTTGTTGGGGTACAACGTCTTACCTTTAAGAAATGCCCATGCACCGTGAATTCCCTTCCCTTTGAGCATTTCTGACCAAGAAGAGAATATATAGAGTATACGGCTTCAGCTTTTGGGCTGTGCATTCTAATGGAAAAAAAAATCAAATAGGGTTAGTTAGCATCACCACAATGAGAGGAGGAATTGCATGACCCTTGAGATGTTGTTGGATTGCAACTCTCAACGTTCCTTATCATTGGACTGATGGGAGCTGGCATTCAACAACATCTGGAGGCAACACAGCTCCCACCCTGAAAAGGAGGTTGTCCTTCCCAGAAGCTTTGGGAAATCATCAACAAGAGTTATACATTTTGAACTCAGTTCCATAATGACTTGGCATATAACCAACTCTGTAAGACTGTTGACTCTACTACTGCATTTCACTCCATATATACAGCAGTGACGTAGACTCAAGTCAATTGACTTGAACTTGAGTCTAACTCAAGTTGCTTCAGTGACTTGACTCAGACTCGACTCATCAATAAATGATGCAGGGACTCGACTTGAGACTCATCCTTTTTTTAGTGATTGACTTGCAGCTGTTGGTACTCCGTTCTACTTCCTGCTCTATCCTTTCCCTAATCAGCAGGGAGGGAATATTGTGCTGACCACACAATCAGAGCTGCATGTGCTCCATGCTCCCCACCTCTGCCTCTCCTTTGTTTCTCACCTTTCTCCAGAAGCCATTGATATGAAAGCAAAAGAGCAGGAAAAGTTAAGAGCAGGAAAACAGGGGTTTGCCCCTTTTTTTATGGTGAATGTGGACAAGGAATGATCTGGGCATCTGCAGTGAGGAGGGTTAGGGGTTGAGGTCCCATGGATGCTAATGTGAAATTTTCCTCCTCCTCCTCTCTCTCCCCCATTTAGCCACCTCCTTCCTCAGTGGGATTGTAAAGTCTTTCCCATTCATGTAAGTATAAAATCCCCCGTCTTTGCCCTCCCCATTTAGACACCTCGATCCTCTGGTCAGATTCTAAAGTCTATCATATCTATGTAACTATCTGATCTGATCCTCCGGATTCAGAAACAAGGAATAAGTCTCATAGGAGATGCAGGTAAACTTGCTTCCACTTCTTAAGGCTGTTAGTTATCACCATCCATCTTGCACCCATCTTAAACAGGTTCCCTCTGAAGCAAGTCCTGTATTGAAGAAAACTGGGCCCCAAGCAAGAGTGCTGGACCATTATCACTGCATCCTGGGAGTGAATTCTCTCAGCCTCCTGTTGGATCTGAATTCCAGACCCATCAAGCCAGATCCAAGGACTCAGGATCTGTTTTTAAAAGGGGAAGGAAGGGTTCAACACTGGCAGAGTGGTTGTTACAAGTTTCACCTACCTGCAAGGGAAGGAAAATTATAGCTCCCCTCCATTATTATTAACCATCCTTAAACAAGAAGACTCCTAGGCGCACAAGCCCCTTCCTTGGCCATTTCCGCACCAGCCTGTTATAGCGCGATGATTCCACTTTCAACCTCCTCTGGAATCCTGGGGTTTGCAGTTTCGGGAGGGGCCGGCCGGCCCCTCCCGAAACTGCAAACCCCAGGATTCCAGAGGAGGTTGAAAGTGGAATCATCGCGCTATAACAGGCTGGTGTGGAAATGGCCCTTGTGTTCAGTGTGGCTTACTCCCAAGGAAGTAGGCAAAGGCTAGACGGCAGGCAGCCTTTTGTTATTCTCGGCAGGGCTCCACCACAACCCTTACTATCGCCTACTAAGCTTGAGAATTTGGGACACTTCGGAGTGACAACGCCCGAAGGGGCTCCACTACAGAGGGGTCTCGGTGGTCCCATTTTCGCACCTTCCCGCCGCCCAGTCTGGTAGGAACCCCCACCCGCTCCGCCGGGCTCCAGACACCCCTGGCTGCCCTTCCACGCAGGCTTCCTGGCGATCAGGCGCCGCAATGGGGGGGCGACGGATGCCCGAGTACAGGATCGGGCTGCGCGGCCGCTTCCGCTCAGTGTGTGCAGGGCTTACGTCCGAGTAAATCTCCCTGACAGGACAGGGCTGTCAACCCCCCCCCGCTAGTCCCAGAAAGTTAGAATAAATAAATAGTCCGGGGGGGGCGACTCTCTTGACCCCAGAGGAGGAGGAGGAGGAGGGGAAAGAGGGGGCGCTTTCCCTTTAAGAGGCAGGGCTCCCTGGCTTTGACGTCAGGGTCTTTTTGCACCAGAGCATCCCAGCATCCGATCCCCGGCTCAGGCAGGAGGAGGAGGAGGAGGCGGCGGAGGGAGCGGGGAAGAAGGAGAAGAAGAGGAAGGAGAGGCGCCGAGGGCGGCTGGCGCGGCGAGGAGGGAGCGAAGCAGCCCGAGCCGCCTCGGAAGCCCCGCGGCGCTGCCGGCTCCGTCCTTCCCCCGCCGCCGCATCCCTCCCTCCCTCCCTCCCTCGCGGGGCAGCCGAAAGGCCAGCGACCTCCTCCGCCGCCTCCCCCGTCCCTCCGTCCGTCCGGCGACAGCAGCGACCATGTCCGTGGCGGGGCTCAAGAAACAGTTCCACAAAGCCACCCAGGTAGGGACGGGGGGGGCAGGACTGGAGGGCGTCCGGGGGGAGGGCTGCCCCTTCCCCGCCTTGGGGGCGCCGTCGTGGCGGGTCATGGACGGCGGTGCGCCCTTGGAGCCTCTCCCCATCCCCACGCTCTCCGTGGGGAGCCTGTGGGGGGCGCTGGGCGTGGGGGGGCTCTCCCGCGCTCGGCTGGCGGAGAGGGGGGCCGGTGGCTGAAGCTGGCCGGTGCGCGGGTGCGCGTCTTGCTCCGGGGAGGGCGGCCGCCCGTGCCGTCGCTCCTAATCCGGGGTCGGAGGACCCCCGTTCGCCCCCTTTGGCGAGGCGAGGCAGCCGGCTCGGAGCGAGCGGCGTCTGCCAGGCACAGGCGGCCTCTCTTTGCCGCAGAATCTGGAGAGCGTCCCGGGTCGGGTCGGACGGCTCTGCCGCAGCAAGCGAGGGGGAGCGCAGGGGCCGCTTCGCCAGGGAAAGAGTCCGCGTGCGGGAGGAATAGGCGCACGCGCGCACACACACACACCCCGGGAGCCCAGTCAGTGCCTCCTTTCCCCCCCCCAAAAAAACATCCCCATATTTTTATTCATGGCCGAGCGCGGGAAACCCAGAGCCCGCGCCTCCGCGCGCACCGCCGCTTCCCCGCATTGGAGCCCTTGCGCCACTGCGCCGCCCTGGGAGGCTGTGTGGCTGCTGCGCCCCCGCACCGCACCGCGGCTGTGGCTGCGGCGCCTCGCGGAGGAATAGCGGCGGGGAGAAGCCCCACGCAGAGCAGACGGGGCGGCGGTGGGGTGGTCGATGGGACGGGCCTATGTCCAGACCGCCGCCGCCCCCTCCCCCGTCCCTCAGCCTGTCCGGCTGGGCTGCGGATTATGTAAAGTCCTCCTCCGGCGACCTTGCCGTGAGGTGGTTCGTGGCCGGGCTTCCCCCTCCCCAGCTGCTCCCTCCCCCCGTGTGTCCCTTGCCCTCCCTCAGCGGCCCGAGCGCGTCCTCTTCCCTCCGTCATTTGCCTTCTCCTCAGATCCCTCGCGCAGAAAGAGGTCTCTTCTTTGCGGGCAGCCGATTAAACTTTATTTTCCGGCTGTGCTGATGTTCTGCTTTTAAAGCACAACGTGGAGGAGACTTGGACTGGAATTCTTTCCTGGGCTACCTTAGTTCAGAAAGATTTATTTGTTTTGCGCGGTGGAGAAGCAGCTCCGTTTGGCTATCATTAGGCTGTGTCTGGACAAGGCAGTGATTTAACTTCTTAAATAACAGGGATAAGGTGGAACGCCCTTTTGACTGGAAGGGATGTTCCTTAAAAATGCAGTCTTGAGCATCCACCAGGCTGCAGTGTGCGTGAGGAACCTGTCAGGCGCACGGATTGAAAGAGCAGACTATGCAGAGCAGTTTTGTGTTAGTCTAATCATAAGTAAATCCCAGCAGTTCAATGGGATTTACTCCCCCTGAAGCCTACTCAGGGTTGCAGCAAAGGATGACGCTATTAAGTTACATCCTGCAAACCAAGGATTATGATTTGATTGTATCTATGTAGATGCCAACCTGAGATTGTGTCTGTCTAGATGCAAACCTCAGGAAAGGACGGGAAAAAATGATTCCTAAGATCTGTGGGATCATAGTAGTGCAGCTTTTCTCTTTATCTTATGCACCACGAAGGCTGCATATTATGTAATGCTTCTTGTGAACTGCCTTCAAGATAACGTCAAGCCATTTAAAATATCGTCCTAGCAAATCTGCTTTCAGGATACAGTGCAACACAATCCATTTCCAAACCCTGTTATCACTGATACCGTTGGGGATGTAGACCTTCATGCCAGCTGAAAGGAGAAGATCTGTGAATGCATACTGTCTTCAGAATGTTCATTCTGCATCTTGTCTTATCTGAGCTCTAAAAAAATAAAAAATAAAAAAATCGTAAACAGCAAGCTCTTGAATACTCTTAACTGGGTGAGTTTTGGCAAATGCTTTCCTAAGCAGGTGTGATATACAGCAGCCATTCTTCAGTTCCTTTGACATCAACATGGTGTGATCTATCAGAGCCATGACAAACAGCTTGTGTAGCTGTCTTTTCCAACACAACTTCTTGTCATTCTTTACCATATCCAAAGCCTTTCAAGCTTCAGGAGAAAGGAAGTCATGTTTTGACCATTTAGTTGCTGGCCAAGAAGAAAAATGATTAGATTAACCCTCACCCAAACAAATAAAAAATTCTTAGCACCTTAATTGGGGATATTTTCTGATCCCATGGGTATTTGAATGTTTTGTGCAGTATAAAAAAAATGCCTCATGTCCACAGGGTACAGAGTCAAATCTGTTCCTCAATGCCTGAACAACCCAAGCCAAAAAAACACATGTTCTCATGGGGTGAAATATTTGTTTTATGTAGCTGTCATCTCTCCCTGTTGGTGGGGGCGGGAAGCCAGTATAAATGCAACAGATTTGTTAGAACAACTTTTGGCTCCAGTCCCTTTTCCTCCCCCATTAAACATGCCTGTTCATTGCAGGTGTCTGAAACTCAAGGACTTTGTTTACAACTCATCAGGCAACAATGTTGTAGAATACTCACCTTGTGGGTCTCCTTGTGAATTCTGAAACAACATGACTGTGGCCCTTTTCGCACGCAGTTTCTGTTGCGAGAGGGCCCCTTGAGCGTCGTGTGAATGGGAGCGTCGGTCTGTATGACACACTCCCATTCACTCGACGCTCATGAGCCTAAAGCAGGACGTGCACACATTTTATTATTTTCGACTGGGAGCCAAAAATACTGCGTGGTCGCGCAATGCTCCCGGGGCCCTCGTGCACTTACCTGCTGTGTGGTGCGTCAGATGAGCGGGCCGGTCACACTTCCTCGCCAAGTGCAGCCTACAACTCTCAGGCTGCACTGTGGAAGGAAGGGGCGGGGTGCTAGCGTGACAGTCGTACAACCAGGAAGCCAGCTGCGGGAGAATGGAGGAGCGATGCGAGTGCCTCGTGCAAGAGGCTGCTTGCATTAACAGCACCCCCCACCTCCACGAGCAGGTAACGTGCGGAAAGGGCCTATGTGGGACTAAAATATTGTGGTCTGCCTAGGTGAGAATTAAGAGGAGAGAATTGTCTTATACTTACCATTCAGATACATGGAAGTAGTATTTTCAGAGGTTGTGGAAGACTTTCAATAGACAGGCTATTGACTTTGTTTCTTTATATGCTGCAGGTTTCACTAGGCAGGATTTTGATTTTATATCTGCAGAATGGGCACCTTACACCATGAATTAAAACCTAATAATAAAAAGTTAAAAGGCAATTAAATAAATGACCACATTTAAAACATCAACACTTTAAAACAATGTTTTAAGGATCATGTACTGCAACACTATAGAAGGTCTTTCTCCAAAGGCACTTAGTTGCCAAATAGAAAGTTCTTTATCTGCCAGTGTAAGATAGCAGGGAGGGGGCTACCCTAGTCGCTGATGAAGCTACTTGGGAGCAGTGACCAAGACCTCATTAAGGCCATTTCCGCACTACACTGTTATAGTGCTATTATTCTACTTTCAATATCCTGTGGAATTCTGAGGTTTGTAGTTTACTGAGGCCAAAGAGCTCTCTGACTGAGAATTCAAAAGGCTCCTCCCTAAACTGCAAACCCCAGGATTCCATAGGAAGTTGAAGGTGGAATAATAGCACTATAACAGCGTAGTGTGGAAATGGCCTATGTGTGCCTGCGATGGGTGGAGGGACCAAGAGAAAGCCTTCCCCAAAGATCTCAGAACTTGGGCAGGCTCATATGGCAGCAAGGGTTATTAGAATTATATATAACGGTGACAAATATTACTGACTTTGATTAATATATTTTAATAGGCATACTTCCATTTCACTTTTGAACCATTGACAAAATTCTCATGAGAAGTTCAAGCTGAACAAGTCCAAGCTAAGAGTGTGTGGAAAGTGAGGACCACATTTCTGAAACTTTCATGTTGGTTAATATAAGGAAGAACTAAATCCTGAGTGCATATATCTAATGGATCTATCATTTCCATGCAGCGAAAGGTGATCTTGCATTCTGGAATCCTTGAATGTAACTCATTAGTTAATTCATATTTTATACAAATGACTTTTAAGCCAATTCATGCTTTTGTTTCAGTTTTTAAACAATGTGTCAAACTTTTATTTCCTTTTATTTTAAATAAGACAGTAAACTGATGCTTTGCAGAAATCTTGAAAGTCTGTGCCAAAAATTAAACTACTCTTCTGAATTTAAATGTGGTGTCCCAGAGATCTGCATTTAAACTAGCTTGGGCTCCATGAAATGCATGTGATCAGAGTTGAGGAAACAAGATTCACAACCTCTTGTCCTCTCTTCACCTGTTTAACCTATTCTGCCGCCCAGTTAACATAATCTGATAAAACGCCCACACACACCTCCTATTTATCCCTCTTTTGCACACAGTAAAGCAAAGCAGCCCACGTTTTCTCATTCCTTGTATATTTTTGAATCAAATATCCTGACTGGTTTTTGACCTTCTCTGAAGTTCTTGGCTCAGCCTTCTATGTCAGTCTCTAGGTTGCCTACTACATTACATTTTTAAGGTATGTAGCATGTATTTAAGTATGTATGCAGCAAATTGGTGTTTGAAAACACAAATTGGGGCCAAATGAGAAACCAGATAATGATAATAATTAGTGACTCCCTCCCACATCCAACCAGCTATAGCATAGCACTGGGTCTAGTTTCCAACTGCACTAACCTCAGAGGTCTAGTGCCTAATAGCTCAGTTGCCTAATAACTTTGGATCTCGGAGCTAGGTGAACAGAAATCTACACTTACAGCTCCAAATCTGAGCAGCTAGTGATATTTTTACCTCTGCATGAGAAAATGATAGAAGGGGCAAGAGTTGATGTCTATGCAGTAATGACTGGCTTCTTGTTAGTTAGTGCCAAATACACTAGACCTATGGAAACAATTGTTGAGTTATGAATCAAAACATATGTATATTCCGTTAATTGAATTGGTATATGCTAGTCAGGACTACTGACAAGAATTAAACCATTATGCATTAACTTTTAGAAAAGTAGTACAGTATATACTCGACTATCGGTCAAATAATTTTACTCAAAAAATCAAGCTTAAAAGCCAGGGTTGACTTCTCCACAAGTCAACTTGAACTTGCTGAAAAGGAGTTTTAGAAGGTCCCTGAAAAACCATCCAGACCTCCAGTGTGCCTATGGTGCTCAGGGGAGGCTGAGGGAGTAGATTGTCACAAATTCCTCCCAGCTTGAGGAGTTCTAGGGCTTTCTGGCCATTTTGCTTCTCTCCAAGATGGGTGTCTGTGTACCTCAAGCTGGGAGGAGTTTGTGCTGATCTGTTTTCTCCCCGCAGCAGCGTGGGCTCCCTGGCAGGAACCTCTACAAACTCCTCTTGACTGTATGAAGAAGCTGGCAGCTTGGGAGAGAAGTGAAAAAGCCCTAAAGCTCCTCAAGCTGGGAGGAATTTGTGACAATCTGCTCCCTCAACTCCCCCCCCATCAGCATGGGCTTCCTGGGGATCTGGATAGTTTTACCAGGACCTCCAGGGAGCCTGTGTTGCTGGGTGGGGGGCATCAACTTATCCATGGATCATAACAAATTCCCTAATTTGGGGTCTAAAACCTGCCCTTGATTCATCCATGAGAAAGTCAAGTAAGCTATTGCCGTCTTCCAAATTTTGTCTGACTCAAGTCGCCGTCCGCATCAACCCAAGCTAGCATCACCAATGGTGGTGGGGAGGGATGCTGAGAACAACAATCAGATAACATCTGAAGCACAGCTAGGTGTGATTTTGTCTCTAATAGGTTTTTAAAATTGTTAGCATTAGACAATAATAATCTTTTTCCATATTATAATGTCAATGCTGTTAATGTTCTTAGGCCCTTTCCACACGTTACCTGCTCGCGGAGGTGGGGGGTGCCATTTGTGCAAGCAGCCTCTTGCGCGAGGTACTTGCATCACTCCTCCGTTCTCCTGCAGCTGGGTTGCTGGTCACGCGGCCGTCACCACTTCCTTCCGCAGTGCAGCCTGAGAGCTGTAGGCTGCGCTGGGGGAGGAAGCGCGATTGGCCCGGCTCGCCCGATGCACCACAGGGCAGGTAAGTGCGTGAGGGCCCCGGGAGCATTGCGTGACCACGCAGCATTTTCGGCTTAGAGCCGAAAATAAAAAAATCAGTGCGCGGCCCGCTTTAGGCTCTTGAGCGTTGCGGAAATGGGAATGCGTCGTACTGCTCCCATTTATGCGACGCTCAAGGGGCCCTCTCGCAAAAGAAATTGCGTGCAGAAAGGGCCCTCGTGTCAGGAACCAAATTCACACACACAAATCTAATAGTGCTAATACACTATTTATTAGGAGTGTGATGCATAGTACAGGACTTCAGTGAGCAAACTGAAGGCAATTAGCAAAATCCAAACATTAGAAGCAAATAGTTTCCCATTCCTCCTGCAAGAGACCTTGAAGTGCTGGCTTCAGCCTGGCTGTGCTTATCACTACATTCCTAGCTTTGTTTACCTAACGATCTCTGGTTCCCATACCTTGTTACAAGCAAGCAGTTAATTAACTCCTACTACATGTCCCATAACTGAAATATGGAGGGCTACCCAACATCTAGTTTTCCATGTTTTTCCATATAATGATTTATGGTTTTCAAACGAGGTCACTTTGTTGAATTTTCAGCCATTGTCCCTTTAAATAAGTAAGTAAGTAAGTAATGTGTTGCTCATGAAATATGAAATAACATGCACTAAGCTGTAGCAAATGCATTATTATCTTTTGAAACTAATACCTATTAGCCTTTTAGGAATAAAAATCTGAGCTCTGAATCTGGAGCTTGTCTATCTTATTTCAGAGTATCAGCCACCATTTTATAATAGAAATAAAAGGTTGGAAGAAGTGGCTTTTTGGACTGGAAGAAGTGGCTTTTTCTTCTGATTGTAATAAATTATTCTAGTTGTGAAGAGGGTCAGGCCTGCTAAAAGTTCTTACAGCATCTTCTGTGTAGTGAGTTTCTTTGTCACTTCCCAGGATTCTGCGATACATTTTGAGATTCATTAGACAGATTTCTCAACAAACCATTGTTTACTTTTCCACCCTTCCTTAACTGATGTTTAATTGTGTCAGGGTTGGTAGGATTTGGCTCCTCTGAGCATGAGCAGAGTGCTATCTGTGAAGCAAGACTTCGCTGCAGCAGAGAGTCCCAGTGAAGCAGAAAAAATTCCAGAGGCTCATTAGTTAGTCTTAGAGTACTGATTTATTGCTGCACTCTAAGATAAGACTTAGCAAAAACATGCTAGCATTCCAGCAATTAGACAAAGAGGAAAAACAGAAGATAACGGAGAAAAATAGGGCAGCATCTCCCCTTACAAACAGTATACTGCCAATAGCATGGCAGGTCTAGCTAGGGCAGCTAACTGGCAGCTGGTCAAGGCAAACACCAGCCTTTTTATGCTACCTTGTCACCCTGAAACTAGTGGGGTGACCCAATCAGTGCTCTGGCGTGTGGCCTTCTCTAATACACAAGACATAGCCATAACAATTCTGCTGGCCTTGCACCTGGCTGTCTGGCCACACCGCCTCTTCCCTCTGCCATTCACTCAGAGGAAACCTTTGCCTGCCCGACAACAACCTTGACAAATTGTACTCAATTTTTTTGTCTCCTCTGGAGGGCAGTGATCTGGCATGAGTGATATGGAGTTGCACAGCTATGTTGCTATTCCAGCTATAGGTGGCACTGTGTCCAAAATGAGGCTGACAGCTATGCTGCTATTCTAGCCTGTTCTTTGCAATTAAAACTCCTGTCCTACTAGTTAGCTATTATGGGCTGGTTTGTTCCCTGAAACAACTTGGTATGGTGTAAGCAGTGGGATCTGAATCCATGTCTCCATCTGAAACAATCTGATACTTGATGAGGCTACTGAGCAGGCCACTTTTTAAAATATTGATAGATCAGGCCCCATTTTTCACCCCTGTAGGTCCCTAGGATATATAAAAACCTATATCTTCTCACAAGGTGGTGAGTTTCACTGCCCTATATGGATGGACATAGGAATACCAGATTTTCAACTAATATATTGACAAATAAGATGTGCTACAAAATGTGTCCTTAATATCACTGCTCTTGCGTAGGCTCCTAGGGAGCTGAGTATAACCCATCACTGATTTCTAGTTTAGTTTCTAGTGTGTATCTATCAGTCAGTCCATCTGTACAGTTCCTTAGAGATTAAACCTACTTATTTGAGTATCTATATTTCTGAAATCCTTGGGGTTGACCTAAACATTTTTATACCTCTTTGTTTCTTAGGCCATTTCTGCACTATGTTATTATAGTGCTGTTATTCCACTTTCTGGCATCCTGTCAGCATAACAGAAAGAATGATAGTTTTATTTATGTGTTCAAAGAGGTGTTAGTCTGTTTTAGAATAAAGAGATTATAAAGGAATCCAGTAGCACCTTTGAGAATAACTGGGAAAGAAAAAAAAATAGCAAACGTTTTCATGGTCTCAGTCTATTTTGTGACATATGATCACATTTATATATTGCTTTTCTGTTACCCTGATTTCTGGGGTCCCTTGGGGGACACCTCAGTGTGCTCCACGTAATGGAGAATGGAAACTAGCCAGAGCACGAGCAATAGCAATGTGAGAGGCAGGGTAACTCAGTGGGGTCTTTTTACCCAGTGTTTATGGGTCAGGCCAAGCCAAAAACCAAATGAAAATGTCTAATAAATGATTTTATTGAATGAAGGTTTCATGCATCAGTGCAATCACTCACACACTCACTCAAGACCTATTAAGAAGCAAAAGAGAGACTGGATAGGGGGAATATTGAAGGGATTGTAGCTGGGGTAATTCCTGAATTCCTTTTCCTGAAGTCCTTGGTCCAGGAAAGACAGTGAAGAAGTAGAGCTCATCATGGAGAGGGCTGAGGGGATTACTCAATGGACAGAGAAACGGTCTGCTGGGATGACTGGGAGTGATCCAAAGAAACTCTCAAAAACTGGGACTATTTGTAGGGGAAAAGGTACCATGAGGGCTAATCCCTTCCTGGAGAGAACAATGGGTGTTGCCAAAGCTCCATGATGGCAACTCCTTTTGTATTATGAGGTCACAAGGTGTTGCCAAAGTTTCAGGATCTTGAGTTGCATTGGGTTGTGGTGTGAATTTATGTAGATGGTCCTTGCCTGATAGGATTTTATTGCTATTGTTGCTCATCTTGGGGAAAAGATGCTAATCCCCTCAAGTTGGCTCCTCAGTGGCTGAGGACCCTTTGTTTACTGTGGGTTTGCACAGCTTGAGGTCTCCTGGGGCTATGTGATGGGGGATTTTACTGGCCTGACCTGGTTTTCGATCGTTTGACCATTGCTGCCTATGTGCCCATCTGGGCGACATGGAATCATATTTTAATATCAAAATTGTAGACCCCAGGACAGGGTTTTCCAGTGGGGTAACAATTCTTTAAGGGCCCTTCAAGCAATGTATAATTGTATACTTTCCAAATCAGTCTGTAAAGTGGACTAAGATGATTGTGAGAGTCAAAGATCCTGTACAGTTTTTATTGGCTGCCTAGAACTCAACAAGTTTAGAAACCAGACCTCCCTTGGAATGGAGTTTCATAGTTGGAATTCTGCTACAGGCAAAAGGCCTTCGCATGCACTTGTCAATGCAAAACATCTTGCAGGTGCAACATGTAGCAAGGCCCCTGGTGAAGACCAAAGGTTAATAATGTGTTTCATACAAGTGTATTTGACAGATCTGATATGGGCTGCAGCTCCCCATTTTGGTGCCATACATGGGTATGTTGCTGTGTAGTGTGAAATGGTGTTTGGTCGCTGTGTTTAGCAGCCTGGTGAGATGCTGGCAAGGACTAGGTTCTGATGTAGTCATGATGCTGATATAGAAACTTCTGTTCAAGTCTCTTGTTGACTTATGGCAACATCATTAATTTTGTAAATTTTTTGTAGGCAAAGAAAACACTTGGGAGTGGTTTGCCAGTTCCTTTCTCACCTATGATACCTAGGGTTGAGGACAAAAACACACACACACACACAAACACTGGGCATAGCACTCATTACAAATATTGGAAAGGTCATTAGTGATCCTGCATCAGTTTCTTCTTCCTTTTCCCCCCTCACCTCTTTCTGCATGGTAAAGAAGAAAGCCAAAGGTTCCTGCAGGTCAATCATATTGAAGAATGGATTTGAGAGAGGCTCCAAATGGTTCCCCTGGGAACAGTATTAATGGCATTTCTAATGAGTAAAACTTAAGGGTTGTAAAATCATTTGGCAAAGTATTGAAGTACCAATTGGGAAAGGAAAAGGATATTTGACCTTTGTAAGGCTGCCAAGTGTCGAACTAAATGGAATTCTGCAATGGCTTCTGTTTTCCTGTTGTGAGAGACAAGGCTGGATGAAAAAAAATGGATCAGTCCTACAGTGAAAATGGTGGAGCTAGAAGGGATGCAAAAGACACAGTTGCATGTCTCGTGCAAGCTTTATTACACATAATCCTGGTACAGTAATCCCCATAATCCAGATC
This sequence comes from Ctenosaura bakeri, assembly GCA_948474755.1. Classification (NCBI taxonomy): domain Eukaryota; kingdom Metazoa; phylum Chordata; class Lepidosauria; order Squamata; family Iguanidae; genus Ctenosaura; species Ctenosaura bakeri. Next base: position 228,021 of record CAOLHI010000938.1, read on the forward strand.
ATAGTGTTCTGCAGAGACAGTAGGAATGAGCTGAGTGCAGCATGCAAGGGAATGTGCTAACTGCACTGTTCCAGATCCTTCAAGCATGTGCAATTGCTTACTTGCATCAGGGAAAGGAAGAAAACTTTACGCTGCTGCTAACCAAGATGACCTACTACAAAATCTCTCAGTACTGAACCTCTAAGAGGAAATAGCAGCAGTCTGTAACTGATACAGGAGCCCTGTCCTCTTTTTTCTCCATGTGTCAATCCTAATTTATTCTTCAACCTCCTATTTTACTTCAATACCACCTTTGCAGTTTCATATGCTCATAACAATTGAAACCTATGATATTTTTTGTTAAAAGGGAGCTTTTGCATACCCAGCTGCTGTTCTTGCATCCATACAGAAATAAAGTGATATTCTCAAATTGTTCATTTGTATTTGATGCTAATATCTCTTCAGTGGTTTTTTTTAAAAAACCAATAAAGATTTCTATTTCTTTTTGTTGCTTCAAGGTTGAAGGTTAGCCATGTGACTGACAGCTAGCTAAGAGGAGCAGCAACGGCACTATATTTTGGAATTAGGGTTTTCAGAACTTCCCTAATCTAGAAAGTTATAGTACTAAAAACTTAACTCAGGCTCTTTTGAATTTAACCTTATTCTGGAATATAGTCCACTACAGCCACCATCAGTCAGCAGTGGTCCCCCACCTCCACTCCCCAAGCAAACTCATACATGTGAAAGGGGGCAATATGGAAAACTCACAAAAGATGAATTGAACATCTTGTATTTTGCCTACTGTTCTGTCTCTTTTATGCATACCCAAAGGAAAAAAAATGTCTAAGTTAATTTCCTGTGTTCTTTAATACAAAATTCCACAGGACCAACTATATACACCCATATCAGGGGTGGGAATTATGCCGTCCTCAAGAATTTTGGGGTTACAACTCCCAGCAAATGGCACTGCTGTAGGGAAATTGCAGTCTAACCGTAGCCGGAGGGTTCCATAATTCCACCTTCTGACCTATGTGGTGGCATTATTTTTCTAGGTGCCGTGAAAACATATGCTTATATAATTTGAGGTTGATTTTGAAAGATCACCAATACATTTTCTGTACGGTGTTATATTTACAAAATGGTTCATAGAGAGATTTTTTAAAAAAAATATTTTTATAGGTAATCTTTATTACAGTGTTTCTATTAGGCTAGCAGCCACAAATGATGGGCAAAGCCTTATAGGCATCTCCTTAAAAGCTTTGGATACTGGGGGCAGAGTTTGGAAAAATTACTCTGTGGAGGAGCTTAGAAAAAAAGTATTTTAGCAAGTCTAAGTAATCAAAAGAGACATTCTATGTGTGTTTTTACTTCTGCTCTTGTAATGTCTTCTTCTAAGTCACCTCCTACTTGAACATGCACACCTTCTCAAATGAGCACTTTGGTGACACCTGAAATTGCCAGTTTCTTTAAGCTTGTCTTCCTCATACTACACATATCATCAGCCCCCAGTCAGCACGGCCAGTGGTCAAAAGGCTATTGTAGTCTAAAACATGTGGGAAGGGTTTACCGTTATCTTCTCTCTTCATCATTTAATTCTCTAAAAACTGTCTTAGGCAATTATACTTTAATTTTCTTCAGGTCTCCTGTTTATGATCACAGGGACTGTGCAACTTAACCTTTTGCAGAGCTGTCAGTCCTGGAAAAACTCTGAATGAGAAGCAAATACTTCTCCATTTGACTTGACAGAGCAGATATCTTGGAAATCTAGCCAATGCTCTGTGAGTCTATACATTTCTGACTGTGTAACAAAATCTATTAAGTTGTATTTTGATGGAAGGAAATAGGAAAATGTGCGTGTGCATGGCAAGATTTCTTCTGCAACATTCACCAGTGTGCATGGGTAATCTCAATGTTAGAGTTCTCAGTAACCAAGGCAGTCCTGGTAACCAGACTAATAAGCTCCTTGTTTGTGTGTCCTCCACAGCTATGAGATTTACTGTGATATTTAACACAAGAGGAAATAATTGGTTCACATCAAAGGGTTGCCATCTCAGTATTCACACAGAACTGAGTTTTCATGCTGTTATTGGCCTGTCACAAAGTATAATGGTTGGATGAATGGAATTAGTTTGTGTGAACTACCAATTTTAATTAATGACCTACTATTTTTGGCATCAGAATTGATTAACCTGGACATAGAGGTTTTCTGTTATCCAATGGATCATCTGAACTTTTGATCTATACTGTGCTTCTCCAGATGTGTCCAGAGATTTTTGGTTGCCATTTGACCTAGATTCCACAACAAACTGATTTCAGTATAATTAAGACTCCCTGAAGGGCTTCAGGAACTTTTGTTGATTTCCAGACTGCTGGCAGTAGGTATTCGACAGAGAAACAGCTACCAGCAAGTCAGTGTCTTGCTGTAAAACCATGTCTTTTATCAAATAGCTAGTACTTTGCTGGCATGCAAAGATCTTTTTATTCAGGCTGGCTTTTGGGAACAGATTGGTTGCTGAGGAAGGGGCTTTTTTTTTAACCATTTGGGTACTTTATTTTTTATTATTGAACTGTGTTAAATAGATTTAAATTGTATGTTATAGTAGGCCTTCTACTTTCAGTAGGGTTAGGGGCACAGGACCCCTGTAAAAGTGGAAAAACCACAAATATCAAAAGTGTGTGAGTGTCTACAGGAAGGAGATTGAGGCATGGTGGGGGAGGGGGCGTCCAGGGTTCATAGCAGGTCAGGGAAAGGGTGGGTGGGTTAGTATGTCACCCATCTCCTTCCTTGTGTGTGTGGGAGCGAGTTTGTGGTGCTGAGAAATGAGGCTGCTAGTTGTCCTTAACTAGCCAGGTGGAGACTTGTGGAGGAGGAAGAGGACCAAAGGCAGATTTTTAAAGGGCTGTGCACCTGATCAGAGCCCCCGAGAGGGAAGGTTCCCCCAGAAAAGAAGTGCCTGAGCTGGGGGGCAGGAGTTAGAGAAACTCCAAATAAACAAATCTTTGAAAAACAAACTTGCAAATGTGGAGGGCCGACTGTATAATCTATTTGTGTTTTAATATTTGAATTTGCTCATCTTTTAATTGTATTGTTTGTTCTTGCTGGCTGCCTTGAGTCCCATTTCTGGGAGAAAGTTGGGATATAAATCCAACACATAAATAGACATTGAGGTATAAACCTGAGATTTCATCCCAGCTTTATCATTTGGTCCTTGTGGTAATCACACACTCAACTGGAAAGGCAAGACAAAGCTAAGGAAAACAGCTACCTAATATGCTGCTTCTAGGCTAGAAATGGGGAACACCCATCAGCCCTAGCCAGCATGATGTATGTCCTTCAAATATTTTTGGACTGCAGATCCCATTAGCCCTGGCCACAATAGGCAATGGTGAGAGGTTGATGGAAATTGCAGTTGTAACAACATTTGGAGGGCTACATGTACTCCATTTCTGTCTTGGTGAGTATGTTCTGAAGGCACCTGAGGCAGCAATCCTGCTGATCTTGAGCAGGCCTGAGTCTAGTGTTACCCTGATTTCTGGGGGTCCTGGGAGGGACACCTAAATAACCAAACAACAACACAACTTTGGGGAAAATTAGCTGGAGCACTCACCAAAGCTAGCAAGAGGCAGGGTAACTTAGCAGGATCTTGCAACCCAGTGTCTACGGGGTCAGGTCAGTCAAACAGCCAGACGGGTTAAAATAATAAAAATGATGTTTATTAAGTACAGACAAATATTAAAGACACCACAGTCACACAGATAACTAAGGAATCAGAGATTGACTTAGGAGTAGGGATTTTCAGAGGGAAATGGGTGATACGACACGTGTCTTGTAGTTCTGGACCTTGAGAGCAGAGTTGGGGTGCGATGAAGAAGCTCAGCATGTGGGGCTGAGGGGAAGCTCACCGGGCAAAGTGACAGCAAGACGGTCTGGAACTTGGGAGCGATCCGAGGATGGTCTCGGAATCAGGGGTTTTTATAGGGTGAATTGTGACTGCAGGCCATGCCTTACTTGTTTTGGGCGCGGGACAAAGCTTTGGAAAGGTCAGAATTTAGCATGATTGGATCAGAGCCGAATTAACAATAGTGTAGCCAGTATGCAAATGCGGAGCGCTTAGTACAGCTTTGTCAAGTTGCTTGCTTGGGGCAGGGAGCCTTTGTTAGTATCGCACATATGCAATGAGGTATTTGCCGGAGAGGTCCCTGAAGCGACGAACCAGCTGTATCTGGCCTGCCTGGGTGGAGGATGGAATGTCCAGCAGTTACTGGCCGTGCCTGTTTGCGTGCTTGTCCAGTGGCCTCACAAACACGTAGAGTGGGGTGGCAGAGGAAAGCCGAATTGTTTGATATCAAAGTGGTATCGAGTGCTATTTCCGGGTACGTCTAGGCCGCAGTAACACTAGATTGTACCTGGAAGATGGACCACCTTGGAACCCTACATGGGTTGCTCAGAGCTCCATGATGGAAAAGAAAGCTGGAAACAACGCAATATGTGGAATAGAAAAGCATTCTTATCTGCCACTGCTTCGCCTTTCCATTTCATACGAATTAACCAATAAATTAACCTGTTGATTAGGATCAGCCTTTGCAGTCTAGTACCTCTCCTTCCTCCTAGACTTAGTTTTCCCCCTTTATTTTACTGCTCCTTTCCACTTAGAATTTGGCCTTGTTTGGGGTCTCAAACTGTCTTGGTTGTTGTGGTGGTTGTTGTGTTTTCATTCCTAAAGTCATCCTTTAGATACTTAATGATTCTAATAGATTCTTTGCAGTTTGCATATAATCATGTTATCTTCCTGCTTACAGTAATTGAACAGAATAAGAGTGTCATGCAGCACGATATCCTGTGAGAGAACATTGTATTTCCAGACCACAGTAATTGGCTGTTTTATTGTTTGGTGTGTAATTATTGTTCAGTCATGTCATCACCCACAACTCAGTCATTGACAGGAACACCTATCTAAGTGGGACTTCCCAGACAGATAAGTGAGTCCCACTGATAAAAAGACTTTGAAAGGAGAAAGGATAGAAATCTTCTGTTATACTGTCAGATGAGACTGAATTGTTGTACATACCTGAAGGGCTTATGAATTAACTGTGGCAGGCATATAAAACTTACTGCTTGAAATAATACAAGCATATTTCTGGACGTAGTGTAGTTTCTGTCTCAGCTCTGATGCATATATTTCAAAGATTCTCAGCTACCCACTGTTAATGAAATTCATAGTAATGCTAGTAATTCAGGATAAATGCTGTTATCTCTAGGCAAATATATTATCTGTGAATTTCTTCTTCAGTTATTCATGTTTCTGAAGATTTTTAAGCCTGAGAAGACATTCAAAGTGTACATATGTTGAAGAGGGGCGCCTTCACCCTACCTGGGAAAGTTTGCTGCATCCATTTCCATGTATCTACATACATGATTTCCACAGTCAGTTTTTCTCTGGTTTATGAACATCCTAGCTGTAGCCTCTGCACACAGGGCAAGATTAAGCTGCCGTGGTCATATTCTCTGATATGTAAACTCTAATATAGTTTCCATAGGTCTTTTGTGTTCCCAGATGGGTTTTGTAAATACAGAAATACTGAAAATGCAATCACAAGGCAAATAAAAAACAATAGTAAAACAGTAAATAGTAAAATAGTAAAAAAGGAGCCCTGGTGGCACAGTGGTTAAATGCCAGTACTGCAAACCACAAGGTTGTGAGTTCAATCCTGCCAGGCTCCAAGGTTGACTCAGCCTTCCATCCTTCCGCAGCTCGGTAGAATGAGTACCCAGCTTGTTGGGGGCATGTATAGAAATGTATTGAAATACATGCTATTTGTAAGTTGTTCGCTGCCTCGATCCATATGGAGAGGTGGGATACAAATAAAAAAAATAAAAAATAAATAAAACAGCCTTCAGTTATCGGTATCTGCTTCCAATAACTGAAAAATTGTTAATGTAGGTTAGGGTCTTTCCATACTACACTGTACTATTAGCTACTATTATTACTATAGTACTATTATTCCACTTTCAACATCCTGTGGAATTATGGGGTTTGGAGTTTACTGAGGCCAAAGAGCTCTCTGGCTAAGCATTCTAAATGCCCCTCCCTAAACTGCAAACTCCAGGATTCCATAGGATGTTGAAAGTGGAATAATAGCACTATAATAGTGTAGTGCAGAAAGTTTCATTCTGAATACTTAACAGGTATGTGCTCTTCTTTGGGGCCACTTTGCTCCTTTCTACAAACAACTGTGGATTGTATCATTAAATGATGAGGCACACCTATTGGAAAACCATTGATCACTACAAAGAAAACTGAGAGATACCAAAGGCCATCTTAACACTATTAAGAGCTTTAACTGTCACATGGTAACTGATAGGTAACTTATCAAAATGCCTTCATGATCAGAAACCTCCCTCCAGGTTTGCATAACAGTAGGGAAACAGAAGCTGTTGTTTTAAGTTGGAGATGGAGAGATAGTTAACACTGAGGCATAATTTTGGTGAATCAGAAACTCATGCTCACTGGGGTTCTTGTGCCGAATTAGCTGTTCCACTTGCTTCCAATATGCACTGTGTATGTGTGTGTGTGTGTATACTGTATATGTATATAACTCTGGTAGTTCAAGGTATTTGAGAGGCTTCCTCTTACATCCACATTACAGTCTGTATATACTTTTGTTGGTGAATGAGCTGGGATTTGCACACCCAAGTATACTGTGGTAAAGCAGGTGCACCAAGTATTTCTGTGATGTTTTAAGTCCTCAACGAAGATGTGATTCCTCCCTCAATGCTGTAGTGTCCTGCCCTTTCTGAAATCAAAATATAGAATTGCATCCTGTGCATACATTTGAATAGCATTCAAAAAGCCAGTGTGGTGTAGCAGTTAAAATTAAGACTGGGATATTTAAGAGATCCAGTTTCAGCCTCCATTGAGAAATGAAATTCATTGAGGGATATTGAGCTAGCCATTTCTCCATCAATCTCTTCTCTTTCAGAAGCCTGTTGTATGTGAGACGGGGGATAAAGTGAGGAGGAGAGCCATATATATTGCATCAAGCACAGTGAAGGAAAGGTGGGATATATAGGTATCCCAAGAAAATAAATAAAACCAAAGAAAGACTGGAACTGAATGAAGAAGGTGCCAGTTAAAGGCCTTTCTCTCTTTGGCCAGCAAAGGCATCCTAAGTCTTCAGTAATGTTGTCCTTCCCCTCTTTGAACAGACACTGCTGGATAGTCCTGGCATTTGTATAGATTGTAAACTTAATGAGTTTGTAAGACTCCTTTTATAAGTACCTCAACCTCATTTTCAATGGAACCAGGCAACTGAGATACATGCATGTTTAAATTAGATCTAAGAAGGTGTTATTGCTTGCCTTCAAGTTATTTCTGACTTAAAGTGACTCTAAGCAAACTTATGATGGGGTTTTCTTGGCAGAATTGGTTGAGAGAGGGGTTGTCCTTTCCTTCCTCTGAGGCTGAGAATGTGACTTGTCCAAGGTCTCCCAGCAGGTTTACATGTCTGAGCAGGGATTTGAACCCTAATCTCTGTCTCCTAATCCAACACTCAAATTACTATACCACACTGGATCTCAGAAGGTGTAGGTGCATTGGGAAAAAAAAGTAATCCCAATAACAGCTCAGCTAATCCAATATCATGAGGTGCACTGTTTGTGAAAGCTTTGACTATCATAGCTAACAGAAATGCATTGCTTTCATGCTCAGATTTTTGCCCAGATGAACCAAGTTGCAAACCATTGGACTAGCTCTAAGCTGCCATGAACTATAGTTGAATTAAAAAATTAAAGGATAGGAATGGATGGTTTGAATGTTGGTTCATTTGAGGAAAAATCTGATCATGCAAACAAGAAGTTTGTATTAGCATATTACAATCACAGTTTTCATTTAACATTGCAGCTTAAAAAATCAGATAAGAGTAATTCTCTTATCTAAGAGAAGTCCTATCCTTGGCTACCTATTAATGTTCTGAGAAGTGATTAGAGAAGATAGCATCAGATTTACTGCAGCAACAAGGCAATGAATTCCGTGGTTCTACAGATCCAACTGTTGTGTGCATGTTGTAAAAGAGTTGCCTTGGAGAGTGTGAAGCAACAATTTATGTAGAGCAAGTGATGTGTCTTGCACTCATGCTTTTTTAAAAATCCTAGTCATAGCCATCTTATGCTATATTTTCCTAATCCTGGGACTGTGGTTTGTAGTTTGTAGTCTGAAGGCCAAAGCAAAGTCCAGATATAAAATTCCAGTAATACCACAATTTTGTGCATGTCAACTCAAGGAGTGAGACTGAGTGCAGGAAATTCCCAGGTTGCAATTGAGAGCTTAGCACGTTGGGCTACAAAGCACAACTCCTTTCTAGGCTCACTCCTTCCTGTGCTTTAAGTATTCCCTTGTTATTGCTATACATCACTAATGGAAAGTAAGAACAGAAGAATCTTGCAGGCTATGTGAAGGACCCACACACATGCACACTGAGTGATGGGCCAGGGTTTCTTATCCTTGATAGAGACTATAGAAAAGACATCGGTGGAGGAGGACTGTTCTAATCCTTTGCAACCATTCTCAAAGCTAGGAAGAGCAATGGACTGTAGGCATGTGCCCTTACTGTCTTCATGCCATTCTGTACAGGCACCTTTATGTACACCTCCTACCTAGAGCAGGTTAACCCAGCTATGAAGTCAGATTTCACTACAGCATCGCACCAAGCACTTTTGCTGTGGAGTCATCCCTGTGGTGCCTAGAGGGTATTTTTAGATGGCTCAGCAGCTTGCTTCCTCTGAAGCGGAAGTCACATATGGGAATTGATGTTCCACACTTCTGCATGAGACTGTGGCTGTGGCTTGACAGATATGTAATTATTCCTTATTCACATTTGCCTTTTCCATTACAATGTTATCTTCACAACTGGAAGTCATTATCCTCACTTGCAACTCCCCAGAATTTATTCAGTGTCTAAATATTATGGCTCTCAGAGGCTTTTCCTCCTTGATAAGTGTGCTGTTTGTTTGTTTGCTCTTTAGTTTTCCATTTGGGGCAGCTTCTCTTCTGCCCTATGTGGCTGGAGACACATTTTGAATTCAGGAATCCAATTAAGATCTCCCAACAGGGAGGCAGGCCCCTCACATCTTCTGCTTCTCTTTGTTGCGAACCCTTCGTAACAGAATTGCTTCTGTGCTTCCTATTGCTCAGAGGATGATTATTTATTAAGTGTTTCCAGCCAGAAAGATGAATACATTACCCTCAGACAAAGAAGACAGTGTACTCTTATGATGTATGGTTTGCAGTGATAGTACATCTTTAAAAAACCAGGTTCGGCAGGATGGCAGCTGTCCCTCATAGCAAACATCTGATGCAACAAAAATGTTATGATCAAATTACCACAGTTACGATTTCAAAAGAGGCTCCTCTTTGCTTACTGTGGTGTAATTTTAGATCAGTGAAGATGCTACAGATTTTTGGGGCTTTTCTTTTTCTTCAGAATGGTATGGGTCAGTTTGTAGATATCAGCATCACTGGAACTGGGTGCATTAGATATATGCCTTAGGCTTGGGGATTAACCCTCTCTGTCTCTGTAGGGTTCTTCTGGTGGCCATGCCTCTTTCTCACAACACCATCATATTTAGAATGATTACCATTCCAAATGCTTGAAATGCCTCTCCTAAGCTTACTCTATTGATTGTAAAATAACACAGACATTTTTAGTGCCATCCTTCTGCCTTTGGCCCTGCCCATTACTGGAATGCAGCTCTTGAGAACTTCTTTGAAATTCAGTTTGTCTCTCAGGCTGGAAGAAATTCCCATCCTTAGTCTACCTCAAATGGGTTATTAGATCTCTCAAAGTCTTTGGGTTGCTTCCGTCCTCAAGAGGCTCCTCAGCCAACTAGCTATATACTTGAAGCCTACTCGAACATTCATGTTCTGTATTTGATGACTGTGAGAGCAAGGATGACCTCTGTGTATGAATGAACACTGTGGATCAAATCATACAGATCAGAAGTTATCTCCAGCATAATATTTTGTAGCAGAGGTGGCTTATCCATTTAATGGCTAGGCACCAGATGTTGAGTAATCAGGAGGGGTATAAACAGTCCTCAGGAACAGTGTAACATCGGGACTGCGTATAATCAGTATTCAAAATTAGTTTTTTCAGGATCCAGGAAGCGCAGAATTGTGAAATGTTTATGTTGCTTGTTTTTCATGAAGAAAGAACTGAATAATTTAAAAATGTAATACATTAAACACACACATTTCTAAACGGTTTAAAGTTAGTATTGAAACAGTTCTAAGCATAGTATAGTTAGTACTATAGTACAGTATAGTATAGTTTTTAATACTACTGTATTTGCTGGCATATAAGACTCACTTTCCCCAAAAAAAGTACACTTTGAAAATGGGGTGTGTCTTATATGCTGGCAAATATGGTACATTTTAAAGAAATACCAGAACTACCGAAATACAATGAAATTACAAAAGATAAAGCTGTAGCCATAATCCAAATGGCAGTGACCCACAGTAAGGGGTACTTGCTACAGTTGTGACTGCAGGGAATCATTGTATCATACGTGTGTATTCATCACCGGAGCACCCAAAGTGAGACACATGGTGTTGGGTTACTAGAGACTTGGCACTGGCTACCAGGCTGTGTGAAATGTGTTCTCTTCCTACCTAAACAGTAAAGAGTCAGTGGTAGGCAGGCTAATCCTGGTAAAGTATTTCATAGCATTGGAAAATAATTATTTGTCTCTACTGCTTATATGCTTGTTATAAGGTAAAGAGCAGCAAGCCTCCAACTGTTCACCTGAAGGCATCAGTCTCTTAAAATATTCCATCTGTCTCTTATTGGCACGATCCTAGGTTCCAAGCTCAGGGGTACTAAGGCTCCATCCTGTCTCTTCAGAGGCTTTCAAGTACCAAACACAATAATGCAAATTACCAGTGGAACTGCTGCAAAAACCTGTTGGCCTATGTTGGGCCTATTTATGCAAATATCAGCTTGGATTTTAATGTATGGTGTCAAAAGGACTGGTAAAGGAATATCAGCCCTTGAAACCTAGTGTTTTGGAACTCCATAGAAGCATGGAACTCAGTGTAATTTAGCATTCTGGTTTGCTTTAAGCCATTATAGCTTAATTGGAATGCCATGAAACTGATAGATTAACCCCAGGGTAGCTTATTTTTGAAATGTTGGTAAAGCAGTTCTGTTTCTAATGCAACAGCAGCTGACATTATCAAGGGACACTTTGAAAAAAACAACACTGTTTTTACAAATGTCTAATTTGTCACCAGCTCTTATAACAAGTAAGGTATGCCTGTCAGTCAGTGTGTGTAAAAGAGACTCATAAAAAGAGATATGGGGTAGGGACAGAGAGAGACTGATTCCATGGCAAAATGTGCATTGTTTTAGCAGAGACATTGGGGTTTTTTTTGTTTCCTCTTTTTCTAAAAGGGTCTAACGCCATGATAATTGTACTTTTCAGTAACTGCACAGAGCATTAAATGTGTATATCTTAATACACCTTTATGGTACTCTTTCATTTTTGGCAACTTGTGTTGAATAAGAAAAGGACTGTGTCACTACATTCCCACTATTCACCATTCTTATCCGGTCAACTACAAATGTGGGTTTGTATGGTGAGTCATTGCTCTTCTCTCAAGCATGTGTGCAAGCCCTGTATATTTTTAAATTTCAGACTGTAGTGTAATATTTGGAGCAGGGACCCATCCTGTTATACTTTGTGCAGTTCCATACATACTAACAAAAGTCCAAAGCACCCTTTACAACATAAATATCTTCCTTAATCTGCTTCTATCAAATAGCAGCCACCCAGTGCTGGCCAGTTTTGGAAGTGGAATCTTAACCAATGAAACTGTATTTTCATGTGACGGGGATATAGTTTGCCGAGATGGATCAGCACCATGGACAGCATCCCCCGATGCACTGTATCCTTGCTTTTCTGTCTGTTAAATATAACAGTGAAAACAGAGTTTTGTAAGCAGCTATAGAACTCTGTACCTTTTCCAGAATCAACTAGATATTTAAATTTAATGCCTTTCCTAAACTGTGCTGTTTAGTGCTGTTATGGTAGATTTCAGCATTTACAATAATAAAAGCAGAGCTTGGAAGTAACTAGTTAAATTTAACTTTAACAAACAAATAATTTGTTAAGTTTCATTAATAAAACAGGGTAACTGATTAGAACATAACTAGTTAAATTTACTGATCAGTTACTCTGTTTTACTAATGAGACCCAACAAATTATTTGTTAATAACAATCAGAATGCTTGGAAATAAGTAACTTGTCTTCCCCCTCCCATGAAACTTAAATGTACCACTTAACACCTCTCATTTTTCCTGTGGCATAATAAATGTGCTACTTAGCAGCACATACTGCTCTTGTGCTTTGCCTTGGTATTCATTGCAGAAATTGGCTTCAAGAAGAAAATGGTGGTAGCGGAACATCAGGCTGTTAGCAATTGTTAATGGCAGGGACTGAACTTGGACCTCTAACTCTTACATACAAAAATATGGGTTTTGCAGTTAATCTTTTCAGCCTATTCTTCTTGGGTTTGAGTGGAGAGGTGGGAGACACAAATGTTTAGCACATACTCAGAGACTTGTAAAGTATTTACTTGTAATGTAAAGTATTTTACATTAAGAATTACTCACCCTTGTTTGACCACATGATCTTTATAGCCCCCTTTGATGATAGTGCAGCACTGCAGTGAATCAGTGGAATAAACACGTCATTCTTTATTCACCTTTTCCAAGCCAGACAAACAATCCACAGTGTTAGAAGACTAAATGAACAGCATACACATTGGCAGGGCACAGAAAGAAGAGAGATGCAGATCAGTAACAAAAGTTAGCTTAACAGGTTGTTAGCATGCTTATGGATCACCTTTCTCAATCTGACAGTTTCCAGATGCACTGCGCTACAAATACTGCCATCCACAAACATCAATCAGATTGTAAGATCTGTATAAAACACCTGGTTCGAGAATACAAAAACTGTAATAAACAGTTTTGAAGAATCCAGTAACAAAATTAGTGACTAAGAGGCAACAATTTAATCAAAATAATTACTAAATGCTAACACAGTGAATAAAATTCCACTCCTTCAGCAATGACAACAAATTAAATTCCTCATTTCTGACTTTCCACATTAATGAATTTTTGAACTAACACACTAAGCAGTAGCAAAAAGAATACATTTCTTGCATCTTTTTCTCTCTTTAAAACCAGTGGGGAAACTTAGTGTTTTCCACAGCGATTATAATATGCAGTACCCTCTTTAAAATAGCCAAGGATGTAGATAAGAAGAACTAGTAGTCTGAATATCTTTCCCATCATCTTGGCATACCAATGAACAGAATCAAAATTAGCCTAATGGGGAGGTGGTACATCAGAAAATAAAACCCAGTTATGTACTACACCTATCCAAAGACTAAGACCATTTCTGCACCTTACCCTTTTCCGTTGTCATCCCGGCATCATCCTGGCAGCGCCCATGGCAGTATGTCCCCAATGCTGCCTGCAGATAGGAGCATGAGCGACACACTCCTTCTACAGTTCAGTCAGCCTCTTTCCTCTGCTGCACCGAGGAAGGAAGCACATAGATCATGCTTCCTCCCATTCTGCATGGCCTCTGGTGACAGGACCATTGTGCAACTGCGGGCCATTAACAGATTTTTTCCATTAATGGTAGATCCAGCAATTGTGACAGGTGGGGACGTGTTGGCAGTGGGACTGCGATGATGTCGTGTGATAGCACGACTTCTGGACTGCTGCCAAAGCACTACCATGGCAGGACAGTGACACTATGTGGAAAATGGCCTAAGTTTCTTGATCACATGAAAGAAATTTGAGCTGCTGAAAAGGGAATCCCTATTACTCTTGTCTTAGGCCATGAAAAGAACGGAATAATGCTTTTCTCCACTTAGAAACTGGTATTGAAAAGGAGCCTTAAGGAGATCAGTATTAAAATGGGAGTTGATAAAGTGGCTTCATATGTCATATGTTTAACAATACCTTGCCCCACTGACATGAAACTGATTGGGCTTAACTTGTCTTAACTTGATTATCCTTAACGTGTAAAGAACAGTAGCAGATGCTCCTATTTAATGACTCCATAATTGAAAACTTTTTCTCTGATATCTTGGGTTCTTGAAGGTTAACTAGTTTGGCTGAGTTTAGTATGGTAACTAGTATCAACTATAGATTTGGGAAGAGCTGAACACACTTCCAGTAGTAATTTTAAAAAGCACTAACTGGAAAGCAGAAATTTACCGAATACCAGGTTCCATTTATAACATTTTGAAGGAGATTTTTCTAAGAGTCAGTTTGCTCTGACAAAGCTCATAGCTTGGAATCCTGTCTTCATTTCTGAGGCTGGAATTCACCTCTGAGTCCAATCCTCCTCATGAAAGTTGACTGGTAGTGCAATATATTGATAGCTACCTGCTGAGCCCACATTCTGGTATTTGGAACCAAACTGTGCACATATTTCATATGGTGAGAAAACACTGAACTATTAGTTTTGAAGAGATTTGGAAATATTAGAAGGGTTTTTTTTTAAAAAAAAATGTATTCTAGACTAAATATATTGGCAATATTTTTCTGCATTTGCTAAGATGCAGGAAGGCACGATCATTTTAAGAAATTAGTATTAGTAGTCATACAAGTTGTGATAACAAGGGGCATCAGAAATGTCTTCCTTGGACATACTTTCTAGATTCTACTCATGTACAGCTCTAGATTTCACCCTTGAAGAAAATCTGCAGGTTCTTGACTGTGGAAAATTAATGATAATGTGTCTCAGTGAAGGAATTCCCAAATGACACAAGCAACGCAATGTGGATCTTTACCATAAAAATTAATTTTCATGAAGGTTTTTGTATTATATTGCACTACCAAATTTCTTGTAACATATATTGCTTGTCTTTAAAATGTAGTAGTTTACTATTGGCAGGTGCTCACAAATGAGAAAGTGTGTTTGATTGCACTAAATTCAGGAAAAGTTCATCATTGGGCAAGGCACATCGGATATTATAACACATTAAAATATGAAGAATAAGAGGTTTGGTCTTTATACAACTATGATTTATTCATAGGAGTACACCTCCAATAAACAATACTTCTTTGTTTACTTAATATTTTATATGCAATGCAAACAGTGTTAGCCAATGGAGTGCAGTGGTTTGAGCAGTGGACTACAAACCTGGAGACCAGGGTTCAATTCCTTGCTTGGCCACGGAAGCCCCCAGGGTGACCTTGTGCATAGTCATACACTCTCAGCCCCAGAAAACACAGGCCCTTTTCGCACTGTACTTTCAATGCGAAAGGGCCCCTCGAGTGTCGTGCACATGTGAGGAGCAGTCCACACGATGCACTCACATTTGCGCGATGCTCCAGGGCCTGACAGGGAGTGCACATGCATTTTTTCATTTTTGGCTTGAAGCCAAAAAAGCTGTGTGGTCCCGCATCACTCTGGGGCTCCGCACACACTTACCTTGCGTGCGGAGCCTTGGGAGCTGGGCCAGTCACACTTCCTGTCCAGTGCAGCCTGGGAATATCCCAGGCTGCACTGTGAAAGGAAGAGGCGGGGCTCTTGCGCGAGCAGGCAGCTCGTGCAGAGCCGAAGGATCCTGGATGCAAGAGCCTCTCTCTGGAGCACGAGCCCCACACCCCAGCACCGTGAAAAGGTAAGGTGCGAAAAGGGTCACAGTGATAGGTTTGCCTTAGGATCTCCATAAGTCATAAATGACTTGAAGGCACACAATAGCAGTAGCATCAACAACAGTAGAAGTAGTTGGGTTATTTTTATTTTTTTAGTAAAATATATATATTTTTAACCAAAAGTCTCTGCTGTGCTTTGAGAGAGTGAGTTGTGTCCCTTGAATTGCTAGCTTGATTACATATTAGTTGTTATAGTTTGCATATTTTAAAAGAGGCAAAATATTTGTTTCTCACCTTCAAAGAGATTATATCTATATTTTAATCCAGACTTGTTTAAACTGTGATACTTTCTCATTTCTCAGATTGGGGAGATATTGTAATGTCCTAATGTACCTGCAGCATATAAAAATCTTGCTGAAAGATAGTCTTAACAAAAATTACAATTTAATTAGGACCCATTCGGGTGTAACATTTCCTTCAACTGGAGGAAGTCTTCAGGGATTTCTGCTGACTATATAACCATGAAAACACTTGTCACATTCAGTCATCATTGTTTTGTGGCTGGAGCTCTTGGGAAGATGGTCCAAATATCTAATATGAGTTCATAGGATTCATCAGGAATGCAAATGAAAGCCTGGCACTATGCCAAGCAGTCTACAGATGGCAACCAAGGTGTTTCTCTGTCAGTTAGGAATGACAGCCTATGGTCTGGATCCTGGCTTCAGTGGACTATCTCACTATCAGTGTGCTCGTGAGCACCTGTAAGGGTTCCAGCTAGTTAGCCATGATGGCCCAGGGCATCTGGCAACACATCTACGATTCCAGCTGGACACACACTAATGGAATACAAGATCACTCTAACCAGGGGAAAACCAAAGCGAGTGAGTGTGTGGCTTTGAATACCAAATTTACAACTTCAGATATTTACAGCATTTATTGTATGGGAGGAGGCGATCCTGTAGGTAACTTGGACCCAAACCATGAGGGGCTTTAAAGGAAATAACCAACACTTTGTACTTTGTATTGGATGAGTATACATGATGACTTTAGCATGCATATTTCTACAGTTGGTTACAAGATTGAAAATGACAGGCCGCAGCAGTCCTAGCTCATTAACAGAGTCCTTATCAAACCGTAATGAAAGTTGTTACCTCCTCCTCCTCCTTAGCCCTGCAGTGACAAGCTAGCAGTAGATAATTGTGAGATTCTCCATAATAGCAGAGACATGGGAAGTAGCCCAGATACAGCCTTGCATGAACCCTAATGCTCTCTGCAACCAGTACAGAGTTTAGTTATTTAAGAGTTGCTAAACCTACATGTATAAACACAGCATGCATAATCCAAGCAGAGTTCAGCACTCCTATATCTTATTGTTTTGAAAAACATAGATTTCGTGTGTATCAAATGCTTAACTTTGGCTGGATCATGCTTAAATTAATACTTGGGCCACAAGATTTTGGCTGGGTAAGCCACATAAGGCCATTTCTGCACTAGAGTGGAGGAGCGTTTCACTGCATTTTATAAATGGTGTTTTTTACTCCAATGTCCTCCAATTTCCATCGAAGAAAAGCAGAGAAAATCATTTGTAGCTTCTGTATGTCATTTCCCTTGGAACTCTTATTCCCCTCCCTCGGTCCACTCTGCCAGTGCTGATTGGTCAATTTAATGCCCACCTCTGTGGTGTGAATTGATGTAGCACTTCTGCATGTAGGAAAAAATGCTGTGAACTATTTTGGTTGATTTGCTTCAGAGTTTTTCCATTTTTCCATTACACTGGTTTCACAATGATGTGAAACGCTTTAAGAGCTAAACACATGCGGAATGAACTACAACAGAACGACATCAAACTGGTTTGACATGTGGATATATTTGAGACACAACGATGCCACAGCGATGTATCTCCTTTGTGCGGAAAGGGCCTAAGATAAACATTAATACTTCAAATGTGTGCACTTAAACATAAAATCCAAGCTAATAAGAACTATTGCTATCTTTTCTTAGACATGCAGAGGCATAGTAAGCCACATGTTTACACATGACATTGATGGGTCTATCTGGGGTGGCTGTGAAAACCTGGAAATGATATTTCTCTGTGCATTTGCAAATTATATATTGATTGCTAGATGGGCAACTTGTGGCCTCTGAATGTTGGACTGCAGCATCCAATATCCCTCAGTATTGACATGTTAGATAAGGCAAATGGGAAGTCTAACAAGGGCCTACCTATGTGATATGTACTGAGAGAGTAAGTGGACTTGGCAAAGGATAGCATGGGTCCTTTTAGCCTCATTGCAGCCATTGCAGATGCTTTCTCAGACAATCAAATGCCTATAGGTGATGGGGAATCTCTGTAGAACTTCTTTTCAAGTCTGTCTTCTGTGGAGCTTGTCTTTGGAAGGCTTCACGCAGTGGTACCACACTGGGAGCAAGTGCCAAAAAACCTCAGGCATAGCCTGGAGCAGCATAGAGCAGCTGCACTGTTCAAACACAGTAGCATAATTTTCTCAAGTAATGCACGTAAACAGTACTCTCTTGCAGAGACCAAGTTGATGAAGTTGTCGATAGCCCATTTTTATTTTCTGCCCCATCAGAAGCATTCCATTTCTTCCCCCTCCCTTTTTCTTTATGTCAGAGTCAATCTTACAAAAAGACTATTAGGATCAATTATTGCGTAAGCTACAATGTATGAGCCCATTTTGGTTACTGTCTAAAACCAAATGTTGTTCCAATTTTATAATTCATATGACAAAAAAATTTTGTGTGTGTGTGTATGTCTGCACTTGAGCTGCGTCTCAGCAATGTGATTTGCAGTCCCTGGGCTCTTAATGTTTCTTTCTCCCTTCTAACCTATTTTTCCTGTACTTTCTCCACATTCTTTCAAATTGTCAGGGGTATGCATTTTTTTTGGTCCCCACTGCTTGTTCTCTCGATCAGCCTAACTCTAGATTTCTAGGCATCCTCCAGCTTAGAGCTTTGCAGACTTCCACTTTTGTTACCTATGCTTCACTGCTTCCACAACACAGTGTTGAGAAGGAAAGCATCTGGTACAGATAGTAGCCAGATGATGATGTTATTTTTTTCCGCTCTGTATCTAGTGACAAATATATTAAAACTCCTTTATTGTGAGATAGCCACTGGTCCATCTAGTTTAGCATTTTCTGCTTCATCTGGTTGCAGTTCTCAAGATCTGAGTCTTATGCTACCTCAGATTCATTGAACTGAAAACATCAGAAAGTAAACATAAGTATCTGCTCTATGGCCAAACTACAGTCTTTCTCCCAAACCTGCTTCGATTGTTTATGCTTATAATGCTTTCTATGTGCATGCTCTTCAAGATGACCTGAGAAAACTAGCACAAAATGCCACTTTTTATTTTATCTAGATCTAGCCACTATGGGCCTTTCCTCACTACACTGCTACAGTGCTATTATTCCACTTTCAACATCCTGTGGAATTCTGGAGTTTGTAGTTTACTGAGGCCAAAGAGCTCTCTGGCTGAGAATTCTAAATGCTTCTCCCTAAACAGAAAAGCCCAGGAGTCCATAGAGTGCTGAAAGTGGACTAATAGCATTGTAACAGTGTAAGACGGAAAGGCCCTTGCTCTCCTTATTCCTGTAGTATAACACTGGGAACTGCTTGTCTCTTTCTCCTTAACCTTCATTCAAGATACCTGTTCTGGCATTCATTCTTTTGAATCTGTGTCTTGCATGTACAACGGTGTTTTGAGATTAGAATGGAAACTACCAGAATTAGGACTCTGAAGCAAATATCTGTAGTAGTTGTTGTTATTACCGTATTTTGTTGTTCTGGTGTGCTTTCTAGCCATTTCCAATTTAGGGTGACACTAAGGCAAACCTATCACAAAGTTTTCTGGGGCTGAGAGTATGCGATGTGCCCGAGGTCAGCCAGAGGATTTCCATGGCTGAGTAGGGGAAATCAAGCTCTGGTATCCAGGGTTGTAATCCAGTGCTCAAACCGCTATGCCACCTGGGCTCTCTAGTT
Organism: Ctenosaura bakeri; assembly: GCA_948474755.1. NCBI lineage: Eukaryota > Metazoa > Chordata > Lepidosauria > Squamata > Iguanidae > Ctenosaura > Ctenosaura bakeri. Next base: position 247,680 of record CAOLHI010000938.1, read on the forward strand.
GTATTGGACTCTTTTTAAACTACTGAAGAGCTGGTCAGCTGTTTTTTCTTGGTTCTCAAGTATACTTTATGGTAACATGCTTGAATTGTATGTCTCTTCTTGCTGGGTGTCTTCCTTACTCTTTGGTCTTCCTCAGGAAAGGAAATGGAATAAGTAAGTGAAATCTGTTCTCAACAAAGCAAGTTCAAGAAGCATGATTTGCTAAAATCACAGAATTTCTTTTTGTACAAAATTTACACTAGCAGGGTAGAAACAAGAGTGTCCTAGGAGTGTTTCCCCCCTTGTTTCCATCTGTGCATTGGAAAATCTATGCACACAATGCCTTCACAAATAAATATCTATGTATAAATAAATAAATATCTTTGTGAGATTTGGAAACTAACTTCTAGCACATTGCATACTGATACATATAGATTTTTCCACTGGAACTGACCAAGGATGCTCAGCTAAAGAGGAGAACTTAATTTTCAGTTTATAGCAACTTCTTTTTTCCTGTCTTTTGCTTTAGTGGTGCCAGTTACTGTCATGCTGCAAAATCACTATGCAATCCTTTGTATTACCCCAAAGCGGAGAACATTTATAAAAACCCAAACAGCTTGTGAACAATTTGTATCCTCTCTTTGCTTGGTTAAATGGAGATAAATAGCACTGGCACATGGTTGTCTTGTTTCTTCTGGCGTATTGTCAGCCAAATGCCTGAACTCAATAAGAATAAACCCTATTGTGCATTGGCTCCTTGGAATCATGTATATAGCACGCAGTTACTTCTCTGCTTCCCAGTCCAGGTAAGGAAAATAATGAATATGTGCTTACAGTTCCAGTGAACTCCTTTTCTAGTTGAGGTAAAGCAAGACCTGTTTTTTCTTTTTCTTTTTGGTCACAATGAGGCCTTTTGTCATCCTATTCAGTTGCTCTGTTTGTTTATGCTGTGGGGCCTCCCAATATAGTGCTAGCAGTCACACTAAAAGTACTGGCAAAACAGGAATAATTATCACTTTTCGTATGGATCAGCAAGTATGTACCTTGAGACATTTATGACAGTATCCTTATATATTGATGACTGCATCAAACAGATGTCTGCTGTGAAAAAAAGTTATTTTACCTTAACCCTAAGAGTCTTCTAATAGAAATATGAAGCAAGCACATTATTCTTCTTGTAAATAAACTGGAAAGATTCTCTCTTGCCGAGTAAAATGTGAAACATCTGCATTGAAATGAGGTAGATTGAAATTTTCATCCTGTCCTTCTTAGTTAAAATAAGTTGTTCATGTCCAGTTGCATTAAGTGGCAGCTAGAGAAGCACTCTAAGGTGTAAATACCAAGGGCCACTTGAGTGACAGACATACACTAAGAGGAATGACAGAGGATGATGAAGTAAGGAGATAACAGAAGTAGCAACCAATATTCTCTCTTGGACACAAGAGGTGAGTCACTGGCAAAAGCTTTTCATAGATGGTGTTTCTGATACCACCCTCCATCAAGCATTAATCCTGAAGCAATGACCAATTTTTGGCATGTCAAGGGAGCTCTGCATGCAAAAATTGAGTGGTCAAAGATACATGTGGGAGCAGAAAGCTGGGCAACTAAGTTATGGCTTGGAATTTAGCTTCTTACTTCTGCAATCTGGTATTACTCCAGTAATTAAGTAGGCAACAATCCAAAGGTCAGTTCCTGGTTTCTTCTGAACAGATGTGTACTCTTGTAGACTGGTGTATGACACACTCTCTTGCATTAAGGTTTGGAACATGGGACTTCAGGGAGCCCTGGTGACGCAGTGGTTAAATGCCAGTACTGCAAACCACAAGGTTGTGAGTTTGATCCTGCCGGGCTCCAAGGTTAACTCAGCCTTCCATCCTTCCACAGCTCGGTAAAATGAGTACCCAGCTTGTTGGGGGCATGTATAGAAATGTTTCGAAATACATGCTATTTGTAAGTTGTTCGCCGCCTTGATCCATATGGAGAGGCGGGGTACAAATAAATAACAACAACAACAACAAAACCCATAGATATGTCTTGCACATTGTCAGCTTTCTTTCACACCTACCGCTCTTAAACTAAAGCAAGTAAACTCAGGAGTGGGGTGGAAAGCTAGCATGGTGTAGTGGTCTGAGTGCTAAACTGGGTCTCCAGGAGAACAGGGTCTGAATCCCTGCTTAACCATGGAAACACACTGTGTGACCTTGGGCAAGTCACACCCTCCATGCCTTAGAACAGAGATTCCCAAACTGTGGCCTTCCAGGTGTTTTGGACTTCAGCTCCTAAAAGCCCTAGACAGTTTGGCCAACTGTTAGGAATTCTGGGAGCTGAAGTTCCAAACATCTGCAGCACCTAAGTTTGGGAACCACTGCCCTAGAGTAAGGCAATAGTAAACCTCCTCTGAATAAATGTTGCTGAAAAAAACCCTGTGATAGGGTCACTGTAAATCAGAGTCAACGTGAAGGCACAGAACATCAACAGAAAAATAGGAGAGGGATTCTTGTCTTGCTTTGCCTGGGTTCACTGTAAATGTGCTCCATGAATTTGTGACACTTGTCTAGAACGCTGTCTGTCTCTAGAGCAACATCATGGGTAGCTACTTCATCCTGGACCCAAGTGAACGTGCATCATATTTCATCCCCATCTGTAGGGCAGCAAGCTAGGGGCTGAAACCAAAGTGGGAGACATGATCAGTTCCTGTTATCATGCTGTAAACTCCCACTCCATGATATGCTTGGCAGTGAACATTATTTAGTTAGCACTAAATAAATGGGTGAAAAAGCCATGCTGGCAAAGAGAATTGCCTGAACACATGCAAAAGTAGGGTAGATAGAACCTCAGGGCATGACCAGGTCATAGTCAAGGGATTAGGAAGCTTAATGAGTTTGTAATAATCCCCTCAATGACTCAACCTTCAAAAACAATAGCACTCAAAACTGCTTCAACAGAGCAGCTGATTGTCATCAACCCATGCCCTCTTCCTGCCAAAATTCCCCATTGTTTCTTCACCTGCCCAGACATTAAGAAGCGATCATGATTTCCATCAGTGCTTTGTCACCTAATGCTAAGGCCATTAGTCTATTCCAGATCCCATTGTCTGCTTTGCCAGAGATCCATTAACATGTTCCCCCTCCAGGCAGAAAAAGGGTATTTAAACCCTGACTCTGATCCAGATAACTCATAGTACTCTGGAAATAGACCATCACTCTGCTGTTCAGAGTCCCATTTTGGTACTACCCTCAGACACTGAGTCTGAGCAACATTGCCTTGTCTCTTCTCTGCAGGATAGATAAATACCACTCACTTCACCCTAACTTTTCACTATCCAATTTCTCATTCCTTTTCTTCAGTTAGCCTTGTGTGGTTATGAGACTGCTTCAATCTTGCATGTGTTTGTGATTTTCCCCAATAAAACATTATTTTAACTTCCAACTAGTGTCTGTGCATTAGTACTGGTATGCACAGGTGGAAAGATCTTGTAAGGTTACCCCTCTCTCACAGGCCTCCCTTTAAGCATATAATTCCCTACAGTTCCATGGAGGCACTGACGTAGTGGGTGGATCTCTAAGTCACCCACCTTTTGGGGTAACATTATAGCACTCTGACAGCTTACAACTATCCCATTGCTAGAGTTGACTATTAGTCTTTAGCTAAACAGTAGTTTGTTTTCACACTCCCAGTCAAAATCCTTGCTATTCCTTAGTATGTGTGGGTGCACAGTAATACCAGTATTAATTCATGGCCAGAACCAAGAAACTGCTATGCTGTGAAACCTATAGAGAGGCTATAGACCAATGGTTTCCTAAATTCAGTTCCCACACGTTGCTGGGCTAGAACTCCAAGAATTCCTCATCATTATCCATATTGGCTTGAGAGTTGACTATACATCCCATAATTTTGGAAGCTGAATATACATCCCATAATTTGGGAACCTTCCTGGCAGGGTCCCAATAGATGGAATGATAGAGTGGACACACTGGGATTATAGCTCAGTGGCAGAACATTTGCTAAATGTCCCAGGTTCAGCCTCCAGCCCCTTGAGAAAGAACTCCTGCTTGAAACCTGAAGAATTGCTACCAATCCGTATTGTCAATACTGGGCTACATAGGCCAAAAGTATGACTTGGTGTAAGGCGGGGTGGAGAAAGTAGGGCCCGTGACCTACATGCACACCAGGGCCCTTTTTATGGCCCCCAAAATCCCCTCTCCATTTTTTAAAACTCCAAGATGCCCAAAAATAATCTTTAAGGGCTATGGAGGGTACTTCTACATTTGGAGCCTCCTTGGATCCTCTTGAGGATAAAACAAAATTTGGCAAATCTCCTCTCCACTTTATGGTTGTCCTCAAAGGGTCAGTTGTATCTGTAAGACTATCTAAATGTATCTACTCTTTTATCATATTAAATAATTGCCTCTGTATTCAATTATTACTCGTTTTTAGTAATATCTAGCTCTCTGTACCTCTTTCTGCCCATCAGACCCTCTCTGTGCCTCTTTCTGCTCCCTCATCCCCTGTGGCTCTTTCAGCCCCCTACCCCTCTCTGTATCTGGTGAGCCCAATCCCCACATTGCAGGCCCCCAACTGCCATTATTCTGAAGAGGGGCCCAGTAGCCAGCTCTCACGATCTACTTCTGCTTCTGACTGCTTCTCTAACTCTTGCAAGCCACACAGAGCATTGCCATGGTAACCTGCAGCAATGCTCTGACAATGATACTTGAACAGAGGAGCAGTCAGAAGTAGAAGTAGATAGTGAGTGCTGGCTGCCAGGCCCCTCTTCAGAATACTAGTAGCTGGGGGGCTGCAATGTGGGGATTGGGCTCACCAGGAGGTGAGAGTGCCGCAGCTTCAGGAGAGGTGTGAGGGCCACATGAAATGGCCTGGTGGGCTGGATTTGACCCATGGGCCTTATGTTTGACACATATGCCCTAAAACATGCCTTCATGTCCCCATTTGGGGGCAAAATATTTTGATGGTATGTATATATGTACATATGCATGTATGTATGTATTTGCAGAAGCAGCTATATGGAGGGGTGTGGCCCTCCAAGGTCTCCTGGTGGACAAATGCAGCCCCCTAGTCTTACAGTTTCTCACCCCTGGGTTAAGGCAATTTCCTGTGGTCTGTGATCGTATACCATTCCCTTTACAAATTAAAAAAGGCTGAATAAGCTTGCATCCCCAATATGTGTCTCATGTGATTTTGGGATTCCTGCCTGTCCCTGTAGATCAACATGGAAAAGATGCATTTTAAAATGTCTGCAGAAACACACTGCACATTTTAAAAAAACTTGCTTTCTTTTATCTGGGAACTTCTCCCAAAACAGACAGAACCTGTAACCTAAATGTAGGGTACAGCTTAATTTCTCCTCTAGACCAAGAATAAAATTCACTTATTCAGCATCTCCCTAAATATTGGTTTATAGTGCTACTGCAGTCTCTCTACAAGATGATGGTATAATGCTGCAACAACCATTTTTAAAGAAAAAAACTGTAGAATTTTGAATGAAGGATGCAACTTTCATTTGAAGGGAAAGTGAAAACATCCTGTACTGAAATCTAAAGGATTTCCCCCCCCCCTTGAAATCTTTGCAGTCTGAATTCAGGATGATTTTAAAATGTCCACCTCCGTGCCCCAAAAGGCCATTTGAGGTAAACCTGGCTCTCGAGTGAGACAGACCAAGCTGATTCAGCTTGTTTACAACAATCTTTTGGAGGAAAAATAAGTCATTGCCATGTAAAGGATACAGTCTGACTTGAGTCAAATTTCTGGGCAAGAGGAAGAGGATAGACATGGATGCCTAAGTGCCTCATTCTGCTTGTCCTTGTATAAATAATTAAGATAAGCCAACCTTCTAGAGGATATAAATAAAACAGTGACATTGTGTGTGATCTGTTAGACACACGAAAATGGGTCACCAAAATCACTGAAATATGGCAGTCTCTTCTCAGTCATTTTAGGAGGCAAGGGAGCATTGCAGCCTGCTTTTGGGCAACTAGTTGTGGTTGGGATTAATTTCTGATGCCACTAATAATTACTGCCATATTTTTTTTTTTTTTGGTGTCATGTGTCCTGCTTTTCCTTGAGTAAATTTCTTAAAAGGGAGGAAGGTGAGCAACTCACAGCCTACATATAGCACCAACCTGTTTCTGTGGTTGTCCTCCATCATATTTTTTCCCCAAAAATAATTGAGTTGCTCCCCCTGAAAGTTTCCAGAGATACTGATTCTCTCTTAAAACAAACTGCAGGGGCCCCTGCATCTTTGCAGGGGAAGGCAAAGAAGAAGGGTTTTACAAAACTGGAATCAGACCTCCAACCACCTCTGGTTTTAGTTTAGTGGGTGATGTTGCCTGTGGTGCATGAAGTGATGGTGGTCTGTTAGCCCTAGAACCCCCCCCGCAACCTTCCCACCTCTGCAATAAGTTTTCACTGTAAGTGTTTAATTTGTGTACTTTGGTTTCTGTTTATAGTATCTTAGCTGTAAAAAAATTGGTCTAAAGGCAGGAAGTTTTCTCTACTCTTTTTGCTACCCCTGAGGTTGACTGAATGGTTATGCTGTTATGAAAGGTACTTAAGCTTTCATAAAGTTAAATCAAGACTTAATAGTCAAAAAACTGCAGTGTGAAACTTGCATAAATCCCATTCATGTTTTTGTCTAATTGCATTTAATTAGTCCGCCCCAATTTTTTGGTTGGTTTTTTTTTTCATAATCAGATGTTTCAGGCCTACTTCTTTGGGGATAGTAGAAGAATATTTCCAGTTACTTACAGCCTTTTTGCACTACACTGTTATAGTGCTATTATTCCACTTTCAACATCCTATGGAATCCTGGGGCTTGCAGTTTAGGGAGGGGCATTTTGAATTCTCAAAGAACCAGAGAGCTCTTTGACCTCAGTAAACTACAAACCCCAGAATTCCATAGGATGTTGAAAGTGGAATAATAGTACTATAGCAGTGTACTGCGGAAAGGCCCTTATTCAGCATGTAAAATTAACAGGATTCACATTAGCAAAATGTTGAGATTTTGGGGGAGAAATCCTCTCAAACTATGTACTTAGATGTTTATTTCATAAAGTTTCAGCCACCAAGAACTATATTGCAACTATAGAAGAAGTATGAAATCCAGTGCATGGTTAAATTTTGATCCATGCATTAGCCCAAGGTAGAACTCTTGTTGGACATAGGGCGGTGGTTCTCAAACTTAGCTCTCCAGATGTTCTGGACTACCAGATTTCTTGTTGTGTGTCTTCAAGTCCTTTCTGAATTATGATGACCTCAAAGCAAACCTATCATTGGGTTTTCTGGGGATGAGAATGTGTGACGTGCCCGAAGTCACCCAGAGGGTTTCCATGACTGAGTGGGGAATCAAATCCCGGTCTCCACGGTCATAGTCCAATGCTCAAACCACTGCACCATGCTGGTCAGTCACCATAACTCAGAAATGACTTGAAGGCACACAACAACAACAAAATAACAACAAAGGTGAATTGTGACAATGCAAACATCTGTAATTTCAGGAGTGGAGCAGAGTGATAGCTGTGCTTTCTGGACTATTGTGCAATTGGAGCCAGCAGCAATATCTGATTTTGGTCATGCTTCCGTAACAAACTATAGTATAAATTTACAGTTTTTCTCATATTTTGGATTGGGATCTTAAGGACTCATTTATTATCTCTTTTTCAATACTGCCCCCTGTGGCAGATGAAAAGACAGTCTCATCTGATGGGATTTTACTCAGAGCTAGATAAAGCTTTTTTAATCACCTGAGAATTGTGCTGTGGAATAAAGGAAATGATACTATCCTCTGTGACTTTTCTTTAACAACCATTACATAAGGCTATTACTGTAGCCACCCAGGAAACAACCATGGGAGTGAGATCTGATTAGCAAAGCCACCATTTATTAGCGCTTGTAAAACAGCCTTGCTTTCCTCAGTTGCACTGTTCAAACTGATTTATGGTCAAGTAATAATGAACCATATGGGTAGGGCTGCCAGATTGGTAGTGGAGATAATTGTTTTACCTTTAAATCAGCTATCGCTGTGAGCCACGATGTACTTCTTGGCTGGGGCTGATGAGCAGCGCTGAAAGACCTCTTCCCCACTGTTCACTTGTGGGCATTCCAAGATGTTATTTGACAGACTTATTTTCTTATGAATAATACTCCCTGGTCCATTTCATTGGCTGTGTGAGATAATTTTTGAAGGCAGAAAAATTCTTCATTAAACACCCCTGCAGATGGATTATATTTATATGAGTGTTTTGGGGAGATATATGAGCAATGTCCTCCTGATTTGATGCAAGGTCTGACATGTTTGTGTGAGTAAGGAGGCAGAGACATATCATTTTTGCTGATGTCTACATATATTCAGCCTGGAAATCTTTTTTTTGCGGGGGGGGCTGCGTTTCTAGATCTCTTTCATGAAAGGTAAAATCCACCTAGGAGAATTTTCTCTTTTGTGACTCGTGGGATAATAAGCATGTATTTCATTTTAAAAGCCTAGATTTTCAACTTGCAGTTATTGAAATACATTTCACAGTCTTTCCTTATCTAAAAAATAATTGCTACATTCAGGGATGAGCAGGTAGCTTCCTTGCCACCTTGTTACAACGCCTCTAGTAGTTCCTGGCAAATATAAATGTTTAATGGATTCAGCAGTGTGTTCCCAGGAGCAGCTGAGAGTGTGGAGAAGCCTTCATCTGATGATCTGTATTCCATGCACAGCTTCCTCTGCATACTTGGAGGAGATTTTTTTCCCCCTCCAAATCCTTATTTTCCTCCCCCTAACTTTGGGTGACTGACTGAGGTTTTACATATTTGAATCCTGAACTTGACACACTTAAGATATTAAATTTTAATATCTCTGTTGCAAGTTTGGGATATATTCTGTGAACTACTCACTTTGCAACACAAGTATATACTCACTCTGTAATCTATATAGGGGCATCATAAATAAGGTGCTCTTTTGCAATGCAATTGCAGTTGATATTGATGGTGATTTTGGCTTAAGAGGTATACAGTTTTCTTCTATGAGGCACTGAAAAAAATGCTCATGTGTCTGCCTCCTGTGGGCCAACTGGGGAAGGAAGGCAAGTAGCCTTTGTTAACCTATAACAATATTTTCTCACTCATGCAGCTGTGGCTGTATGGGCAAGGATCATCCCCCTTGTCTGCCTTGTGTGTGTGTGAGTAGGTAGGTGAGAGAACACTCCATCACAGGTCAGCACATGGCATGCTTCAACAGATATGAGGACCTCAGAGGGTTGATGTGCTACTTCTGACCATTTCTGCACTATACTGTTATAGTGCTATTATTCCACTTTCAACATCCTATGGAATCCTGGGGTTTGCAGTTTAGGGAGGGACCTTTAAACTGCAAACCCCAGGATTCCACAGGATGTTGAAAGTGGAATAATAGCACTACAACAGTCTGGTGCAGAAATGGCCCCTGTCTCTTTAAAACAAAATTCAAAAAAGATGAAAAAGAAACCTATTCATGAATATTCATGATTCCAGCTTTCTCTGTATGTTGAAAACGGAACTGCTAACATAATTCTGCTTCAAATACTGTGTACCACAGGGGTAGGCAACTGCAGATTCAGGATCCCTCCAGGTTCCCTCTTCTACAAGCAACATCTCTCTGCAGCATGCCCAAAGTTTACCTCTGCAATCCGTCTCAAAACAGTGGCAAGAAATGACATTGACTCTCTTCTTGTCACCATTTTGAGGATGAGCACAGAAAAAAATATGGAGGTACTTGGAGATAGTGCAAAGCTCTGATGTGCTTGTGTGGAAAACATTTTCACTTATTTATGGGAGCTTTCTGTGTGGTTTGGGGGGCAAAAATCTCACCGTTTTTCAAAATGGGGGTTAGGTTAGGGACTTTGCAAGACTTCTCGGGGACTTGGGATCCAGAGGCTGCATGTGGACCACCTCAACATAAGTATGGTCAGTATATCACAGAGCTGGGAAAGGTATAGAAAAAGGCAAACAAAGTGTTCCAGGGGTTAGAGCAACTCCTCCATAAGGAAAGGTTACAGCCCAACATGCAAGTCTCTTTCCCTTCTAGAAACAGGGACTTGATAAATGCATATAAAATTATGCATTGTATGGCAAAAGTGGGTGGGGAGATATTTCCCCCCTACCTTTCCTAAAATACAGAACATGGGATATCCACTGAAATCAACAGTGAGAGACTGAGAACAGATAAAAGGAAGTGCTTCTTCTCACAGTGCTCAGTTAAGCTGTGAAATTCTCTGCCGCACAATTTGGTGATGGGTGCTAAAGTGGACAACATTTAAAGGGGAATTCATGGAAGATAATAACTATCCATTATGTTGGCTAAAGATTACCTCCAGTATCAGAGGCAATATTTCTCAGGGTTCCAGTTTCAAGGAACCATTACCAGGAATAGAATACTGCAGTCGTGTCCTGCTTGGGAGCTTCAGATCTGTTTCCCTTTTAAATGCAGTTTTCATCTCTGGGAAACACATAACTGAAATAGGCCTTTTTAGTGTGAGACATGCTTGTTTGGTTTATTTTGTATCTGTTTACAAGTGTTGGCTTACGAGTCTGTGTGTTTCCAAGTGCTTCAATTAACTGCAGCTAAAAGGCACAAACGGGTCAGAGTTTTTCCAAGCTTCTTGACCTTGATGACATCCATGGGTGCCTCTTAAGTGCTTATAGCCATTGCTTCCTGCACCTAATCTTAGTAACATCAAACGATTAGGAGGCTGTTCTGCTGCCCATTGAGTAGATGTCCTGAAGTGATACATGAATGGTCCAGTACTGCACAGTCATCTGTCTGGGGGCATTTTGACAATTGTGCTGACTGCCCAAAAGCTGTACGGTACAAATACTAGTGTATATAGCTGGCATTGCCCGGGATTTTATTTTCTCATAAGTAATACTTGTTAGAAAGATTTGAGATCCTGTGTCTCTAATTCCCCAAACTGTCTTGTCCAGTACCTGTAACTCTCCCCCAATCCAAATTGTATTCAGAGTTATTAACATACAGAGGTTGGGTTCTTGCTGCTAGGCCTTGTCTCCATAGAAACCAGCCTATTCAAGACAGTTACATTTGACTGAGGCCCAAGAGCTCTCTGGCTGAGAACTCCAAAGGCCCCTCCCTAAACTGCAAAACCCAGGATTCCATAGAATCTTCTTAGGCAGCCAATCGTATGAGATCTTCGCCTGACACAGCCAATCATATGAGATCCTCACCTGACAGAGACAGACAAATTTTGACTTTTATATATTAGATTGTACATATGGGTGTCTGGGGAAAAATTGCAAGCACAATGGTCAAAAAGAAATAGAACTCAGGAGAAGGAGCTAAGGGAGTGTGATTTGCCCAGGATCACCCAGTGGGTTTCCATGGCTTAGTGGGAATTTGAACCCTGGTCTCCAAAGTGCTAGTCTAGTGCTCAAATGACCAGTAGTAGTAAACAGGAGTCTTTGTATGATTTGATAATAGCCTTTTTTTCCTTCCTGTCAAAGGAATACTACAAATCATGTCTTGTTCTCAGGAGATGCAGCTGTAACAATGGAGATCTGTTTTTGTAGCTGCATCTCCTGATGCTGCCCCTCAAATACTACCTTTGAAGCCAGGCAGCCCTCCCCTAGAAGGATTTCTGAGTCTCTGGATGGTAGGCACTGACTGATGGCATGTCCAACCCTGTCCAATCTTTTTCCACTTGCATACCCCTTGGCAGCCTGTTTCCATCACTTCTACCCTTCACATTAGCAACAAGTTTGTGACCAAGATAGCTGCTGTTATTTCAAATGTGTATGTTGTGTGACAGTTACGCTAATTATGATAAAACATGTTTCTTTGCATGTTTTAATTTGCCTAGTAGATGGTTTAGGAGTTCCTGATTCAGACACATCTGAACTTTGGTACTAAAAATGATATACGCAAGGTATAGGAATCAGGGTAACGTAGTGGTCCAAGTGTTGGACTAGGACTCTAGGGCCATTTCCGCACCAGACTGTTATAGTGCTATTACTCCACTTTCAACATCCTATGGAATCCTGGGGCTTGCAGTTTAGGGAGGGACCTTTAAACTGCAAACCCCAGGATTCCATAGGATGTTGAAAGTGGAATAGTAGCACTATAACAATCTGGTGCAGAATGGCATAGGAGATAGGTTCGAATTCCTACTTACCCGTGGAAACCAACTGGGTGACCTTGGTCAAGTCACACTGTATTGGACTTAGAAGAAAGCAATGGCATCTCTCCCAACAAATCTTCCCAAGAAAAACCTATTATAATTTCCAGTTTATGTCAGAAGCAACTTGAAGGCACACAGCAGGCTACAGGCAACGTACAGGTGCTGTTATGATTTTGCGCAATGCAGTATTATGTTGTTCTTTTATGATTTTATAAAGCCCTGAAGAGAAACTCTAGAGTACACAGAGTGAAATGTGTCAGGTTCTTCTACTAATAAATACTATCTTTTGAGTACCTTGAGATGCATCTTTTGCTTTTTCTGAGGATTAAATGAAATAAACAATACCTGAACTGAATTTAAATCAGCAAAGACAATAAGATATTTTGAAACATAATACAGAGACCAAGAACAGTGTAAACACTATGAGAAAATTTTAAATAACAGCAATAAAATAACATAGGAACCAATAAAAGGTATTGGATAGGTTAACAACTAAACTCTAATTTTCTTCCTGAGGCTAAAATTTTAGTCTTCTTCCTGAACACACCATAATATCGCAGAAGACATTCTATAAGAGATAAACAAAAACAAAAGCAAGTATAAGGCATTTTATTCTTCTTCCAAAAGGCACCACAACATTGGAAAGATGTTCTGCCAGAGTAACCTACCACTAGCAAGGCCTTTTCTGACTCCTGAATTTATGCTACCCTTCAGAAGCTTTTGGAAAAAAATCTCTAACATGAAGTTCAAATTCTGGGTAGGTTCATATGGAAGGGGATATTATTGTATGAATTGTGCAGCTTCTTAAAACCCATGGGAAACTTTAGAGATCTTTAACATTCATTGAAGACTGTAGATCAGGTTTGGGAAACATGTGAACCTCCAGATGTTGTTAGACTGCAATTTCCATCATTTGTAACCAGTGCAACTGATCTTGAGGGGTAATAAGAGTTGCATTTCAGCAATACCTGGAGTGCTGTGTTTTCTCCACCCCTGCCATATACCAAGGAGCATAAAAAAGTCTTTATTTACACTTTACCTTTGCCATGTTTCCTTATCTGACAGTGTCTTAATGCCATACATCCTTTAGAAACATTTGTTAAAGGAGCTGAACATGGGAACCAAAAAGCTTCTGCCACCAGTCTTGTTCTCTGTTTTCATGTTATGTAACCAACCATTGTTGATGGAACTATTGAATATAACAGATAAGAAGCTTGGAAGGTCATATATTATATTCCTCTGCAAATGTTCATCCACATTCTTATAGCAAGGTGGCACTTCTGCCATGTCCTTAGGGATGGCTGTTACCTATTATCACTGTTTGCATATTGACTTTCTTTTGTTAACCTACATTTCTTCATTACATCTACCAATGGACTTGTGTATAACATGTTAAATTATTTAGCCAAGCAGAGTTCTTGCACTTGTAGCTGTAGATATCAACATTCACACTTGTGCAAGTATTTTCACTGGGAATCAAGTCATCAACAATTGTGATAATTTGTCAGGCAGTGAGTTGGGCAGTGTAATCCATTTCTTCTGGAAAATGTTCATGTTCCGCTTCCCTGTCTATTGCCCACCACTTACATAGGTAGCCAGTGGCTTTTTGTTTGAAGATGTACTACAAGCTCACCTCATATGGATGTCTTACATTTTGTATACTGGAGTTTCTATGATAGTCTTACAGGCTGTTCACTAGCTGTGACAAAAATTGATAACTTCTCCTGAGGAGTTTCAAAGGGATAGCCATGTTAGTATTTCGGTATTAAAGACCAGAGAAGGAAAGAAGAAAAAAGGAGTCTTGTGTATCTTTAGCATTTATATGCATGCTAAAGAAGTGCATGCTAAAGAAAAATTGGTTTCAGAGGTGCTACAAGACTTTTTCCCACTTCCTTCCCTAATTTTTTATAACTTCTCACTGTGATTATTTACACAGACAAAGATTTCAACTAGAACAGATATTCATACAAACAGGTATTCGTTGCATAGTTCCCAAGGCAATAGAAGATGGACTGTGCAAGCTAATGCTGTGTATAAGTAACACTAAAAGTTCTCCACCCTGTTTATAGACAAATTAAATTTGAGGTAGGGATTATTTTTAACAAATTTCTCAAGTGGGAGAAAAATAAATCCCAAGAATCAGCAGTGATAGCAACCACAAAACTTTCCTGGTGAATCAGCAACTCAGCCATCATTTTCTACCTACCACAGTGCTTTGAAAGCTTTGGCCATTTTGGGTGGAAGTGTGGAGGTAGACATGGTATCTGCATAAAAAAATCATGAAAAAGTTTCAGAGGACAATTTTTCAGAGCAATCTTCTTTTTGGGGGCAATGAGAAAACAAAATAGCACAGAAAAAAAATGCCTTCTAAGAAATTTCATGCAGTATATTCATGCTGGAACGGATCATATGCTTTGTATGCAGGAGGTGCTACACCTTATTGCTGGACATAAAAAGTCCCTGGCATCAGGGTTACCATGGACCTCTGGTAGAAACACCAGCCCTGCTGTCAAGGTCTTTTAATGAAAAAGTTATGTACCCCTGGTGACCTCTGCTATTATAGGCTTACTAGTATTGTTGCAAAACTGTGAGGGGAAAAATCTCCTTTATACCCGTGATTCCCAACTTGGTGAACAACCAAGTTTTAACGTGGCACCTAAATGACATGAGTGTTGGCACCAGTCAAGCCTCCAGGAGGAGATCATTCCACAGTTGGAGTGGCACAACTGAGAAAATCCTCTCCCATGTCCTGACACAGCATATTGACTTCACTGGTGGGGCATGGAAGAGCTCATCCTCAGCGGATCTTAATCCTCAGGCAGGTCTACATGTTATCATCCATCCATTATGTACTTGCCAGGATTATAAACCTCACAAAACTTTGCTGATTCAAGATAGTGAGTTCGAGTTTGTTCACATCTGCTGGTAGATGAACTGAGAAAGAAGAAGGAACTCTGTTTCCCCTCCCTGAAACCCTGATTAATTAAGGGTAACTATTTTTAACTTTACAAAAAATTATTTATTTAAAGAATTTCTGTATCATCCCCCAGCCCACAGGGGCTCTCAGGGCAATGAACAAATAAAAACCAATTAAAACAATACAAAGATAAAAACACTTTAAAACTTTTTAAAATAGTCTTTTAAAACTCCTAAAAGTGGTCTAAAAACAATCCTAGAATCGACTTTTAATATGGTTAAAGCAGCAGTTCTGAACACTGAATGCCGTGTAGAACAGCACTGTTTTGGCTGCCTGTTGGTAGCTTTAAAAAGATGGGACCAGCCTAACTTCCTTGGGTATGGAGTTCTACAGTCTAGATGCTGCTACAGAGAAAGCCCTGTTACACATACTTGCCAACGTAACTTCACAAGGTATTGGGAAACACAAGAGAGTCCTCCTCTGAAGATCTCAGATTTCTGGCAAGCTCATGTGGGAGGAGGCAGTCTTTCAGATATCCTGGCCACAAATCATTTAGGTCTTTGTAGGTCAACAGTAGCAGCTTGAATTGAGCTCAGATGCAAATTGGAAGTCAGTGCAGTTCTTGCAACACCAGTGTTATATGGCTAAAATGCATACCTGACACCAGTCTAGCTGTTCCTATTAAAGGTGCTGGCTTTCTGTTGTCAGGCAACAGAATGCCAGGATATAGCTTAGTAGTCCAATAAAGCTTGCCTGGTCAAGATGAAGCAGAAATGAAGTCCAGTGTTGGTCCAAAGGTCAGGAATCTAGTGGGCAGCAAAGTCAGACAAAGGTCAGAGAAGGCAGGCAGATAGTGAACAGAGACTCTGTGGCACACACAAAGGCAAGAACCAGCAAACGCACATGTTGTTTCTGGCATCAAGCTACTGTTCTGTGCCTTCCTTAAGAAGGCTGGAGCCAGCTGGCTCTCATCCCAGTCTGATTAGCTCCTGGTGTGCTTGCATCTGCTTGTCCTCCTTCAGGGTTGCCGTTCAACCTGGGGAAACTGATTCCTGGCCTATGACAGTTGCATTTTGCACTAGCAGCAGCTTCTGAACACTTTTCAAGGGCTGCCCCATGTAGAGTGCATTACACTAGTCTAATTCGAGAGGTAACCAAGACATGAAACACTGTGTACAGATCTGCTTTCCTCAAGAAAGAGTGCAGCAGAAGCACTAGCTGAAGTTGGACAAATATGTTTCTGACCACTGCAGCAACCTAACTTTCCAGGCCAGATTGGGTCTAAGTGTACCATCAATCTGATCTTTCAGAAGGAGTGCAACTTCACCCAGAACAGGCTATGATCCCAATCCCAGGTTGTTTACCAAACTGACCAGGAGCACTTCTGTCTTGTCTGGATTAAGCCTCAGTTTGTTCGTCCACATCCAGTCCTTACTGCATCCAGATAATGAGTCAGTATTACCACTACGTCCTTGGCATCAGCTGTGAAGGAGACACAAAGCTGGGTATCAGAAGCATCTCTTGTTGTTTTCACCTTAACCTACTTCATTGCATTTAAACAAATTCAGAGATGAGAAACCTTATCTAATTATTACTTTGAGATAATGGTGGTTAGTGGCTCCTAACTGAGTGCAGCAGTGAATCTGCTCTGAGTTTTGGATAGCTTGAAAGGAGCTGTTCAAGGTAGTGAACAAATGTTGCAACTTGGATAACACTGTTAAAACCTGAATTAAAATCTGGAATGGATTAATCATTTCACTGAGATGGGAGTCATTATCCACTACTGCTTTGAGATCTAAACTTGTGGGCCTGATTAACCACTAAACTTGTGGTTAGTGAGGGCAGGGAATGAGCACCTCTTATGAAGGACAAAAAAGAAAATGGAGGGAGATGGTGTGCAGCTCTTAGGGAGATTTAAATATACACATGTATTCAAACTGACCCAAGTTGAGCTTTAAATACACAGTGCTAACAATCTGCAAACTGCTTTAATTGATTCCCTATGTGCATATAAATAAGCTATTTGAATAAATCAGCAGTTTTAAGAGGAATGCAGATGAAGGCTATTTTTGTAAAGAAGTATTTTTTACTGCTTTCAAACTGCCTCTGTTAATTTCCCAGAGGCAATGAAAAGCCTTCACTGATCAGAGGACGTATGGATTGTTACATATTGGCTTTAAAAGTAGTATGTATTTTATATAAATCCCTTCATGCTTGTTAAGTATTTCTAAATCTTTTATTTCAGTTCTGCATCAGAGATCCCTGTTTGATTTTTTAAAAAAATACTCTTATCTCTTCATTTCAAGTGTACTTGACATGACAGCTAATAAACTCATTAAAGGCCAAAGAGAATATGGACCTTTCCATACTACACTGTTATAGTATTGCTATTTCACTTTCAACATCCTGTGGAATTCTGGGGTTTGTAGTTTACCAAGGCCAAAGAGCTTTCTGGCTGAGAATTCTAAATTCTAAATCCCTAAATTGCAAACCTCAGGATTCCATAGGTGGCTCCAGTTCTAGCCTATAGTACTTGGTATTCATTAGTGGGCTCCCATCCAAGTACTAGCCCAGTCTGGTTCTGCTTAGCTTCTAAGATCAGACAGGATCTGGAACCTTTAGGGTGTTTAGGCCTATTGCACCTTAAAAAAAATGAGTACCCCCATCTTGGTGGGAAAAAACTGAAGTGGAACATATTTAATTTGGCTCTAGGGCTTGCTGTTCACATTCTCTTATCTGTGTATTTCAGTTCTTATTGTGCAAGTCTCTCCGATTCAACCATGTACAAAACAACTATGCAAAACTGCATATGGCATAAGGAAAGGAATTTGGAACAACTGTGTTGGGTGTCCAGTAGAAGTTGGTTTGTCATAATATAGTTTGTTGTTGGAGACTCCAAAGACTTAGCTCAAAATTTAAATATTTAAATATTCTAATATTTATTTAAATATTTAAATTTAGATTTAAACATTTGAATATTTATTTAAATATTTGTTTGTTTAAGGCCTCTGGAAGAATAGGATTCAACTACCTATTCAGACACTGGGTGACCTTGGGCAAGTCACATTCTCTCAGCCTCAGAGAAAGGCAAAGACAAATGATCTCAAAAAGATAGATTCATCTTAGAGCTGCCGTAAGTCCAAAGTCACTTGAAGGCACACAAAAACAAGGTGCCACTTATAGGGTGAGGTTCTTTCTAGCCATCATGTCTCTTTCCTTTGAAAACTGACCTAAGCTGACTCTAAGGTGAATCTATCATGGGAGTTTTCTTGGCGAGATTTGTTGTTTTTGCCTTTCTCTGTGGCTGAGATAATGTGACTTGGCTGAGGTCACCCATTGGGTTTCCATGTCCAAGTGAGGATTCAAACCCTGGTCTCCAGAGTCATAACTTGGGCACATACACATGCCTGCTGTCGTGTTCCTTTCACCAGGATGTGGCAGTGGAGGGGTTGGGCACCGAAACTGCTCCCCGTTTGGAAATGAGGGAGCAGCGTGGGTGCACCCACATGCCTGCTGCTGTATCCCTGGTGAAAGGGACACAGTGGCAGCTGTGTGTGCATGCCCAAACTGCTCCCTTGTTTGCAAACGAGGGAGCAGTTTAGGCACTCAGCCCTGTTGGTGCCGCTGCTGCCCCTGCTGCTGTTAGAGTCCAGCAGCAGGGCTTTGTGGACCCCCAGTGATGGCTCCACAGACCCCAGGGGTCCTCAGACTGCAGGTTAAGAACCAATGACTTAGGGTACGGATTATGTAGTTAAAAGCTTGGGAAGCACGAAAAGGGTCTTTCCAATCAATATTGCTGAATCCAAAAAAAGATTTTTGCATCCCATCTGTGAATTTCACCCACCTCTCCCCTCCTCTGCTGCAGCCTTATTCTGGTGGTAAGAAAAAGTGCTTGAAGTGAAGACTTTCTCCTGCTTCCTCTAGGGACTGGCTTCAGACAGCTTTTGGGATTTGCCTGTCAACCTTGTAAAGGGCACTGTGTTGGCAGTGATATTTGTAGTGCCACTCAAGATCTTTCAAGTTTCTCTCCTTCATGCACTCTCTGCTTCTCTGTGAGCTAGAAATTATTTAGTGGTAGCTGGGTTGGCTGCCAGCTTCTGTTACATCAAGCTGGGCTCCTTTTCTTTTGTGAGCATTAGCCTCTAATAACAAAGGCCCTGAAGCCCCAATGACTCACTCAGGGACACCTGTAGGATCCCAATCACTACTTACTCAAGCAGAAGTCTTTGGCAATGATGTGAGTTCGGAGGAGGGTGCGTGGGTTGCAAGTGGAATAGTGCATGACTCTCAGTAAAGCTAATGCTGCTGCTCCAAACGTTAAATCTGTGAGAGGCATTATTGAATGAGAGCACAAGCAGGAATCTGTGTTCCAGTGTTATTGGTTATTTAGCCTGTGTTTGCTTCCAAGGGCAAACAGTTGTGAAGCGGTTCCCAGTGCAATGTTCCGTTAACGTCAATCTGTTCAATAATGGGCCACTTTCATGTGAAAGGAGTTGCATCATTTTGAACTCTTTCCCCTCTGCTGCCTTGACTGTCTTCTGGCCTGTTACACAACAGTAGCAGCTTGGCTTTGGGAGGCAGCATGGAGTGTGGCTCAGTCACACAGAGGGCGGTGCTTTCTGCCACCACTCCAGGGTCTGATTAGATCATCAACACCAGCTGCCCATGGACAGCCTCCCACAGTACTTCCTTATATAGAAAACACACTCACTTTGGGGAGATTCTCTTCTGTACCCCCCTGGATCAGAGCCTTCCTTGTTTTTGAACCAAACAAATTCAGATTTTCAAACTATATTTTCCCTTCTCATAAGATGCCCTATTGGGAGACAAATGGTAATGCTCTCTTACGATTTAGAGGTCTCCTTGTTTCACAGAAGCCTCAGCAATGATGACTATTGATTCACCTGCTTAGTATTTAAAGAGTACTTTTCCCCCAGCTAGGGAAGAGTCTACTAATGTGATTTGCTTCCCCCCTCTTAATAATAATAATAATAATAATAATAATAATAATAATAATAATAATAATAATAATATTTATTTTTATCCCGCCTCCCAGTGGATCGAGGCGGCATTACAGAAATATATAAATACATTAAAACATTAAAATGTACCCCATCCTCCCCACCCACCAACCCTTCTATCCCCTTAAAACACATTAATTATTAAAACAAATTAAAAACAAAATTAAAAACAAAAGGACAATTGATGAGAGGTGGTGGAACACTAGTCTTGGAAGGCCTGTCGGAAGAGAACAGTCTTGACTGCTTTTTTAAAGCAGTCAGGACTGGTAATGTGCCGGGTGTCTTCCGGCAGGCCATTCCATAACTTGGGAGCGACAGAAGAAAAGGTCCTCTGGGTAACTGCAGCCAACCTAGTTCTGACTGGCTGCAGTAAATTCCTCCCAGAGGACCTTAATGTGCGGGGCGGATTATATGGGAAAAGGCGATCCCGCAGGTAGGCTGGCCCCAAGCCATGAAGGGCTTTAAAGGTAAAAACCAACACCTTGTACTGTGCCCGGAAACTAATAGGCAGCCAGTGTAAAGACTTCAGAATAGGTGTTAAGTGGTCAGTTTTAGATCTTCCGGTGACCAACCTGGCTGCCATGTTCTGAATTAATTGAAGTTTCCGGACTAAGCACATGGGTAGCCCTATGTAGAGTGCATTGCAGAAGTCAAGCCGTGAAGTTACCAGCGCATGTACCACTGTTTTTAGGTGTTCCAAGTCCAGGAAGGGGCGCAACTGGCATATCAGCCGAAGCTTATTTCCTCATATAGAGAAACCAGCGCTCACAGGCTCAGAGTGCTACCACTTTTTTATTAGCATAGGTGATATTACCTGCCACTCTCTTCTCTGTTCCATCTGACTTTAGCTTCAGTGCTCACAGTAGTCCCCCCCCGTGGGCACGCAACCAACAACAATATTCTCATAAGCTACCCCTGTAGTAATGCAAATTATTTTAGGGCATTGTAGACTTGAATGACTTTTAATTTTACCAAAATCAACCCCCCCCCCACATCCCCACCAAAAAAAAAAACCTCTGGAAGAACTAGTTTGTTGATGTGGATCAATTTGCCTGCCTGTGTTTTTGGATTCTCCTTATGGCATAGCTAATGACGACTCCTTCCATTTCAAAATGTACCACTGTGCCATTGCTCTTAAGTGCCCAGTTCTGAATTTGCCCTTCTGGCTAGATCAGCTGATGGCTCTGTGTGCGTCTGCCTTTCAAATATGAGGCTTAAAAGAAGCCACAGCTTTACTGCATTTCCAAGAGGCATAAAGCTAATAGCAGAACAGAGAAAGTCATTATCCTAAATTGCACTTAATGGAGAAACTGGCTTGATTGGCTGGCTGCAAAGTTCCCTGGTTTTAGTTGGAGCCATCAAAGACAGTGAATGGTAATATAGGCAACTGGTTTCACCACAGCAGTTCTGCTAAGTGACACTGACCGCACTGTTATGGACACTAAATCTACTCCAGAAGAACTCAGCCTTGTGTTTTTTCTCAGTGTGTATGATCTGTGTACGGGTGAAACTCCCAATGCCTTCTGAAGTCCTCCAGTCTAGAAGGCTGTCTCCTCATCCTTGTAGGCTGAAACCACTTTAGAATATTTCCATTCCCTTCCTTCCTTGTCTATTTTCTTTCAATAAAAATTAACATGCTCCTCACTAATGAAATGTTACCAACAATTTGAATTCAAAAGATGGATCTCTTTTTCACTTAACCAAATCGGCTTTTGCTTGGGCCTGACCACTCTGTGCTGAAGACATTGTGGATAGTCCCCATCTCTTGTCACACCAGGGTATCATCTCCTGTTCCCATAATCATCCCACAATCCATTGTCTTAAAAACTACCCTCTCCTTCTTACCTTTAGTGTGCCAATAAGAACAGTTCAAGTATAGCTGTAAAAGAAAGCTTGTCCGTAATCAATTTGAATTGGAACGCCCAGCAAACCAAGCCTGTGACTCATCGTGGCTTCCCTATGATAATTCCCATGAGCCTTTGCCCAGAGTCCACATAAGTCTTAACCAAAAGGACTCTTGTGTACATCTTCTAGGGTAATGGGTTGCCATGAGATCTTAAGCCAAGTCTTACAAGTGAGGGACCAATAAACACCACATGTCTGCTCCCCCTTCTGCCAGCACTCCCTGACCCTTAAGCTATACAATATGGGAAATGAGCCCTCTACTCTATGCTGGTGATTTGTAGGCTTAAATCACTTTAGAATATTTATGAAAAACAGTGTCTATCATGGGAAGTGTCTTCTGCATTGTGCCCTGTTTGATTTTGCTTCAGATACGCTGAAAATCTGGACTGCTTTGCACTATAGATGCCAACGGAAAAGATAGAATCTCATAATTGGTTCTCCCACATACTGTACACACAGAGGTGGTATACTCTCAGTTGTATGCTATGTGTAGTAAATATCTGCTTGTCTGCAAATCAGGGCAATATTTTAAAGAATGAGTTCGACTCAGATGGGCTGGCTCAAGCTGCACAGCAACCCCACAGTGAGTTTGCAGAGGATCCATTGTTTTCGTCAGTGGTGTATAAACCAGAAGAGACTATTCTCTGTTCTAACAGTTGCTGTTGTGACAGAAACAGAAATGTGTATGCTACCAACAAGATGGGGTTTTTTTGCTACCGCCAGGTGGTTTCAGTCTGATGACCAGCATAACAGTCCTACAAATTCATCCACCTCTGGTCTTGTGGTTTACTGCTTTTAAACAGTAGCTCGTTCTGTATTAAAACATTGAATCCCTTGTGACTCTTACAGTATTCCCAGAAACATATATTGAGTGTTGAGGAACCTGTGGACCAGCAGATGGTATTGGGCTGCAACTATCATCAGTCTTAGGCTACTTCCACACTAGTCCGTTATCGTGCTATGATTCCACTTTCAACATCCTATGGAATCCTGGGACTTGTAGTTTAGGGAGAGGCTTTTGAGGCCCCTCCCTAAACTGCAAACCTAAAGATTCCATAGGATGTTGAAAGTGGAATAATAGCATGATAACGGTCTAGTGCAGAAATGACCTTAGTAACCTTAGGTGTTGTAGTCCACTGATATTTTGAAGACTATGTATTTCTCCTTCCCTGCTATCTATATTAGCTTTTGAAAAACAAAGGGAGAGAAAAAAACTTCTTCTTTTTTTGCACAGGTAATTAATTACACAGTGATGCATTTGAGTTTTACAGTTTAATAATGCAATATAATTGAGTTCCTACTGAAGCTTCAGGGAAAGCTGAATACATTGGTGTAATGAAAAAAAATCTGTTAAATATAGAGGAAAGTGCAGTGTACCAAAGCTTGTTCATTAAATACTTCTGCACAAACATTGTTGAAAAGCTAATATGACTTCTGAAAGGTGGGGAAACAGCAAGGGGAAAATAAAGAAGGAAAAAAATTCCATAAGCTGTTTTCTCACCGTGTGTTCCTTCATATGGAACTCTAGTATTGCTTTATAACATAATTCACATATACAGGGGGATGCTATAATAATTATTATCTTTCCAGGATGACTACTTGTTTAAAGAAACTCTTCAACCATCTCTTGAAGGTTGTTAAACAGATATTACCTTGTCTTCGGTCCTGGTGCTACAGACTTTGCATTATGGCTTTCAAGTAACTAAATGTTACCCTGATTTCTGCGGTCACTTGAGGGACACCTCAATGTGCTCCACGTGATGGGGAATGGAAACTAGCCAGAGCATGAGCAATAGCAATGTGAGAGGCAGGGTAACCTAGCGAGGTGTTTTTACCCAGTTTTTACAGGGTCAGACCAAGCCAAAAACCAAACAAAAAATGTCTAATGATTTTATTGAATGAAAGTCTCACGCATCAACACAATCACTCACATACTCACTCAAGACTTATTAAGAAGCAAAAGAAAGGAAACTGGATAGGGGAATATTGAAGGGGTTGCAGCTGGGGTAATACTGCACCTTTTCCTGAAGTCCTTGGTCCAGGAAAACAGCGGAGAAGTGGAGCTCAGCATGGAGAGGGCTGAGGGAACTACTCAATGGACAGAGAAATGGTCTGCTGGGATGACTGGGAGTAATCCAAAGAAACGCCCAAAAACTGGGACTATTTGTAGGGGGAAAAGTACCTGGAGGGCTTATCCTTTCCCAGGGAGAACAATGGGTGTTGCAATGAGAAAGAAGCTCCACAAAGGTAACTTCCTTTGCGTGATGAGATTACAAGGTGTTGCCAAAGTCTCAGGATCTTCGGCTGCATTTGGTTGTGGTGTGACTTCGTGTAAATAGTCCTCACCTATAGGATATTTGCTCAACTTGGGGCAAACACACTAATCCTCTCAAATCGGCTTGTCAGGGGCTGAGGACCCTTTGTTTATTGTGGGTTTGCACAGCTTGAGGTCTCTTGGGGCTACATGACTGGGGATTTTACTGGCCTGACCTGGTTTTCGATCATTTGACCGTTGCTGCATACGTGCCCATCCGGGTGACCTCTCAGGCACATTGAATCATATTTTAATATCAAAATTGTAGACCCTGGGACAGAGTCTTCCAGTGGGGTAACATAAACATCAGTAGTAGCAAACTTCTTTCAGTCCAAGGACAAATTCAGTTTCAGAGAAACTCTTGGGAGCAATGTTTTGGTGGTGGACAGAGCTGAAAGCAAAATGAGTCCTGGAAGCCAAAATACCATGATATTTTTGCTTAAAGCTCTTGTTGCCAGTCATGGCCATATGACTTTAGAAAAGAGGGGACATTGTACAAATGGTGGAAAATGAGTAAATGATGATTTCATAGATAGGGCAGGGGGAGGCTATTTGAGGAAGCTCCAAGGAATAGATTGTCCACTAGGTCTATAAATTTATAACCCCCTGATCTAATGATGGGGAATGGATATGTAGAATACCATTGAAAATCTGAACTGACATTGAAAAAACAGCCCTGAAATATCAGTGGGGGACGGCAGCTGGAACCTTTGAAACAAGAGAAGTCCCGTGACATCAGTGTGGAGTCAGACACAGACTGCTACCCTAAATCCAGTTCCTTATTCATCAGTTGTCCTTTTGTGGGAGATAGCTGTTAACACTCATGAATCAATTTAACACAGGATCGGCTGAAGCATCAAGCATTTATTTAAAAAAATACGTTTCTGCAGATACGGGTGTTCTCAAGAGAGAAGGACACCCTCCCACAAAACAACACACATTTTATCCCCTACGCCAGCTTCCCTCCCCTTGGGCAGGACCCAAAAGTTACAACCCTATCAGAATCGCCTAAGAAATGCCCCCTTCACCATATTTACAGTATATATGATCATGCACATAATCACGCTTTAACCTTGTGCTTTCTTAACTCTCATTTGCTATTTCAAAATGCCCATCAACCAGATTCTAACTTCTCATTTTGCTAAACAAGGCCAAATTTTTTCTTGTTTTTGATTTATCAGCTTAGTTACCACTTTCAACTTTTGCTGACCTTTAGTCTGCCTAAGCGGGTGCCTCCCCAAAAAGGAGTACGGTCATCTCACTATTGAATTCTTTATCTGTGTGCCTGGTTCCCTTTCGCTCCAAGGTCTTCTCTGGCTCCAAGCTGCCAGCTTCTAAAATTTATGCTTCTTTAGACTCCATTGTATTTCAAAAGCTCACATACTAAAGTATATGTGTGTAAATATATTTAAAAATGTGTTATGAGCTATAAGCTAATACTAATACTATTAATAATATTGCAGAAACTAAAATATATTTTACTTCTCACAAATTCCCTCCTCTTTTCTTATTAGAATTTTTAGTTCCTGCATTGTTAAAACTGTTGCAACATACTTTTCTCTTTGAAATTATTTTTGTTTCACCATGTGTTTTTCTATTACCATTTCTGACCCAAGAACGTGAGAGACACTTTGAGACCTGAGCAAATGGTTCAGGCCTACAGTACTCCCCACAACTAGGCAAAATTTTCAGCTGACAAGGGAATGGGGATGTGCAGAAGCCCTTTACCATAATCCCCGGGCATTCTGGCAATGCTCATCCCTCAGCAACTTCTCCTGATAATTTGTCCTTTATACCATGAGACATCCTAATGAGTGTATTATCTTCAAGTGTTTGGATCCCAATACTCAAAGCTTGTATAATACAGAATAGGAACTCCATGGTTAATTCATGAGTTCCCCTCAGGAAAAAGGAAAGTGTTAAAGGTTTTACAGACTCCTTCTGATACCTCTGAAATATGCTGTTACAAATAAGAAACCATATGTAATAAAAAGATTTCTGCCAGCCACTTTTAAAAGAAAGGATGTGGATGCCATGCAATACATCTAGTTTGTTGTGTGGATCAGACATTTAGGACCCTTTGTTTTGGCTTCCCTATAAAAGGATAAAGCAGAGTGTATTTCCATAAGTCCTCAAACAGACATAACCCAGATATGCATACTAAGATAACTACTAATACTATGATTGAGTAAATTATGAAATCACTATCTTCCATTTAACTCCACCTCAGTGTTCTCAAGTCAGGATAAGGATTTCCAGCATTCACTTCTGTTAATACATAATCAACTTTGTCTTCTCTTCCACCTGATCTAATTTTTACAGTCACTGGAACAACTCGAGGTCTCCTTGGATCCCCTGAAATTGGCTGATAAACAGCTGTATGAGTACTTATTTTCGGTCCCACTTCTCCAGTCATTTATTAGTCTTTAGGTAAAATTATACAGTTCAGTCCTCCTTTCTCTCTCAAAGTCAGTTTATGACCTGGTCCTCTCCGAGCCTCCCACTTGTTATCTGGATATGGTGTCAAAAGTCCTCGCCTATGGCCTCCCTGTTCTGCAACTTCACTCTACTGTTACACCCACGGCTCTACCACTTGTAGTTTCACCGCTGCTGGTGTAGTTAACAACACCGTGTAGTAGCTGCTGTCCTTGGGGCCGTCCAGCGGGGCTGCAGTTGTTGTTTTTCCAGGCTTGCATCAGTGCCTGGTCTCCAGGCTTGAAGTTGTGTAGAGTCTCGGACAAGGACAGTGGGACCTGCTGCAGAGCTGCTCTGTGTAGAGAACACAAAACTTGGGACAGTTTTTGCACATAACTTCTTGGACTGGCTTCCACAATCTCATGCATACTTTCAATGGGATGTTTTCTCAATAGAAATGATTGCCCATAGAGTACTACCTCCTGAACCCTTTAACCTCCACCTATCCTATTAGTTAGTCTACTATAACCAATAGGTATTTCTACCTCTGTATCAGGAAACTTTTGTGTAATCTACCTGCATACTCTGGAAGGGTCTGAGTGCCCATTCCCTCCCTCCTGGGTGATGTTTTTGCATTTCCTTTCTGCTCACTTGCTGACAAGTCACAAATCTATCACAAATTTGTTTAGCAACAGTGTATATTCCTATGCATCTATAATGCTGTAGCAAAGTATCACATAATGCCTGGGCACCCCAATGATTTTCCTGATGTAAAGTGGCCAAGAGTTCCCCTGCCAGTTCTTCATTGCTAATTGCCTCCCACTCAGGAGAACCCAGTTTCCCTCTTGAGTTTTTTTTTCTTTTTCTTTTTTCTTTTATCTTATTTGAATGAATATAGGGACACCAAGGCATTTGAGTGAGGTATCAACACCCTAATATGCATTTTCTCTTGTAAATCTGCCCCTTTTGCAGCCCCACCTGCCAGCTTGTTCCTTATAGCCCTTGGAGAGTATCCACATCAAGTACATGAACTACAGATATCTCCAGAGGAAATTATAGTTCATCTAGTACTTGAATAATTAATTGCTCATGTGCCAATTCTTTTCCTCTATTGTTAATTAGTCCCCTTTCCTTTCAAAAAAAATTATTATTTTTATTATTTTTCAACGTGTGTACTTCTCCAAGAACATATTGGGAAATCTGTGAGCTGTCTCTTTTATTTTTCAGAATTTGCAATGCCTGCTTTAGTGCTTGTGTTGACCTGTGTTTGGTAGTTCCTCAGCATCTAAGACCTCTTGTGTGATTCCATCAACTACTGCATATGTATGCTCCATCTATAAACAATTTCATCCCCCCTTAGGAAGGGGAGAATCCCCCAAATTGAGCCTTATTTTTGTTTGGTATTCAAAGATGTCTCATGGATAGGATCTGTTTGTTCCTCTAAATTCAGCTGGATTCACACAAGAGTCTGTAGTTAGCACCAAATCATGTTTTTTTTGTTTTTTCCTTCAGTAATATAGCCTCATATTTAAGAAAAAAACATATAAAAAAATATCTTTGGATCTGTTTACCATTTTACCCCTTTGTGTTAAGATAGTCCTGGCTGAATGTGGAGTGCTTATTGTGACTTCAGTTTTCCTCTGATTTCTTTATCCTAGTTATCAAAAAATCATCCACATACTGTAATAGAACAATTCCCTGGAGAACTGGGAATTTTTTTCAAAACCTCCAACACCTGCCCAAATAGGTTTGGGGATTCTCCCACTCAAAGGCAAACAGCTTTTTCTCAGTGAGGGGGCATGTCCAAAGGTAACCTTTAAATCTATTACATAGCCCACTCATGATCATGAGGAATTTAAGACCACTGGGTGTCTTAGGTCTTACACAAGATGATGAGTCCCATCTGGCTTTCTCATGGGGATGATGGGAGTATTATTTTAACTACTGAAGACCCATCAGCTGCTGTACCAGGGTCTCCTTTTCCTATTTAGCAATTGATCCACACACACCCCATCCTGTACTTTCACCATAGACCTCAGAATGAACAGAGCCAATGTTGCACAGATCAGCCCAAGATCAGCCCAAAATTGACAGCCTCTCCATTTTTCACTAGACTGCTTAAAAAGATGAGATATACAACACCATGTTTTATATATCTCTCCCCTTGGACACACTTCTCTATACTATTCTTCCCCAGTTCAGTTGTTACTCTCTTTTCTATTATTAATCCTCCATTTTTGTACAAATACATTTTTACCTAATCCATTACCCCTTTCCATTCTCTTTCAAAGTTCTGGACAAATTTGGTTCTGTTTGGTTTTAGAGAATATGCCAATTTTCCATTCTCAACTGTATCCAATACTTTTAGTTTCCATTCTTATAAATTACTTTCTAATTATTGTTGTTATTATTGTGGTTGTTATTATTTTCAATGCTAAGTATAATCCTAGTGACTTTTACAAAGGGTTTTTTTTTTCCCCTCTAGTATTACTTTGATGTCATTTGGTACAAACAGTTTTTTTTTCTTCCCCACACTGAAAACATTCCTGTTCTCCTACTTTCCATTCTACCTTCCCTTCTCACAGCCATTTCTAGAAATCTCTCTCAACCGCTTCCCTTTCCTCATTGCCTAGCCTCCGCTCTCCCTTTGAAATAAGAAACCCTCCAAAAAACCTGACTTTTCTCCTTGCAATAACTTTCCTTTGCACTGCACCAATTTTGTATCTCCCAGAGAATTGAGCCTATTCCATCATGGCAAAATTTCCCTTTTTACTTTTTGGGATTTTAAATGACCAACTTCTCCATCCTGAAAACATTTCTGGAAAAAAAATTGTGGCCAGCTCTAAAAGCAGGAGGGTGATAAATCACTCACTCCTAAAGTGCCTGGCTATAACTCTTGCAAGCCCCTGCAAGCCCCCAGCCTTCGCTTACACACCTCCTTTCCCAAGACTGAAAAAAATTGTACGCCTGCTTAGGCAAACACTACCTCCTTCTCCCACACACACCTCTCTCCTTGCCTGATTTCTTGCAAGATACAGAGAGCGAAAACTTAAAAATCCTGCCTTCTGTAATTTAACCTCTAACTCTCCAACTTGGACTTTCTTTATCTTTCTTACATTGCTCGACTTCCTCCTTAACTTCTGATACAAATCTTTATTTTTCTCCTGAGGCTTTTGTTTAACCACTGCTGCCTCAAGATTCCTCCTCCTCTGCGTCTGGTTGGTGCAGAGGCTGATTCTGGTCTCCCTGCCTGTGAGAAACCCTGAGGTTTGTCTGGTGGTGAATCCAAACCTGGGGGAAAGGGAGGCTGCAGGGAATCAAGAGGATCCCAGTATTTAAGATCAAGCCTCCTCTTTTCCTTTTCTGATCTTAATTCCTCCTCCCTTGATTTTAAGGGGTAGAGATTTACTATTCTCTACCAGCATTTAGCATAACCCTGATCTAAAGGTTTGTTTTCTCATTAGCATGCTGATTTGATTTCTGCTATAGCCAAGCTTGTTTTTCTCCAGCATCAGTCCCTATGGACTATTGGACTGAATGCTAGGGAGTTTGGCATTCGCCTCTCCCTTCTTTTTCTCTCTTGGACGTCCTAGTTTCCCATAGTGAAGCCCCCAGAGGTCACACACTCGATGCTTTATTCCACACGCTTCGTCTGTCTGGCCTCTGATCCCCTCACGGAGAGCCAAAAGCACAAATCAAGACTGCCACTCGCTCCGCACCTTAGGTACGTCTCACTCTCTCACCTCTGAATTCACTATTCCCGGCCACCAAAGGCAGTACTTAATAGTCAATTTTCTTACCTTTGGTCTGTATACAGAGTTTCCTGGCCAAAGCGCTTCCGGTGTGTCCTTTCTCTCTCTCTCTCTCTCTCATTCACACACACTCTCTCATTCTTAATGCTTCATCCGATCCTCTGCCCCTGGGCACAACCAGTCAAAGGGCTGTGGAGAAGACAGAAGATAGGACCGTCTAAAAGAGAGACGGGGCGCGCCTCCCCCTCTTCTGTCAACACACACAGGTTGCCTCCAATGGATGAAGATCCCGGGCGGGCCCCCATCTGTGGGAGATAGCTGTTAACACTCATGAATCAATTTAACACAGGATCGGCTGAAGCATCAAGCATTTATTTAAAAAAATACGTTTCTGCAGATACGGGTGTTCTCAAGAGAGAAGGACACCCTCCCACAAAACAACACACATTTTATCCCCTACGCCAGCTTCCCTCCCCTTGGGCAGGACCCAAAAGTTACAACCCTATCAGAATTGCCTAAGAAATGCCCCCTTCACCATATTTACAGTATATATGATCATGCACATAATCACACTTTAACCTTGTGCTTTCTTAACTCTCATTTGCTATTTCAAAATGCCCATCAACCAGATTCTAACTTCTCATTTTGCTAAACAAGGCCAAATTTTTTCTTGTTTTTGATTTATCAGCTTAGTTACCACTTTCAACTTTTGCTGACCTTTAGTCTGCCTAAGCGGGTGCCTCCCCAAAAAGGACTACGGTCATCTCACTATTGAATTCTTTATCTATGTGCCTGGTTCCCTTTCGCTCCAAGGTCTTCTCTGGCTCCAAGCTGCCAGCTTCTAAAATTTATGCTTCTTTAGACTCCATTGTATTTCAAAAGCTCACATACTAAAGTATATGTGTGTAAATATATTTAAAAATGTGTTATGAGCTATAAGCTAATACTAATACTATTAATAATATTGCAGAAACTAAAATATATTTTACTTCTCACACTTTCCTGCAGGCACAGTATCTTCTCCCTGAAATGGAACTAAAATCTTCGTTGCAAATCATTGAACTCTCTCTATACTCTCCAGGACATGACAGCTGTGTATTGTGGCTTGCCAAACAGTTCAGATACATATGCATAAGGCTGTAGTGCAAGCTTTCTGTCCGGGTGCTCCCAACTCTTGCTGATTGCCTGCAGTGAGATTGTTTTCTGATGGCGGCCATGTTTTCCTGCAGGATGGCAAGATAGTTTTTGATGCATTTTGTCTGCCAAAGTAAACAGGTTTTGCCTTGGGAACTGCCTGTGTAGAAGGCTGCCTGGAACCCTACATTAATTCTTTGGAAGGAGAGTGAGGTATAAGTGTATTTCTTTTTAAAAGCAAACCTTTGCTCTGGGTGCAAAATATCAGCTGAGGTCAAAATAATCACAGTCATGCCTGACAAGTCTAGATTTCTTTTTTGAATGTGATTTGTAGGCAGGGGACTGACCTCTGAGAGAGACTATTGTAGATTGCTTTCCTGTAACATATTACAAACACAGAGCTGACAATCAAAAACACAAGGAGCATTTGTTGCAGTTAACATTTAGATCAAACTGAACATTTTGTTATTGAGTAGTGGGTTACAGAGTAAATAAAACTGCATGTTAACACTCTTTCTCCTTGAGGAAAAGAAAAGAAAAAAAACCAGTGCAACAGATGTTAAGTATGAAACGCTCTCAGATCAGTGGTAATAAGGACTGTCACCCAGTCAAAAAGCTAGGAACATTGGAAGCCTCCTTATACCCAGTCAGACCATTCATTCATCCATCTAGTTCAGGATCACCTATTCTGAATTTCAGGGAGGTGTCTCTCCCCATCCTGTCTGGATCCTGCAAAGCATATGCTAAACCACTGAGCTTTCCCAATGATTAGATCTGGGTCAGTTTGATCATAAGTATTTAAATTGACTAGCTTGTCAAATGCATAAATTGACATGTGAATAAAATATTTATACAGAAGAGAAACTATAGTGCCTTTGCATCATAACAGCCATCTTCTTGGAAGAGGCATTTTCTCCTGTGTGAGCCAGAAGGGCAGACGGAGGAAATGCCCTTTCTGGGGCTATGTACACAATTAGTTCTGCAAAAGCTTTCTTGGGGTTCACTTAGGGATATCATGTTGTCTACCCACCAGCTGGCAAAAGCCTTTTTACCCAAGCAGCCGTTTAACTGGGAACTGGATTGTTGCTGAGAAGAACTTTGACTGGTTGAATGCTGTGATGTCTTCTTTTTCTTGATGCGTTTTTAGCACGTTTTAAAAATATTTTAAAGTTCTTATTGGATATGATTCATTTAAATTTAACTCTTAACTTCTTTGAGTGTCATTTCTTCTTAGAAAGGTAGGATATAAATATTTTAAAATAAATAGGCACATCTTATCATTGATGAAAACATATTTAATGTTGTAGCTCTTCTAGCAATCCCATTAAAGCCGTGGGTATTTCTAGCTGGAATAACTCAGAGTACACATCATATTTTTCTCTGGAATGAGCTGATTATTTAAAATATGTGAGGTAAAAGGTTTTCTGTGGATAGAACAAAGGAGGAGGCTGTAATCCAGCCTGAATTGACTGGATTGAAGGAAGTAGCAGGCCTTCTTCTGACTTGCTTCTCCTCAACTGCCCCATAGCAGCACCTGGATGATTCTGGACATTGTATGGCAGATGATGGGAAACATTTGTCCTGTAATAGTTGTTTCTCTTCTTTGGTCCTCCAAGTATTTTGGACTTCATCTCCCAAAAGCCTCTGCCAGCAAGGTCAGTGCTTAAGGATAAACTATAACACTTTGCTTATTATGTTCTTACACTCACACACACACACACACAGTGAATAATTTCAGAGGTTTTCTCACTGCTGGGTGAAATTATGAGAGTTTTTATTCATTTTACTTGATGTTTTATACTTAAGAACTTTTTAGTGTAAATTCATTTGCACACAAAAAATGAGTTTTTCCGTGAGAAACAAGGTATTGCTGCAAAATACACAGTTACCTATGTAAAAGTATTGGGAGGGGATTCTACAAGAAAACTCATTTTCTGTTCAGTCTCCTAAATTTCCTGTTCAAATGAATTTGACCAAATTATTAAAAATCTTGCTGTGCTTGGCCATTGTCTTGATAGGGAATCTGCATGTGTCAAAACACCCATTCTCACTGAGGAGGAGGAGGAGACAATTTACGAATATTTTTAATATCCCTACTCAGGGATACTGGAGGTCGAGAATGTCAGTCCTACAATATCTGCTTTCTTCTTTGCATGGTTCTAGAAGAGCCCAGCTTGTCCTGACTACTGAGCTGATGACTGGAACTGCTCATGCTGTACCTGAGGCTAGTCTTCCTAGTAAAAGCTACATATTTGTGATGGAACTTTCACAGATTTGATTATTTGCAAGTTTCTTCAACCCATGCCTCCCCACCACCTAAGGCACTTCTTTTCCAGAGGAATCTTCCTTCACAATGGCTCTGATCAGGCTGCAAAGCCCTTTCAAAACCCACCTCTGATCCTCCTCCTCCTCCTCCTCCTCCATCAGCTGCTGGCTGGCTAAAAATGGCTCACAGCCCAATTTCTCAGCACCATAAATCCTCTCCCGATGCCTCCCCACACCCAAGGAAAGAGATGGGTGTGAGAGAGAGAAAGTAAAGGGCCACCATGTCAACCCTTGCTTCCCTCTTCTTTCTCTGACCTGGCTTGGACGCTGGGTGCCATTCTCCTCACCATGCCTCTGCCCCCTTCCCACAGACACACATGCACATTGTGATAGTTGCAATTTTTGCACCTTTGTGAGGGTCCTGTGCCCCTAACCCTAGTGAATGTGGTGGTCCAACTGTAATGTGGAAGCCTAACCTAAAATATTTTTTACTAGAGGCAAAGGACAAGAGTGTAACCTCTCTTTTGTCCATATTCAGAAGCTGACTGAATTGACAGTTCAGTCTTCTTTCAACACTGATGTGAAGACAATATCTTTCTCTTCACAGAGGGCAGCGGGCTATCTAAAGTGGTCTGTCTTTTGATGCCTCACTATTGTACCTCCTCACTTGTCCCCTGCTGCCTGGGGCACCTTCCTCCCTCTGCCTTGTGGTAGGGCTGCCCCTGAGCATATGCACCGCCCAGGACCTAGGTGTCTTGCATCCTTTGTGAGAGGTGTGGAGGGCTCTTGGTTGTTGAAGCAAGTTCTGGTATACAGCTGCACACCCAGTGTAGCAGGAACCTCTTCCACCATCCCGCACTTAGAAAACAAGATTAAACCTCTTTTTTGTTGCCTTGTGGAAGCTGTACTGCTTAACACTAGGTGAGATGATTCTAGCCCTACTTTTATTTAATGGACGTGCTTGTCGTGTTACCATTTATTTGCAGAGATGTGTGGAAGGGAAATGAGGAGGAAAAGGGAGAGGTGTGAATTCTATCTTCATACTTTTAAGCAGGGGAAAAAAATCCCATTTAAACCCATCTAGAAAACTTTCAGAGAAAACTATATGAACCAAAGTGGTAAAAGAGGTGGTGGTTGTTAGAAAAACCAAAAATAAAATTAAGTTTATTAATGAGGACCTGGTTTAGTATGGAAAAAAACCATTGCTCCTTTGGAGGACAGAGAAGTAAATAACCTTTTTTTTTTGGTATATATTTTTATTAAGTTTTACTCAAAATGAAAAAAAAAAACCTCCCCGCTTTCGAGCCTCATTATTCCAGTTGAGTTTGTATTTACATGCCATTTATACATTTTTTCTATTCAAAGATTAACACATTATTACTTTCAACCTTATTATATTCAGCTTATACTTATTCTATAACATCTTTAATTTTCTTTACCATTTTTTCCAACACTCTTTCTTATTCTTTCCCTCATTCCTTTATCCAGTTCAGAACGTCTTGCTGTTCTCTTTCAAAGTTCTGGATTGGTTTATTTTTAAGTGAAAAAGCCAACCTTTCTATGTCTACCATATCCAGAACTTTTAATTTCCATTCTTTTATATCAATATAATTTCCTTCTTTCCAGTGTTGTGCATATGTCATTCTTGCCGCAGTTATAACATATAACAATGTTTTCTGGTGAGATCTTGTTTCTCTTTGTTGGCCTAACATATTCAACAAATAAAATTCTGGTTTCATTTCAAAGTTTAAATTATACATTCTCTGAATTTCATCATGTATTTCCTTCCAAAATTTCTTTGCAACCTTACAAGTCCACCACATATGAAAGAAGGACCCCTCTTTTTCACCACATTTCCAACATTTTCCCTTCCCATTTTTTGTTATTTTTTTCAACCTTACAGGTGACATGTACCATCTATGTAACATTTAGAAAGTAAATAACTTTTAGTAACCCTTAGTACAGTGGTTCTCAACCTGGGGGTCGGGACCCCTTTGGGGGTCGAACGACCATTTCACAGGGGTCGCCGCTCCCAATCCTGCCCCCCTTTTAAAAGAAGGTGGCCTCACAGCCAATGGGAGCAGTGCTTCTGAGACCCCTGCGCTGGGAGGAGGGGAGAGGAGGCGTGCTGGGCATTTCCCCATCTTTCCCTGCCTGGTGGGAAAGCACTGGA
This sequence comes from Ctenosaura bakeri, assembly GCA_948474755.1. NCBI lineage: Eukaryota > Metazoa > Chordata > Lepidosauria > Squamata > Iguanidae > Ctenosaura > Ctenosaura bakeri. The sequence continues at coordinate 283,722 of CAOLHI010000938.1, forward strand.
GGAGCCTGAGGTGGAGCCAGAGGTGCAGAGAGCGGGAGGAGAGAGCTGGAGCCTGAATGTTAAGGCAGAGGCGAGGACACTGAGAGGAGAGAGCTGGAGCCGGAGCGTTAAGGCGGAGGTGAGGAGAGGAGACCTGCAAACCCCAGGATTCCATAGGATGGTGAAAGTGGAATAATAGCACTATAACAGTCTAGTGCAGAAATAGCCAGGATGACTTTCTACTCTCGCTTTTGTTGTGCGTGGACCATTAGCGCTTGCCACACGCACGTGTTGCGTTCTTCGCCCTGACTGTCTTGCATTCCTCGCTTTTTGTATGTTCGGCGTCCGCACTCCCTTTAAGGGAGGGAGGGAGGGAGGGAAGGAGTGAAACGCTTTCTGTGCTTAAAAAAGGGGGGAGGGTTACTAGTTTTTAGGCATTAGAAGTCTATCCAGAGCAGTGATTTAGGGCAGTGTTTCCAATCTATTTGATGTTGGAAATAACTAACTAACTAACTAACTAACTAACTAACTAACTAACTAAATAATAAATAAATAAATAATAACGAAAATGATTTTATGGTTGGGGGTCACCACAACATGAGGAACTGTATTAAGGGGTCGCGGCATTAGGAAGGTTGAAAACCACTGTCGTAGTAGTTACTATAGATGCAGTACTATAGATCAGGGCTTTCCAGACAGTGTGCTGTGACACGTTAGTGTGTCGCCTGAAGTGTGTAGGTGTGTAATCTACAATCTTGGAAAGATATGTTATTATTTATAAATCATTTATTGTTAAAAATACATGAAAGGTTTTCATGAGATATGTTGTATCCTCATACATTTTGTTATTATAAATTATGTATGTGTCTGTATCTCTTATAAGGGGTTAGTTTAACCTCCCATTTGCTAGTAAAACTGAATTTACTATGTGCATGTTTAAAAAGTTTGTCATGAACATGAAAAGTTTGGAAAGCTCTGCTATAGATACTATAGATACTTTGCATCCTTTTTGGACAAAATGAGTAAAATACCACTCGATATTTGCAATAAATAACTTCCTGAGAATGTAGTCTTCATGATTCTTAAGAATCTGTGTCCTGCAAGATTTGGTGGATAAGTGAAAAGTAAAGCAAATTAAGTAAAAAAGTAAATTCTTTCAGTTGGCTCTGCTGCATTCAGGAATGACAGATGCTCAAAAGCACATTGAATGACTGAATGAATGACTGAATGAATGAATGAATTAATGAATTAATGAATAAATAAATAAATAAATAAATAAATAAATAAATAAATAAATAAGGAATGACACTGTTTGGGCTGCACTATGAACTGACACAGGTCAGGGCCCAAAGCTCTCTGCAGGGCATTTTGTTCACACTTGAGGTAAAACTTGGAAATATTACTTGTTCAGTGTACAGGTCCAAACAACTTGAGCACTGGCTAGGTTGGCTGGGTGATTCTAGGACTTTTAGTCCAAAAAGTTGTTTCCAAGATCTATAGAAAGGCTGGAGGCTGTATCAGAACTCGGCATGTGAGACCTAGAAAGCCAATGCAACTCAGAGCAGATAGTACTAGATTATATTGATCAGTAGCCAGACTTTTATAGTTGTTAGTTCTCCCTTCCTGTACCAACAGAGTAGCTCCCACAAAGCCAGGAACACCCATGAGAGGACTACATTAGGTATAGGGGGCAGTTATTGGGAGAATCACTCCCTTGGCATATAATATGAAATGAAAAAAAGTTCCTTTTTGCTTCCAGCTGAGGTGCTTAGAGTGTGGACCCTGACTTTCATATAGTAAGAAGCAACAGGTAAGTACCTTCCCACATAATGTAAAGCACTGGGATATTGTTATAGATTCTGGCATCTCACCTATGGGCAGTTATTCCTTTTTGTTTCTCTTCTGTGGGGCAGCTTGCAACATCATGAAGCCACTGGCGTATTGTTCATTGTCCACTGAACCCCTAATGCTGGAGGGCTATAAAATGGCTGCAGAGCTATAGTACAATATATGAAACCTAATAATGTTCCACTTGGCCACATCAAACCTAAGGTTTAACTTTGATGTTTTCATCTGAACCACATGTCACCTGACTTGAAGCCCAACCTGCTCTCATTCCAGCTTTTGAAGTATGAAGATAAAGTAAAGCATCTTGTAATGATCTCCATACCCAAGAGTACCAATTTTAGCCAAACATCCCTTCCCTTTAGGTAAATGGGGCATTACAAAAGTTATCTTTCTTTTTGCTGCTCTGCTGTTAATTTAAGCACTATAGGTTGTTGTGGGTTTTCCGGGTTTTGAGGCTGTGTTCTATTAGTATTTTCTCCTGATGTTTCACCTGCATCTGTGGCTGGCATCTTCAGAGGTTATGGTGGCATGGAAGTGAAACAGAGTATATATACTTGTGTAGTCCCCCGGGGTGGAAGGGGGATTTGCATGTGTTACAGTTGGCCTGTTGTAAATGGGATATCTCCCAGGGTTGTATTGTTAGTCAGGGGATATGCATAACAGTGCATTAAGTACCGGTACATTAACAACCCATAGTATTGTTCCCTGTAGAGGGACCTCCAGAGTCTGGGTGGTGTTCATTGGCATGTTTTTGAGTCTTGATTTTACTGTTCTTTAGTCCTGGTAGCCAAATTTTGTTTACTTTCCAAGTTTCTTCTTTCCTGTTGAAATTATCCATGAGTTTATGGATTTCAATGGCCTCTCTGTGTAGTCTGACATAGGAGTTGTCAGAATGATCCAGAATTTCTTTGCTTTCAAAAAGCATTCTTTGTCCAGGTTGATTTATAACATGTTCTGCTACCGCTGATTTTTCTGGCTGGATCAGTCTGCAGTGTCTTTCATGTTCTTTGATTCGTGTTTGGATGCTGTGTTTTATAGTCGCTATGTAGACCTGCCCACAACTGCAAGGTATGTGGTAAACTCCAGCAGAAGTTAGAGGATCCCTCTTGTCCTTTGCTGAATGTAGCATTTGTTGAATTTTCTTGGTCGGTCTTAGATTGTTTGGAGGCCATGTTTCTTCATCAATTTCCCTATACGATCAGTGACCCCTTTGATGTATGGTAAAAACACATTCCCTTTGGTTGGCTGCTTATCTTCACTCCTGTCGGTTTTTCTGGGTCTTGAGGCTTTTCTGATGTCTGAACCGGAGTAACCATTGGCCTGTAGAGCCCAGTTTAGATGGTTCAGTTCGTTTTTCAGGAGGTGGAGTTCACAGATTCTTTTTGTGTTGTCTACCAGAGTTTTTATTGTGCTCCTTTTTTGTCCTGGGTGATGGTTGGAATTCTTGTGTAGATATCTGTCAGTGTGTGTAGGTTTTTTGTAAACTGTGTGGCCCAATTGTTGGTTAGGTTTGTGAATGACCAGGACATCCAGAAATGGTAGTCTTCCTTCATTTTCTTTTTCCATGGTTAATTGGATGTTCAGGTGGATGTTGTTCACATGGTCCAGAAACACAGTCAGTTCTTCTTCTCCGTGGCTCCAAATGGTGAAAGTGTTGTCTACATAACAGAACCATATAGTGGGGTTTTTTGGTGCAGTTTCCAAGGCTTGCTTTTCAAAGTGTTCCATGTAAAAATTTGCTATCATGGGGCTAAGTGGGCTTCTTATGGCCCACAATTACAAACCCATATTGGGCAAACCTCCCACCATATCAAGGACTCAGCTCACTTTATAGAAAAGATCGGCAACCTTGAACTCAAACCCAGAGACAAACTGATAAGCTTTGATGTGGTCTCCCTGTTCACCAAAGTTCACCATTGCACTCATCAACTAGATTTTTCCCAAAGACATCACAGCCCTGTTTCAACATTGCCTCACCACAAGCTACTTCCAGTGGGACAATAAATTCTATGAGCAGAGAGATGGGGTCGTCATGGGAAGCCTGTTCTGGCCAACAGCCCTAGTACTCAGAATACAGTGGGATTTCTGGTGATCTTCTTTCACCCTCTAACATCAAAATAAGATCTATCTATCTATATCTATATATATGTATATTACCGTGAACTTCCATGCTGAGAACATGAACAGTTGTAAACCAAAACATTTGGCAAAGTCCCATAACTTGTTAGTGAAGCATATGGTAATTCAATGAGAAAAACATTTTAAGTCAGTGCTATGATGGTAGTAGCCAAAAATGCACTGCATAACTAGGCCCCATACCTCTGACTGCTCACCCTAACAGGCTAGCAAAATCTATTTGGGTGATAGCAACAGCTGGACAAAAGGTCATGCCACGTCCAACTGATCCTAGCGTAGATCACTTGAAGGCACCCAAGTGTTTCCCTCTGAAGTTTCTGGCAATGAGACCTTTGCACTTTATTCTTTACACCACTGTCATACTGATTGTCTTCATTTCTGCTAGTGAGAAATTGTCTTCATTTCTGCCACTTCTACCTAGACTTGTTCAAAGATAAGTGTGAAAAGGTTACCCAGTCAAGCATATTAAGCTGCTCATACCCGAGGGACAAAAACAGTTAAAGTTGGGGTGGAGAGAATAAGACTGAAAGCTCAGGCTTTTAGAACATGCCTGATTCTAAATGCCCCGTATGTTCAACAAGTAAACAGATGGCAGATGCTTTCTTTGTACTCAGTTTTGCTTGCCAATGGGCCTCTGAGAATCTCTCTGTGTAATAATTTGCTCAGTAATGTGTATGTGAAAATAAGCAAGAAGAAATTTATTTCCCTAAATACAACATATAGGATAGGGTTTTGGTCTTTCAAAAAAAAAATGCAATGCTGTTTTGCACACTTGCACACTCAGACAAACTTCAATCCAGTATTATAGTTGTCAAAGTCTGAATGGTAATATTCTATGCTGTGGAACTTCTTTAAATATATTGGTAGGTTCATTTTCTCACAGAGCTGTGCTTACAGAAAGGATGGGGTGGCCACAGTTCCCATGTATACCATTGGCAACTGCTTAGAGATCATTAGCCTCCTCCACATGAATTAGTCCAAAAGTTCTCCAACATTACATCTGCCCCAGGCCTTATAAACCCTAAGGATTTTCCTATCATCTCATGATACAGAGCTGGACTGGCTTAAAGAAGTTAGCTTGTCCAAACAACCTAATGTAATGACACTGATGTCCTAAGCAGCTACCTCCTAAGTCCAAAATATCTTGCCACTGTTCTCAGACTCCAAAGGAGGCAACTTCTTTCTTTTCAGTGACTGGGCTGGTGAAATAAATATAGGGGTTGGGAGACTTTGTACTAGCCAATGGCAGAACTTTTTAAAATTTGCCTTGCTTCTGCAGGAAAGTAGTAGGAGTGCTTTCATCTGCCTCATAGCATGTTAGCCTTCTGGGAACACTATGGAAGGGGGAAAAGACTTGGCCAAGATCCTGTAACAGGGAGATGTAGTGTAAAGTCTGCCAGGTGGAACTATATCTGCTCCAGCTTTCCTCCAGACACAACCAGTTCAAGAAGGATATTGACAAGATGGAATGTGTCCATAATAGGGCAACAAAAATGGTAAAAGACCTGGAAACCATGCTCTATGAGGAGCAGCTTAGGGAGCTGGGTATGTTTAGCCTGGAGAAGGGAAGGTTAAAAGGTGACATAATAGCCGTGTCTAAACCATTGAAGGGATGTCTCATGGAGGATGGAGCAAGCCTGTTTTCTGTTGCTCCAAAGACTAGACATAGAGCAGTGGACTCAAACATAGAGCAATAGACTCAAACTACAGGAAAAGAGATTCCATGTCAGCCTTAGGAAGAACTTCCTGATGATGATAAGAGCAGTTCAACAGTGGAACAGGCTGCCTGGGAGTGTGGTGGAATCTCCTTTGGAGGTTTTTAAACAGAGATTGGATGGCCATCTGTTGGGAATGTTTTGATGGTGTATTCCTGCATAATAGGGGCCCTTTTCACATGCCAGTCCTGTTGTGAAATGGCCTCGAGAGCGTCGCACAATTGCGAGGACCGTTTCATATGACATCCTTGCAATTGTGCGGCGATCATACATTATATCATTTTCGGCTTGTTGCCGAAAATGATGCACAATCGTGCATCCCTCCTGGGCCCCATCCACACTTACCTTGTGTGCAGAGCCTGCAGACGTGCGGCCATCATGCTTCCTTCCCCAACGCAGCATGGGAAAGTACTCGGCTGCACTGCGGAAGGAAGAGGCAGAGCCCTCATGCTTCCTCCCAACCAGCAAGGAGCTGGTGCAGAGGGGAAGCAGAGGGGAAGTGATTCCCTCACGGACAAGGCTGTTTTCGCAATCCCTGCGCAATGCCAGCAGCACCAGATAAGGTGCGAAAAAGGCCAGGGAGTTGGACCCAATGGCCCTTGTGGTCTCTTCCAGCTCTATGATTCTATGAGACAGCACTGCTTAAGAGTGTCTCAAAATGTCTGGTTTGCCATTTTGGGAAACATTTATAGTATGCTCAATTAATATACTTGTTGTGTGACTTCAAGTAATTTCTGACTCATAGTGACCCTAAGCTGAACCCATCAGGGGGTTTTCTTGGCAAGATTTATTCAGAGGGGCTTATTCTTGCCTTCCTCAAGGATGAGAGAGTGTGACTTGCCCAAGGTTACCATGCCTGTGCAGTGATTTGAACCATGGTTCTAATCCGATGCTGAAACTGCTACACCATGGTGGCTCCCCAACAAATGTCCTAGTCTGATCCAATCAAATGTTGAAGTGTGCATGTGTGTGTGTATATTTGCGTGCTCTGTTCTGGAGTCCTGGACAAATCCAAACAGTACCTGGGCTTTGAAAAAGAGATTTCACAGTTCAGTTTTGAGGCAGCTTCCCCATCCCTTGGCTTCTGTTTTGTTGCTAAGCAACCTTGACTTATGCTGTTCGTGAGGATGAATACCAACTGCTGTTTTGGCTGATTCTTCTTCTGTCACTCCCCCTTTCCCCCTTTTCAGTTTAAGGAAACTGTCTGTGGCATAATGTCAGATGCTCTTTTTCACAAAGATATATCAAAGATATATCAGGAAAACTGTGCTCCAACGCTCTTCCGCACCCCTACTCCATTCTAACAATGGCAGTGATAAGTGCTATTGTTGGCTGTTGTTTGATATCTTTGCGTGTTTAGAAGCTATATGCAGAAGAGAAATTTGCTGGCAGATGTTTGAAGTCTGGCTGACCGTCTGTGCAGAAACAATTTTGGCTTGCTGATAAACACGCTCCCTCAATTCAGGCAGTTTTATATAATATCTTGGTCACATCCATATTTTACATGTTTAGGTGTACAGAGGACTGCTTTGAGAGCCAGTTTGGTGTAGTGGTTTGAGTGTTCAACTACAGCTTTGGAGAACAGAGTTCAAATCTCTGCTCAGCCATGGAAACCCACTGGGTGACCTTGGCCAAGTCATACTCTCTCAGGCCATTTCTGCATTGTGTCGCAGTCCCACTATGGGGACAGGATGGCAGCAGTCCATGAAATTGTCATAGTCCTGTTGCCATCCTGCCCCCACCTGTTGCAATCACAAGATATTCACTTAATGGATTGAATCTGTTAAGCACCCACAATCGTGCAACACTCCCATCCTTCCCGGCCATGCAGAAGGGTAGGAAGTGCAATGGAGACACTTCTTTCCCCTAGTGCAACATGGGGAAAGAGCCTGGCTGCACTGAGGAGGGCAGGCACATGTCACTTGCACTCCTTTCTGCGGGGAGCTGGCTAAGTGCGGAGGGGAGCATTCCTGTTGCCCTCCCTTCCTGGAAAAGGTGCTGCCAGGGTTGCAACAAAAGGATGATGGGATAAGGTAACATGCAGAAATGGCCTCAGTGTCAGAGGAAGGCAAAGACAAATCCCTTCTGAACAAATGTTGCCAAGAAAACCCTGCGATAGGTTCACCTTAGGGTCATCTTGAAGCCACACAAGAACAGCAGGGACTGCATGGGACTATCATTAAGTGGATTATACCCATGTTTGTCACTCTGATAAACTAATGTTGAAGGTTGGCTCTGAAGAGGATGTCTCCTGTCAAAGAAGCTCCCACACAGTAATTCGTTCCTTGGTGAATAATGCATGTGAAGAGAGGTGATATTTTACATTTCCTGGCTGTGAATATTTTTGACTTTGAAACCTATAGCTTGATATCCCACGATCTGAATAGCTAGTTGACAAACTTGAATTAAGTTACTATGAACATAAGTTACTATGAACTGCTGGGTTTAGAACAAAGGCTTATCTACCTCAGTGTCATGTCCTGCCTTGGAGACTGTGGCAGCAAGGAGGATTCTGACTCCGAGGTAGAGGCTTCCACAGAGGGTGAAGTGTCCCCAGAAGCTGGTCCAGAGGGAGATAATGCACAACAACAACAAGGGCCTCAGCCAGGGGAACAAATAGAGGAAGACATAGCTGACACACCTACCTTGCAGCAGAGATGCCATGAAAGGGAGGACTTGCATCGCTCGGCCCGTTTAAATAGCAGGCGAGCCCTAATGAGGGAATACCTGTGGGTGACACCAGGCATAGATAAAAGAGGGCTCCAGTTGGCCTTTCCTCCCAGGGTCAGCAACTGGTCTCTTTGGCCCTGAAACCCTGTGCTATGCTCTTGGATGTGGTTGTCTTGGAACTCTGTCTGTTTGGACTACGGTTTGGATTTGCCCCTTCGGATTTGCTTGCTCTAGGCTGCCTTTCTGTTCAGACATTCTTTGACTTTCACCTCATGAGTAGGAGCTGTGCTGCTTGTGAATTACTGCCTGCTCTGCTGTAGACACGACACTCAGCACTCTCCTCTCATGGTGGCCAACCAGCACTTATTGGAAGCCCAGAAGCAAGAATAAGGGTATCATCACGCACAGGGAGAGAAGATGATTTTCTATGAGAGCCTTTTAAAGTCACATCTTCAGGGTGTCTCAGGTTTTTTTCTGCCTGGAAATACAGTGTGCTTGCCCTTTGTGCAACCTGTCAAGCCAGATCTAATCTACCAACATCTACTGTGACTTGGTAGGTTTTGCACATATATAGACAGTTTGGGACTCCATCTTCTAAATGACAGGGGTCTTTGAATGGGCTACTCTATATAGTTGAAAAACTGTAGGGAATTGGACACAATATACTGAACATATGTTGGCATATATGTATACATGTTCAGATCTTTGTGAGAATCTCTTGTGTTGAAACCTCTGTATGAACACATGTATAATCCATTACAAATAAGTAACTGTTCCAGCATATGGATCAGCAATCTGTATACCTTGTACACATGTTAAATTTTTCATGTGAAAAACTCAGCCAGTGTAAAGCACAATAATTTATATGCATCCCTATACAGGCTGTACCTGTGCTGAATATGACCTGTTAACTTACCTTGTACCTATTTGAACGTACTTAAGTGCTGCAGATCTTCATAGAAAAGAGAATGCACATTTGCATCTCACAAGATGATTTCAGTGCTGGAGCCCTATTCAGAATACTCTCATTCAGCCTTGGTAATTTGGCCTGCAACCATCAGCCATGATGACCTGGAATTCCCCTTTGTGTGAACTATAGTATGTGAGATGGACCATTTATCCATTTCCACTGCAATGTTAACTCAACTCATATAGATCTCTTGCCCAGTGCAATTGATACTTGCACAAAAGAAAAATCTCTTAGTGGATAATGCTCCATGTGGTCAACTATGGGAAAAGGGATACTGAATTAAGCAGAAAGTTTTCATGGTGAATCTGGCTAAGCTTTATGGTTAGCAATGGGCTCTCAGTAGGTTCATCTAACATCCATGATTCCACCCCAACGGCCAAGCTAGATGTGGCCGACGAGAATCAATACTCACATTCTGGAGGGCCACCTGTTCTTCAGTGCTGATTTATAACATTATGAGGAGTTCTGACCATGGGACAATTCTGAAGAGAACATATGGGGAACACACCTACATGTGTATGGATTAACACCTCCCTTCCAAGGTCTTTCAAAGATATTTCATATCATTCAGAAAGGAAGATCGGAAATGTCTGTATAGGTTTCCTTCTCAACAAGAAAAACACCACCCCAACTCTGTGGAAATTATTTTGATTTAGAGGAAACATCGGGGAAGGGGTCCATTTTCCTCCTTTTCATCATAGAATCTCCCACATCGTTTACTTTAGCCTTCGACTACAGCTACAGGTTTTGTAAAAAGGAGAATTGCTCCTCCTGAGAGGCTTCAGGAGTGACAATTCACTTCTAAAGCTGTGCTACTCAAAGTGCTCCCTGGACTGATGCAAGTCCCTGGCCTTTGCCTGGCAGCCCCTGTGAAGTTTATAGGAAAGAAAGAAGCAGTTGTATCCAATAGGCATGAATATAGTGCCACTCCTTGGCACACTGAAAGAAATAGTTGCCAATCCCGTACATCAAATAGCCTGAGAACAAGTCATACTCGCTCAGCCTCAGAGGAAGGCAATGAGCAAACCTTCTCTGAATAAATCTTGCCAAGAAAACCCTGTGATAGATTTGCTTTGAGGCCACCATAAGTTGGAAATGACATGAAGGCATTTAACAACAATACTGTTACATGTGGCATATTGTTAGTCTCAGGGGTCGTCCCTGCCACAGTCTGAAAATTGTTTATACCAAAACCCACTCATCACAAATTGCAGTTATCCTCTAAAAGTGCCTGGCTACAATTTTGATTAGATGCAATTTTCATACTGTATACGGGTACCATTAGAAGTCAGGCCACCATCTGATGTTTTTGTGACTGTGAAGAATTATGTTGGCTTGCTGGGAAAGATCATGGTCAATCCTATTAGCACACCCATTGTGACAGAAGCAGTCAAGTAATTTGCAGTGCGTTGCCTGGCTTGGAAATAATTACCATCATCTTGAATGTTAGTTTTGTTGTACTGCATGTGAAGGATCAGAAACAAATCCTGATTATGAGGAAGGTATTATGTGAGGGATGTTTGCATATATATCCTCTGTGTATTTATACAGGCTATTTTCTTCTGGCTGGCAATTTCCCATTGGGCCTCAGCTCATTAAAAGTGTCTTCAGCTGTGGTTCATTTGCGTCTATGTGTTGATTGGCAGAAGTGTAGAATGACTAATGAGGCACACAACTATTTGTGCTGCAGGTCTAGTACTATGCTGGATTCCTCATTTTTTCCTGCCAAAGTTACTATTTGGCAATGCTCTATTTAAGTTTTTTACTCAGAATCTCAAGTCAAGTCTCAAGTCCCTACCTTCAAGTCTCAAATTGAGTCTCAAGTCCTTGCAAAATAATTCAAGTCAAGTCTGGGAACCAACTTTAGCAGAAAAAAGGAGGAGGTGGGGGAGGGATTAAATTGTGAATAAGCAGGATTGGAAGAAAGCCTTCAGCCACTGAAGAACAAACAAACTCTGTGGGAGGAAACTGCTCCCCACTCTGCCATGGCTGGCAAGGAGGCCCTGCCTTTCCCATTTACTTGCGAGCGAGCAGTATTGGAAGAAAATCTTCAGCCATTGAAGAACAGGCAGCCCACCCTTTCCTCTGTCCTCCGCCCTACTGTCTCACAATCATCTGCCCTCCCAATTATCTGGCTGTGTTGGGTGAGACCCTCCCAGTTTTCCTTCCACCCCACCCCCAGTGCTGGACCACTCCACACCCAAATTCACAAAAAAAAAAAAAGCTGCAAGCCTGTGTTTTCCCCTCTTCCTGTGCTTTTATTTTCCTATAAATAGCTTCTAAAAAGCACAGGAAACAAAGAAGAGGCAGGGATAAGATGCATGTGCAACTCTCATTGAGTCATCAACATAATGTTCCCTGACATCTAATTGGAAAAGTCTCAGTGAGGTGGGACTACCAAGGGCAGCAAGTCAGTCAGTAAAAATAGATGAGTCACAAGTCCAGTCAGGCCATCATTTACTGCCAAATCCAAGTTGAGTCATGGAAGTGACTTGAGTCCGACTCAACTTTGAGTCAATCTACTCAAATCTATATCACTACTATTTGGGGAGCGCAGTGAAAAATGTTTTTTGAAGTTACTGCCATACAGGCATAGCTACAGACAGATAAAGACTGATGGTGGGAAAAGTATGGCCCCTATACAACCTCCCAGGCCATTTATGTACCCCCAGGAATATATATATATATATATATATATATATATGCCTCTAAGTATATATATATGCCTCTAAGTATATATATATGCCTCTAAGTGTCTTCTAGGAGGTGCTGGGGCAATTTCTTCATGTTTTTTGGCCCTTCTGATCCATTTTAGGACCAAAAGAGGCCTTTTTTTCCTATAGGAAGTAGCCCAGAAATGAGCTTCCAGTTTACTTCCTTTCAAGAAAAGAAAACTCCTCTGTTGGCCCTAAAATAGGCCAGAAAGGACCAAAAAATGTGGACAAATTGCTGTCTACACCCACTAGGGGGCATATGAGGACCAGAATGTTCAACTTTTTTCAGAGGGTGTAGGTCTCCTGATGAGCCAGTGAGGCTCCCAACCCCTGACATAGACATTGGCCTGAATCTAATAGTTTAGTCTCAGTTAAGAGTACACCCATTGAATCAATTTATGGATGGTGAATCAACATGTACCGTAAGTAAATCACACTACTTAAGCAGATCTACTCTAGTCAGGACTAATAATAGGATTCAGGCCACTGAGAGACATCTGTAGTATGTCTTGCCTCCCACCAGGAGGTATGTGCAAGAGTGCAAGAGGTGTGTTCACAAAGAGAAATGAAAGATCAGAGAGATGGCTCCATTTCCCAGGGGGCTACAAATGCTAATGAACCCCCATTTTATTCATTCTGATTAATTCAGTTACTCATAGTATCCCTCAAAGTCACAGCACAGATTTTGTTTTGCCAGCAAGAAGGAAGTAGAAGGCAGCCTGAACATGGAAAATGCTGACCTAGAAAAACTGCAGTAACATTAAATAGTAATTTAATGACTGTAAGTACTACCAAATAACATCAGCATCAATAAATAAAGTGTTATATCTTCAGGCCACAACTTAGCACTTTTTCCTGGCTGGATCTTTTCCTTTTCTGACATTCTGTATTAGTAGACTGTGCAATCACAGCACCAGAAAAGTCATAATAGCCACACTGTAACTAGATTTCTGAACATCAACACCCTTAAATAGATTAAATTCCCTCTGAGTACATCCTACCTTCATAGAAACCATTAAAAAGCCTTATTCTAAAGCAGTGGATCACAGTGGAAGGGAGGGAGTTCCAGATTTGTTGGTCTTCAACTCCTAGAATATCTAATTATAATGGCCAATGGGAGTTGAAGTGGAACAACATCTGCAGCTTCCCTGGCTGAAATTTACTGATGTAGAGATCAGTGAGACACTGAGCATGTACAAAGCCTTTGCCAATCTTGATTTATCATGCAAGAGGTTCTTTAGAACAGGTTTATTTCTTGTGAGTTCTTTATGATACCCTACCTCCAATCTGTTGCTCTTTGATGCATCAAACTGTTGGGTTCCTCTCCTCTTTTGCCACCGCAGGGATTGGAATTATAAGAATGTTAGAGTGATTGTAATAACTGTAATAGTTTCATTAATTCATCCAGGCATGTCTTTGTATATGCCCAGATAGTTGCCTCTAATGCTATGAATGGGGTGCAATGACACAGCCCTTTCACAGTCCTAGGAAGCTATACCAGAGGATGTTCTCACTAAAAGTCTCTTGACCATAAAAAGAAGGACCCTGTTCCAGGCCTTATTTAGATCCATCTTGATGGTCTCCTCTGGCGAGTTTTCTCTGTTAGAGACCCTAGAGCATGCAGTTAAGGATATGAAAATCTCTGGGTCTGGATTTTGTTGGGTTTCTCTGAGTCCCCTCTGCATTTTCTTCCTTTGTTTCCTTTGGGGTTACAATATTTTCTTTTTAATTCCTGAGCTGAAATTCATGCTTATTTGAAACCTGCTTCCTAATATTTACATATTTTACTAATGTGTGCATTATTTCCATTGACCAAAGCATATTTAGGCATATTTTTTTCAGTTGTAAACATTTTAGCCATTTGCATCTTGAAATGTGCACATTGTTTTGTATGTACTTTATTTCTCCCAAACACACCATGATGCATGCAAAAATATGAATTCGTAAGGTGAGGTGTGTTTCTTCTGTCAACAAATCTTGGAAAGTATGGATATACTGCTTTGTTTGAGATTCTCAGATCCGTGAAAATTTTGTCAGAGACATTACACTATGTCCTGTGCTATTTCTGAAACAAACCCAAAACTTAACAGTCACCTCACTTTGGCTTTGTTCTGAAAACAGAACTGAAATGGGGAATTTGTGGCCCATGGGTACTTTGGAATAAATCTCCTTCCAAGCTCTGAATATCCTCACCACCCCCCACCCCCAGCCCCACAAATCATAAGGGTGGACAGTGACTGGGCCTCAACCCTGAGGCTGAAGCTCTATTACTTCAGTCTCCATCACATTCCCTGCATAGGGAAGGTGGAGGAAGACTGAAGCTGGTTCTGTGACCTCAGCTTTGAGCCTGAAAAAATGCAGATGGTACTTTGAATAAGTGCACATGCACACACTGTCCTGATGTGGCAGAAAGATTTCAAATAAGTCCTCTGTGGTCCCACTTTTTCAGCTGTTTTTAAAACATTGCACTTCTTCTCTCCTCTTCCCACTTCCCCGTTTGGCCTCAGCTTATTATTTATTTATGTAATTCATTTGTAGCTTACTTCAGTTGCTGCACATTTGAGTTTAGAGTTCAAAAGTAGTTTGTACTCAGTCAGCTCAGCAAGGAGGAGAGGAGAGGAAAGTGTGGAATCTGGCCCTTTTCAGTAGACACAAGTCTTTCCTCATTAATCACTTTTGCTGTCTTGACCGCCCTCTGATGTTGCTTGGCCATTCATGCCCCAGTATTTCTTATGTGAGATGCTGGAGATTATGCCAATGATGACACAGAGTATAGCCCTGTTAGCATGCCATCTGGTCCACAGAGGGATCTGGGGAAGAATTCTTCTCCCTTCCCTCATGACACACCAAGTTTCCCCAACTGTAATTTATAAGCTGTTAATAAAGTGGAAAGTTCCATTACAACATGTGATGGACTCCCTCTCCAGGCTGGCCCCTCAGTTCTAATCCTTGGGCTCCTGTAACTCACTTTGCCTTCTTACCTTCAGCATCCCTCCCTGGATCTAATACTCAGGACAAATGGCTGTGTTGATCAGTGGGTAAAGCGGGTATTTTCAGTGTGGTAAAGCATTTTATTAAGTGAAAACATTTAGACATAGATATAGAAAATACAACCAGCAAATATTTATAACAGACTAGCGTATTTACACAGGATTTTATTTTCTCATAGGTAACACCTGTTAGAAATACCTTAGGAATTACCTTACCTTACTTTAGGAATTAGATGTAGGTTGAAATACACAGATTTGATATCCCGTGTCTCTAATTTCCCAAACTATCTTGTCCGGTACCTATAACATTTCCCCATATTCCCCAGTCCAATCTATATTCGGAGTTGTTAACATACAGAGATTCGGTTTCTGAGGGAATACACCGTCCTCCTGTGAGAAATAGCTGAAAAGACTCATAAAACAATTTAGCACAGGATCGGCTGAAGCATTAATGTTTATTAAAAGTACGTTTCTGCAGAAACGGGTGCTCCCCAGAGAGAAGGACACACCCCAGTATTGAATACTTCATGTTTTATCCCCTGTCCCCATCGCAGATTTTCCCTCCCCTGGGATCCCATTGGATAAGACCCCAAAGGTTACAGCTTATCAGGTTTGCCTAAGAAGTCCTGCCTCGGTTTACATTTCCCCCTCCCCACTATTTAGTGCCCACTACTCTTATTTACAGTTTTCCTTAAAAGGAATGATCACGAGCTGCCCATGTCTTCCCCTCATGTATCTTTATTTCTCATGTTACATTCAAGGTGTCCTATTAGCAGTTTCAAAGTACCCCTTGTGTTCTGGTATGTCCCTATCAATACAGACAGCCTTGTCCTGTCTGGTATGTTGTTATCAACAAGGTCTGAAACACACCAGCCACCCTAAAGATCCAAGGTCTTTGAGGCCCTCTTTTGTTTAGCTGCCAATTTTAGAAAGCTGTTTTCTTAGACTTAGTGTGTCACAGAAGCTCAAATATGAAATATACTGAAACATATGTGTAAATATATCTAAAATATGTGTTATACATATAAGCTAATATATATGCTTCTAATACATGTTATTAATACTGTATACCCAGTGCAGAAGCTAAAATATATTTTATTTCTCTCACTCCTTCTTCTTGCTGACGGGCCTTGTCTCCATAGCAATTGGCCAGGCCAATCCCAGGATTCCATAGAATCTTCTCAGGCAGCCAATCATATGAGGTCTTCTTGGCTGGCACAGCCATCCATATGAGGTCCTCACCTGCCTGACACAGACGAACTCACAAACTCACAAACGTTGACTTTTATATAGTAGATAAGTTAAGCATGAACTCCTTGAGCCATTTCCTTGAGCCATTTCCTTATTCCCAGCTCCCCAAATCCTGATATGATCTTATCAATTCCTCTCTTCCTTACTAGTCTTCAGTCTGCCTCAGATTGCCCTAACTAACTCATTTACAGACAAGCCTCTAGGTCAGGGTTCTCACAAGGGTTCCCTGGAACCCTAGGGTTCTGTGAGAGGTTGTTAGGGGTTGTGTGAGAGATGGTGAGTGGGGTTAAAAAAGAAAACTCATTCTTGAGATGTAGAATTTTGTTAATGCTGAAGTTTTCTGAGACCTGAAAATTATTTAAAAGATTTCCCCAGGGTAAAATGATAGAAGAAGACTGTTCTAGCTCTTCCTTCTATGGTCTCCCCTTTACAACATTCTATGAGCTGTCATTGGCTGGTTCCAACCAGCCCTGCCCAGCTTCTTGCTTCACATGGAACAAAGTTCAATTGAGTAACTCCATTTGTTCCTTCAAGAACAGTACACTGCTGGATCACCTGCTTGGTGCTGCTCCTCACATGTTCTATCTTGAGAGAAGTTCTGAAAGCGTTCTCTGTTCCCATAGATCTTCAAAAGGGACTGTTTTGAAATCTTCTCATCCTTCATTCTAGTTGTGATTCCTGATGGTCAGAGCTGTTTGACAGTGGAATACCCTGCCTTGGAGTGCGGTGGAGTCTCTTCTGGATGTTTTTAAATGGAGGCAGGATGACCATCTAGTGGGAATGCTTTGATTGTGAATTCCTCCATGGCAGGTGCTTGGACTGGATGGCCCTTTTGGCCTTTTCCAGTTCTAGGATTCTGTGATGTAGAATCTGGCAACTTAGATAATTTTCAGAGTGACAGGCCCCTCCCAAATTATTCTCATTTAGTTAATTATTCTTATTTAGTTTTTGATAGAAGTTTTCTTGTTTATTCATTTGGTTTTCATTAAGCTACTACTGGATTATCCTGTTTGCAAATTCTAATTTGCCTTACCAACGTAGAAGGCCTGGCTTTTCTATCACTGTTGTCTAACAAATCCTAAGGCCTGATTTGGAAAACTCTGTGTTTCTTTTGAAGTCTTTTGGCAGTCTCTGTTGAAGAGAGATCAAAAACAGAGATCATCTTCTGTGGCCGCTTCTGTAACTTCAGACTGAGGGAATCATATTACAGGAATTGCTTCTGGCCAAAAACTGGTCTTTCTGATCTCACATCCGTTGAGTTAGCTGTTCATGTCACACTTCGAGTTGTTCAGGAGCTCTCATACAAGAATAATCTGAAATGCATTGCTGTATTTGTGCATACTGAAGTTCTCCAGATCCATCCTTATGCATTAAAAGTATGGCTTACAGAGCATTGAACAAGAAAGAGTGCAGAATAGGACTTGACTGGGAAATATGCAGTGATTTGAATTTAGGATTAATAACTGTGTTAGTCTTTACAGCATAAAAGGACGGTGGAAGGGAAGAAAAAATGTGGCAGCACCTTTAAGACTAATTAGCTTCTATTGTAGCATGGGCTTTTGTGGATATAAACCCACTTCTTCAGATGCAGTACTGAATGGTGTTAAGACCTCAGATATAAAACATACTTGCTAGCCTACTCAAACAACTATATAAATATGTTTTATACTTAAGGCCTTAATATCACTTGGTACTGCATCCAAAGAAATGGGTTTATATTCACAAAAACTCATACTAAAATTAAAACGAATTAGTCTTAAAGATGCTACCACATTTTTCCTCCTTCTCCCTTCCTCCTTTTTATGCTTTTTTCAAGACCCTGTTGAAAGGATCACCTTACTCCACAGCAATTTTTTTATCTCGTGTTTGCAAATCATATGAATTATAAAATTATAACTGCACCCCACTCCATATATTTGTTAAGTGCCAAGCCTAAAAATATCCTTAGTTTCTCGGTAAGAAATGTCTATCTCTCTGTGGACGAGAGTGTGGTAGATACGCTTAAGTTTCAACTGGACTGTGTTTTGCAGTTTAGTGAAAAAATGTCCATGAGAATGTCCAATATGAAGTTTTCTCTAGGTTTTTACACTTTGTGAAGTGTTCTATGGAATTATTCTGCATGGAAATACTTGTAGTTTTTTCTCCTGTACCAAGAAAATACCTTTAATTAAAAAAATATTCTGTATCCTCTAACATTTCACAGATGTAAACAGGGACATGTGTGGCCAAACAACATCAGAGTGTGGTCAAGATAGCAAAAGTTATTCATGAGGAAAAACATATAAGCTAGGAGAGGCTGCAGCGGTTTGCTTTTGCCTGAGCCTACTGGGAAGGGCAAGATTCAGTCTCTTCCTCTCCTTTCTCCCCTGCTGAGTTAATTGAGTGCAAACATTCTTTACTCTAAACCAGTGGTGCTCAACCTGGGGGTCGGGACCCCTTTGGGGGTCGCACAACCCTTTCACAGGGATCGCCTAAGACCTCGCTTCAAGCCCTTCTCAGGTTGAGCTTCTGACACTATGATAATGGTTGGGGGCCACCACAACATGAGAAACTGTGTTAAAGGGTCACGGCATTAGGAAGGTTGAGAACCACTGCTCTAAACTCAATTTTCAGCAATTGAAGTAAGCTTAGGGGAGGATGAGGAGAGGAAGGGGATTGGAAGAGGCGAGAAACTAGGACATTTAAAAGATAGCTGAAAAAATAAGATGACAGGGGATTAATCAAGACTACCCCTGCCAAATCAGGACAATTGGAGGGTATGGTGGGTTTTTTTCCTTGCACAAGGAACTGTAATTTGCATAGGAAACACTGTTTCTGTTTGTGTCAAAAGCTGTGTGCATTTCTAAGAACACTTTGCAATGTGAGAATACTGATAAAATATAACACAAACTTTTCCTTCACTGTAGCGAAAACTACCAAAAAAAAAATAAATAAAAATGATTTGCTATGCACACATGTAAGGATAAGATAGGTGAAGTCTTACATCCTAGAATGTACTGAAAAACTGTTCATTGAATGTGTCACCTGCTGAATTTTGCCTTAAGAAAATATTGAAATCCTTCCTAAAGTCTACTTATACTTTTCCAGATTCTTAACATGGCCAGTCATCACTTGCCTCTGTCGTCATGAAAAATATCCTTAAGAGAACTCCAGCAGTTCTGGATTTAGTAGCTTAATCTCCTGTAGGCATTATTGCAATAGCATCACTCAGCCTCCTTTGCTTGCACATGGTAAATACCTACATCTCAGCTGAAGTACCACTGTGACTCTTTTCTGACATCTTTATCCTTAGGTAGCTCAATCAGTTGTCATCCTCTCAGCTGTCTGGAGATAGCATTTAACTTTTAAAGATGGCCACAGTCTTGTGCTATATTTACAAGGTTGTGGTGGCCTCCTGGACCTAGTGGAAAAAGTTATAATCAGAGATTGCCTGATTATACATGGTATAGCTTATAATTGTAAAGCTGCATAATCATCCAGGTGTACAACGATCTGTTATTTTCCCCATTCTGAGAAGATAAAATGAACAATCACATAAAACTCTTTCAGATGGTAGAAAATCAGTGGAACTCCTCAACCAGTCAAGGGTTTCTGTTGAATGCTGCTCCTAAATAGGTCCATATTTCTCTCTTTGAAAACAAAACAAAACAAAAACATAGCTACACATTAAAAAAAACAGGCAATGTGAAAAAATGGCCTTACATTAATAGTCTTTTTTAAATTAGTTGGAGAACACCTCTGACTGACATGGGCACGTGTTCTCCTTTACTAGAAAGAACAGTTCCTCTGCTTCAGGGATGGGCAACAGTCAGACGTTAGGGGGCTACTTTGCTCTCCCCTCTAACCTTGGAGGGCTAAACCCACTGCTTTGTCCCCTGAAAGAAAGAAAGAAAGAAAGAAAGAAAGAAAGAAAGAAAGAAAGAAAGAAAGAGAGAGACTGTTTGCCTCAGAAACTCTCTGGGCTTGGAGCAGTTGCTTTGTTTTTTGTACCTCATGACCATTTCAGGCCCAGAAGAGGCCTCTTTTTTTAAACAATAAGAAGTGACCTGAAAAGTCACTTCCAGTTTACACAAAATAGCCTTGGGGGTTCACAAGTGCTCCACAGGATGCATTTTGCTCGCCCTTGTTCTGTTTGAAAGAATATTTGAAAGAATGCCCAGTCCAAGTTTGATTTCAAGATAGGAGACCATCAGAAGAAAAGCTAGCACCTTGGGGTTACCCATCAGCAAAGAGTACATGGACAGTTGGCAAGGCATATCACTTGACCTCTAGCATTAGATGCAGTGAATTTCTAGTTAAATTATGGTAGTTACAGTTGGCCCTCCACAATCACTAGGGTTGGGACACAGGACCCCTGCAAAATTGGAAAAATTGCAAATATCAACATGTATGTGTGTGTATCTTTGGGAAGGGGGCCAAGGCATGGTGGGAAAGCAGGCACACAGGGTCTAAACCAGGGCCATTTCCACCCTAGACTGTTACAGCACTATGTTGCAAGTGGAATCATAGTGCTATAACAGTCTAGTGCGGAAATGGCCCAGGTCAGGGAAAGCTGAGGGAAAGAGGTGGTTTGGCATGGTGGCCTTATGCTTCCTCTCTCTCTCACCCATCTCTTTCCTTAGTGTGTATAGGGCATCGGGAGAGGGTTTGTGGAGCTTAGAAACTGGGCTGCGAGCCATCTTTAGCTGGCTCGGCTGCAGCTGGTGGAGGAGGAAGAGGACCAGAAGCATGTTTTTAAAGGGCTGCATGGTCTGATCAGATTTGCCAAGAGGGAAGGTTCCCCCAGAACAGAAGCACACAAGGTAGAGTCAGCGATTGGAGAAATTTCTCAAATAATTAAATCTGTAAAAATGAAACCCACAAATGTGGTGGGCCAACTGTATTTCACAAGTTGCATCTATACTATAGGTGCACACCAGTGAGATTTGTGGGAGACTGCTGTTCAAAAAACAGCCTGATTCTGATTGGTTTGCACCAATTTGGAGGCTTCCTTTTCCAACTTGGGTGATAAACCTACGCTGAGATGTAGGAGTCTGCAAGTCATGCCTCCTGTTGAACATAACTGAAAATCAAAGAACTGTTTATTTTCTCCCCATTTCTCAGAAGTGGATGCAATCTGCAGGCATAGTAGTACCATGGAAGAACAACATGGCTGCCAACTTTCAGACAAGTTGATACAGTGTTTATCCCTTGCCATGTATCTTTTCTTGGCAGCTTGTATGAAAATATCAGACATCAGAGAGATGCTGCTAGACAAGAAGCCTGCAAAGTTGCAAAGAGCAGATAGGGGAAGATGACTGCCAGCCAGTTTTTTTTCTCCATATAGTGGAGTGTGGTTTGTTTGGAGGATGGGGCATCTCATTGTCCCCTCCTTATCCTACCCCATCTTGTCTACACTGACTGTCATGTCCCTGCTATATATCTCCACAGACTTGGATAGCATTATCATTATCCTGTAATTATAAGCAAGAGTATCATGTTCTTTTGCACCAATAATTAGAGTTGATAATTATTGCATGTACTCTGTGATGTAGCTGGGCTGCAGGTGCTTGAAAGAGCATTTTTCATGGGAATAGAAAATTAAACTTTTCCTTCAGATTCATTTAATGTCATGTGTTGTCTCATGTGATCTTCCATGAGGCATGCGCATTTGAGGAGTTTGCCACGAGAGCTTGCTTGCTAGGTTCAATTGTCAATTTATCTAAACCACAACTATTCTTGGGGTTTTGGCATAAAGAGCCTTAGAATTGCTACAATATCATGATTAGTCATTTTTTGGCATTGGCTGAATGTCCTGCAATAAGACTGCGTGTGGAAGGATTAATTCAGAACAGACGGAGCAATGATGGTGCCACTTTGGATCCTGAATTACTGAGAGTCTCACCATCCTCCTTCTCCTCCTTGTTGAGAGTACCTGTCAGAAAATCTCTGTAAAAGACGTATACGGTGGGCTGCAGGCAGGGTTTTTGTTGTTGTTGTTGTTGAAGCAAACTTACTGTTTACTGCTTCTATTTCAGTCTTTTTCTTTATGCCGTAATTAAATAATAGGATTTTAAACTTACTAAGGAGCCCATATGGATAACATCACATTGAACAACATCATTGGCAGGGGATAGGAGACAGCAAGCAGGTGCCAAAGGCTTGGGAAGAGGGAGTCAAAAACTTTAAAGGGGAGGGGAACTCGAGATAAAATAGGAAATGCATATACAGCTCTTTTCACAGAACAAAATCCAGTCTATGAAACAAACACATGCTTTAAAAAAATTTTTTTTAAGGAAATAGAACCTTTGTTTTGTAAATCCTGGTGCTTATTTGGCACACTAGAAGCTAAGCACACTCCAAGTTAGGATTCTAAAATTCAATTTGTTTTTCATTTGTGTAAGAAGTAAAAAACAAAACACTTTGTGGATGCATAGATATACCTGATTTGGCAGAGACAATCCTGTTTTCCATTTTTTCAGCTGCTTTTAAAATGTCTCAGTTTCTCTCTCTTCTCCTCTTTGTCCTCAGCTTACTGCAATTGCTACAAGCTGAGTTCACAATGCAAAAGCAGTTTCCCCTCAATTAATTCAGCCGGGAAAAGGAGGGGAGCGGCACGTTCTTGCCCTTCCCAAGAGACTCATGCAAAAACCAACTGCTGCAGCCTCTCCTAGCTTGTGTGTTCTTCCTCATTAATAACTTCTGGCATCTTAACCACACCCTGATATCATTTGGACACATATCTCAGTTGCACATATTTCCCTATATATTTCTGGCCACTTTTTCCTTTCCTGTTTGTCAAGGCTACTTAATACAGTGGAACCAATCTTTCTTCCAGAGGTTCAAAATGTACCTTCCAAGAGCTAGGTTACTCCAAGCACACTCTTGAGCTTTGCGTACTCGCCGCTTGAGAAGACAGCCTGATTCAGGCTTACTCAGAGGCTATCTGATCCAGTTGAAGTCCAAATCCATATCTCCTATTAGAAGTCCAAAACTTTGTGCTTCATGTTGACCGTCACTGAAAATTGGTGACAAATGGCTACAACCTTATTTTTCCTCTTTGTCAGAAGAAAGTGTAATTTGAAGGCATAGCAACCCCTTGGGTAGGAATTAATTAGTATACTTCAAGAGAGCCATCATGCTGCCAGGTTATTACTGCCTATTGTACAAATGGAGCAGAGCTCTGAGCAAAACCCCCTCTGCGCAAACAGTGGTGTGGGGGCTGAGGCAGACGTGACAACTATGACTCAGATGGTTATGAAGTGCAGCTCTCATAATCCCTCACTATTAGCTATGTAGGCTAAAAGGTATGAGAGTTGTGAGCCAAAAACACCTAGGCAATTTCCACACTACATTGTTCTAGTGCTATTATTCCGCTTTCAACCTTCTTTGGAATCCTGGAGTTTGCAGTTTAGGGAAGGGCATTTAGGATTCTCAGCCAGAGAGCTCTTTGGCCTCAGGAAACTACAAACCCCAGAATTCCACAGGATGCTGACGGTAAAATAATAGCACTATAACAGTATAGTGCATAACAGCCCCTGGTGTGGTGATGTTTAAATCTTTTGGGATGTTCAGGGTGTTTGAGGGGGGGCGGTTTGGTTTTCTGCAACCATCAGTTAAACCAAGTGCAGTCAGGACATCACTGAGCTGCTCCTGATCTGAAATACTTAAACATGCCAAACTGTCATTTATTTTAAGAGTACTGACAGAGCATTATGTAAGTTCCACTATAATGAGCCTGGGCAAAGCTATAACCCTTTCAAATTGCAAAAAGAAAGACCAGCTGGAATCCTGACAGTGAACAATCCAGGATTATACCCCAAACAGTGAGACAATGCCAGTCTACTCACCCCACATTAGATTACAGAAAGAGGAAAAGCACATGTTCTGCCAGTTGTAGTCTGTTTGGTGTTGCTGTTCAGCAGACAAAAAGATATACAACAATATTCTCATTCCTATAGGAAATGCCAGCTGAAAACCCCTAAGACAGCGGTTCTCAACCTGTGGGTTGCGACCCCTTTGGGGGTCGAATGACCCTTTCACAGGGGTTGCCTAAGACCATCGGAAAATCCGTATTTCCAATGGTCTCAGGCTCCATTCCCTCCTTAGTGGTGGTGCGCAAGCGTGAGCCACGCGCTCGCGTCCTCCTGCCCCCTGTTCAGAAGGGACTGCAATCGCTCCCCTTCTCCGCTACTGGGAGAACCTCCCATCTGACAGGCCAGCTTGGGGGGGGTGGCGGCAGCACGGGGGGCAGCCCCTCCTCGCCACAGCCCCTGTCCCACTCGCCACAGAGGGGGGCACTGCGGAAGGGCTGGGGGACGCAAGGTGGCACTTTTCCAGGGGGGTGAGCTGCACCCAGCACAAAAGACAAAGGCGCTGGGATTCCTCCCCCCCCAGCCAGGGTCAACACTCTGGAAACTTTTTCCACACTGCCCCCCCGGCGGAAACGAGTGCGAAGCAGAAGCAGAGCCCGGGGGGGGGTTTCTCAGAGTTTTTTCCCGGGGGAGATGCGCGGCTCCTCTTTCCCTCCCTGCCTGCCCCCTGTTCCTGGCCGGCGAGGCGGCCTTTGCTGGGGGGGGAGGCATTGTAAATAATAAATAAATAATTTTATGGTTGGGGGTCGCCACAACATGAGGAACTCTATTAAAGGGTTGCGGCATTAGGAGGGTTGAGAACCACTGCCCTAAGAGAAATCAGGCCCTTCAGAGCTCCCTTGGCTCTTCATTTCCATTGGCTTCAGCTACCACAGAGTTGAACATTCTTGCCTTGCTCACATGTCTTAATTAATAACTAGTGTATGTACCTGGCGTTGCCCAGGATTTTATTTTCTCATAGGTCATACTTGTTAGAAAGATTTGAGATCCTGTGTCTCTAATCCCCCAAACTGTCTTGTCTAGTACCTGTAACTTCTCCTCATGCTCCCCAATCTAATCTGTATTCAGAGTTATTAACATGCACAGATTGGGTTTCTGAGGGAATACACTGTCTTCCTCCTTGCTGCTAGGCCTCGTCTTCATAGCAAATGGCCTATTCAAGACAGTCACAGTTGACTGAGGCCCAAGCGCTCTCTAGCTGAGAATTCTAAAGGCCCCTCCCTAAACTGCAAACCCCAGGACTCCATAGAATCTTCTTAGGCAGCCAGTCATATGAGGTCTTCACCTGACACAGCCAATCATATGAGGTCCTTGCTTGACATAGACAAAAAAAAACTTTGACTTTTATATATTAGGTAATATACATAGCAGTGTGGAAAGAATGGTAGGTATGCCAAAGTAACATGGGTTAAAATCCATTGAACACAGTGGAAAGATAGTCCAATTGCTCCCTTTCCCCTGGCTAGTGACTGTTTTAGCAAAATTTGCTTTTGTCCAAGGTACTAGGATTAACTCTGAAATCATGAAATTATTTCTGAAGAACAGTCAACTACCTATAATAAAACTTCTACAGAACATGCTAAGAGTTTGTTTAGATAGCAGCTACACATAGGTTCAGAGTATGACAGGATTTCCACGTGCAAACCTTGTTAGTTCTTAAGTGTGCTTGATGCAGCCTTCTTTCAGCCTCTGTTTAAGACCGAAACTGGGGATTCACAATATGAGAAAAGAGATTCTGACTGAGCATTGGGAAGAACTTCCTAGCTAAGCAACAGTGGAACAGACTCTCAAAGAAAGCAGAAGATTCTCTTTTGTTGGACATTTTTAAACAGAGGCTTCATGTCTACCTCTCAAGGTACTTTAGTAGTAGATTCCTGCACTGCCAAGGTGTGTGACTAGGTATCCCTTCCAGCCCTATGAATCTAGGTGAATCTTTCTTTACTGGACTCCTAACGTGACTAGGCTCTAGTTTGCAGGGAAAGTTCTCAGGAGGAACTCACTTTTAAAAATGAACAATTCCACACACTGTACCTGGTGTGGGCACTGATGCTTCTCTAGGGCCATTTCTGCACTACACTTTTATAGTGCTATTATTCCACTTTCAACATCCTGTGGAATTTTGAGGTTTGTAGTTTCCTGAGGCCAAAGAGCTCTCTGGCTGAGAATTCTAAAGACGCCTCCCTAAACTGCAAACCCCAGGATTTCACAGGAGGTTGAAAGTGGAATAATAGCACTATAACTATGTAGTGCAGAAGTGGCCTAGGTGTTTTTGGCTCCCAGCTCTCATGCCTTTTAACCAATAGTGAAGAATTATGAGAGCTACACTTCATAACCATCTGAGTCATAGTTGTCACATCCGCCTCAGGCCCTACACCACTGTTTGCGCAGAGGGGTTTTTGCTCAGAGCTCTGCTCCATTTGTACAATGCAGTAATAACTTGACAGCATGATGACTCCCTTGAAGTATACTAATTAAGTCTCAAGTCAAGCCACTGCTTTTAGAAGCCTCAAGGGGTGACTCTTGGGAGGAGTTATTTTTAAATTGATTTTGGGGGGTGGGTGGCCAGTGCATCATATTCGCCAACATATCACATATGAAAACGGGGGCACATGTTGCCCAACATCATCAGAATATGGTCAAGATGACAAAATATTTTAATGAGAACACACAAGCCAGGAGGGGCTGCAGCAGTTTGTTTTTGTCTGAACCTACTGGGAAGGGCAAGATTCCACTCACTCTTCTCCCCTCCTCCACTGAGTCAATTGAATGCAAGCTACTTTTGAACTTTGAATCCAGTTTGCAGCAATTGAGTAAGCAGACAATGAAGGGGGGAAATAACTGGGAAGAAGAAAAAGGAAAAAAACTGGAATATTTTAAAAGCAGCTGAAAGAGTGGGATGACAGAGGACTTAATGGGTCTGTCTCTGTGAATCTGGGACAACTGGAGGGTAGTATGCATGCGCTGAATGCAACCGTGGCACAGAGAAGCACATAGGGACTGTGGAGCCACACTGTTCCCACCATTGTTTTAAAGTTACAATTATTTTCTTTTCTTTTGTGAGCCTTCTGTATGACTTTTCTGTAAAGTAAGATAGAGAACTTTAGCTAATAAAATCTCTATAACTAATGAAGTCTGGCATGTCTACAAGCGTAACTGTGTGGTATATAATGCTAACAGAGAGATGACTTTCCAAAAGGTGAAGGTGGGGATGACTGCAGTGACTTTCACAGTGAATGTGTGGGTGAGTCATTCTGGAGGACCCCCTGTGTTTTGTTCCCCTTTTGAGGAATAGCCAGCAATGTCAGCAGGATTCCAGGCATCTGAGTCCTAGGAAGCCATTTCTTTCCATCTGTATGACATTATGAAGTCTCTCATTAATTAGCGTGCAGGGGGAAGGGAGAGCACACACACATACATACGAGGTTATGCACTTGTATTTTCTTTAGTTCAGCTTTGTTGTGGTCTTCTTGGAACATTCTCCGCCTGCTGAAAAGACCTCTCTTCCCTTCCAGTACTATGGCAACCAGGGCTAACTAATCTTTGGGGGTTTTGCTACTCTCCCTTCCTCTTGTGTTGTGTTTAGGAAAACTCACTTACAGGGTAATGTTATGCAATCTTTTACATTAAGTATTCCTCCCTTGTCATTATAATTGGCTTATGTTGACAAGCTTAATTCGCTTCACCAAAGAAAAAAAATGCTGTCCTGATCCCAGACTGCAAATCATAGATTTGGAAGCCATTAACCAGAGCAAACAATTCTTTTTCCAGAAATGCAATAGACTGAAATGCAAATCACAGGTATATGTTTAAACTGCAAACATGTTTACTAGGCATAGTGATGCCATGAAGGGTTAGATGTCATAAAGATGATAAGCTGATTTCACTTGGGCAAATATGGATAGCGACCTCCTGTATTTATTTTAGACTGGAAGAGAAAGACTATTTGTATAGTGATGATTGACTAGATTGTTGTGTAAAAGTGCCATTTATGGAATGAGAAAGAATAGGAAAGAAGAATATCTTCCCCCCACCCTTGAAACAACAAGGAAAGGGAAAAACTACCTAAATGCCTATGTAAAGTAAATACTGTTATGCGGCTTATATTAAATAACAAATATTTAAGGTATGGCATCATAATCAGTAAGAACTACCAAACATAAAAAATCCAAGAAAAGTTCCACTGCTGTTATAAGATGGCTCTCATGCTGCACTATTGATTTGAAGTGCATTAACCCTTTTGAGAGTTCTTCGTTTAGACCAGAATTGGAACAATTGCTGAGAATTCAGTGTCGTGCTAGTCTTTCATCAGCAAAGGAAGGACAAAAGTTGATCCAAAGAGATTTTTTTCAGTTGGTATTGAACTTCACAATATTTTGAAGATCTCTCTAATGGGATCCACTGTCTCTTTTCGGTTGGTTTTTTACAGTTTTTCTCTCTCTCTCTCTCTTTTTCTGTATCTATATACTCGTATAGATGTACACTATGCAGTTTCAGCCATCCATATTCCCTGAGCCAAGTGCTATGAAGGAAAGTGTTGGGCCAAAAGGCTGCACATGTGCCATTGTTTAACCACCTTGCTGAAACTTTTTCTCAAAAAGAAAAAGGAAGAAATTGGTTAGAAGTATGGTTAGAGGATGTGGATCAAGTAGATAAATATACTCTTCCTTGTCCCTTCAAAGAAACCACTAGGTTTCCATATTGAAAAATGGAATCAAAGGAAGTTCATCCTTATCCACACACTTCCAACCTCTGTATTTTGTTTGGTTTTTTTATACAGCGATGTCTGGCATTGGTACTGTGCAAATGTGTTTAACAGTCTCTGCTCCCTGAGCTAATTTTAGCAACTGCCTACCAGTGAAATTCCAATTTAGAACTGGCTGTAATGCAGGAAATCAGATTAATGAGTCTGAAGGTAGCAAAGAGCTCACAGAGAACTTCACGGAGAGCTGGTAAAAACTGTTAAGTCTTACCAGAGGAAGAAATTTTACAGAATGGAGCCATTCATTTTCTTTCAGATGTGCTTGCCACTAGAGACTGAAGCCTCTTGAACATATGTCCATGTAAGAAGCTTACCTGAGAAGCAGCTTCCCTTCCCATGCATTTGTAGCAATCTTCAATATATTTGTGCAACCACTGAAAAAAAGAGTAGTTTTGTTGGCAAGACAAAAATCACTGCAACCACACAGGCTTTTCCACAGCTTTCCATGTGGTGCATTACCCAGGGAGTTTTGATACTGGCATGGACACAAATCCAATGCTGTTGAATTCAGTGGGCTTAAGCATATCCAACTGTGCATGGGATTTGGGCTGCATTCCTCACCATTAAGCCATGCTAGCTAAGGCTGTTGATAACTGCAGTCCAATGACACCTGGGAATTGCAGTCCAACAGAAAGACTACCTGATTTCCACCTTAAGCCATTGGATGAGAACAATATCTGAAAAGGTCTAAACTATGGGGCAGTGAATTTGCTTGAGGGGAATAGTATTGTGGTGATAAGCACCACATGGGGGCATTTATCATCTTTGCAGTTCCTATGTATATACAATGCATGTGCCTATAGATAAAGAGATGTAAAGAGTTCTTGCGTGCAAGAATGAATAATTTCAGCAGTTTCAATCTCACTTTGCAAGAATATGGAGATTTCTACATAATTGTCAAGCACTATTCATACTTGAGGATTTTGTTAGGGAAAATCTGTTTGCTCAAAAATGCGCTGCAGTTTTCCTATGCAGAAAACGTGTGTGTGTGCGTATTCTGGATACACAAGGTCCTGTGCAAAATCATTCCCTTTTTGTATACAGAGTCATTATACCAGTTCAGTCTGGACCCACAGGAATGTCACTATCAGGTACAGCTGTCACGTCAGGACTGCTTGCATTTCAGAATTTACCATTTGGTCAATCGGTGTCTTGTTTCTTTCTTCATTTGATTTATATCCTGCTTTTCTTCCAGTGTGGGACATAATTCATGTTGCATTGTAGGTTAAAACAAAACAGATAAAACAACCTATAGTGTACTGTTTAAAAAGCATTAAAGAACTATCCAATTAAAACATTAATTGAAAACAGTTAAAACCCATTGAAAACATTGCATATTAAGAACAGCACACTTATTGCACATTCAGCCTGCTGAAGAGAAGACTGAGGGGTGACAACATGGCACTCTTTAAATATCTCAAAGTCTGTTACAGAGAGGAGGGGGCAGGCCTGTTCTCTGTTGCCCCTGAAGTTAGGTCCAGTTCTAATGGTGTGAAGTTACAGGACAGTAGATTTCAATTCAACTTTAGAAGAAACTTCAGAAGCAGTGGCTTAGAAAGGTTATAGCAGAGCTTTTGAAACTGTGTGTCATGACACGTTAGTGTGTTGGCTGCGGTGTGTAGGTGGGCTGCACGAACGTAATGGATGGAGGGGCTGCCTCTTCCACCGCTGCGGCAGGCGTCCTCTGCCACCACTACCACCCCGGGCTGAAGAAGACTCCAGTGAGGATGGCAGCAGCCTCTCCCACTGCCGCTGCAGCTGCCCCAAGCTGAGGAAGACCCTGGTGAAGGGGTGGCAGTGGCAGGCCAGGCTCAAGTGGAGGGGCTGCCTCCACTTACTGATTTACTTACTGAATTACTATGTCACGAAATGACGTGTGTCTAAAAAGTGTGTCACCAACATGAAAAGCTTGGAAAGCTCTGGGTTATAGGATCTCTTTGTCTTCAAAAAATTGGGGGGGGGATAGACAGCTACGTGTTGAGGATGCTGTAGATGGATTTCCTGTATTGAGTGGGGGGGTGCAAGGGCAGTTGGACGCAATGACCTATTGGGTCCTTTCCAACTCTATGATTCTGTGTTTCATTCTTCTACCCCAGTCAGTTAAATTTGGAAGGTCTATTTAAATAAGAAGGGCTTTACCTGATGGCAAAAAGAGAACAGAGACAGGGCTAATCAAACCTCCCCTGCAAGGGAGTTTCAAAGTCTTGGAACACCCACTAAGAAGGCTCACATTTTCAACACAGAATAGAAACATCTTTATGCATTTTGATCAATTTTTCTAGTGTCAAATACAAATGGTACATCATCTTGTAAAAGTTTTCTTTAAGATTATAATCCCTTCAATCACCTTTGCTCCCATTGTTCCAACTGTATATTATGTTCAACATTTTGTGTCCACTTTATCATATAGTCTTTCACCCATTTGTCTTCTACCTCTTTTTTTTTTTTACAAAAGTTTATACACCTTACCAATCAAATGCTCACCCTCTGAACACAATTGCTTCTCAAATTCTGGATTACACAACTCAAAATAATACCATTTTTATGCTTCTTAAATGCTTCTATTAATTGTCTAAAAGAAAACTAATGAAAGCTGTAATCTTCTGATAATAATACATCATTTGACTTACTTCTATATTGTTCTATATTGTTTGTGATCAAATTCCAAAAGAACTTGGTAAATTGACCACTTTTCCTTTACTGTTGTCTCCCTTCTATAAAAAGCTTCTTGTGATGAAACCCACAAAGTCATCTTATGGCATAACCTTTGTTTATATCTATTCTATATTCTTATAAGGCACATCTCACAAAAATGATGATTAAAGTTTGCAGTTACTTTGGCTTTATCATGCCATAATATCTGTTCCACCCTCAAAAGAGGCAGCTGTGAAGGTGGTTGGGAAGTTGGAAGGTTGAAAAAAAATGCCATCATTAAGGTTGCCAGGTCTCGTGGTAATGGATGAAGTCATAGAAAACTGTTGTGTTTCTTCACATTCTTAGACAATGGAACAAATTTCAGAGGGAGCAATGCTGAAAGAGAAGAAAGGTGGATTTTATTGTGTGAGCTACATGGACTAAGAAAAGATTTTAAAAACTTCAAAATGTCTGAATGTCCACTTCCAGTTCTCAAAAATGAGTAATTTTTTAAATGTTAAGTCATACAGAGAGGCCTTGCAACATATGTAAAAGATAAAATGTTATACTCAGAAGCATCTAAGCACAGCAGTTCACCCTCATTTTCTTTTTGTCCAGAAAAGGGTTAGACTTGGGATTCTGGGGGTGCTGAGGGCCATAAAAACACAGTTGGGGGCCACTTGCAGCTCCAGGGCCACATTTTGGATTCTCTATTTTAATGTGTGGTTGTCTGTCTCCACCCCACTCCTCCCTCGTGTCAGGGCTAACTGGCTCACCACAAAGGTGTTCATCTGCATTTCGCACTTGCTCAGAATTTATGAGGAAAAGAAAATTTTTCTGATATGTAACAGGCTGTGCTTTAAGTCAATCTTTGCTTTCTTGTCCACACTCAGGTAGTTGCAAAGATAAGTTCACAGTGAGATGCCTCTCATTGAACAAATAGGAAAGTCTGTTTGTAATAGAAAATTTTGTGTAGCATCTAAAATCAACATGGGAACAAGTAGATCTGTATATGGTGCATGGAAAGACTTAGAAAGCTGGGTATGTTTAGTCTGCAGAAGAGAAGGTTAAGAGGGGACATGATAGCCATGTTTAAATATTTGAAGGGATGCCACGTAGAGGAAGAAGAGTTTTCTGCTGCTCCAGAGACCAGGACAAGGAGCAATGGATTCAAGCTGCAGGAAAGGAGATTCTACCTGAACCTCAGGAAGAGCTTCCTGACAGTCAGGGCTGTCCGGCAGTGGAATCTGCTGCCTCAGAGTGTAGTGGAGTCTTCTTCCTTGGAGGCTGGATGGCCATCTGTCAGGAGTGCTTTGAGGGTATTCCTGCATGGCAGGGGGTTGGACTGGATGGCCCATGTGGTCTCTTCCAACTCTACATTTCTATGATTCTATATGATTCTATGATTCTAACGGGAGTCTTTTTATGACCCCCTCAACCCCACCAGAGTCTTCCCTTTTCTAGATGCTCTCATGACTAAGAGCATCTAGGAGCAGTAATTCAGCAATTCATCTCTTATGTAGCTTGAAATGATTACTGAAGAAAGTCAAAAAGAAAATCCAAAGCCAGGTTTACATTTTAACATTAAGAAAACAAAAATAATGACCACAGATGATTTTATATTATTTAAAAGTAGATGATGAGATACTGAAATAATTTAAGATTTTCCATACTAATTTCATTCTGGAAGGAAGCAATGAATAATTTTAGCAATGTTTTTCCTACTGCAAGAAAGTACTCAAAAACTCTGCAGTTTTCAAAGGTTATTCACAGTTTGAGTCTTATTCTGTGCAAAATTTGCATGTGGCATTTTTGAGCAGAAATATTTCCTGCAGAAGAAGCAGCATTTTCTGCTCAGAAAAAAAAAAAAAAGATTGTTCAGAAAATGCTGTTTTCTGCACAAAGAAACCAAGCGTACATTTTGTGTAGAATCCAGATCACTGCAGGGTTCACTTAGTTAGAGTTTCCCAATATTTTCAATATTCTTTTCATCCCTGTCTTTACCATGTGCATTTTGCAACTGTTACATAAGGCCCACCCTGCTCTTGTAATGTTATAAGGGTGCATCCTCAGTCTCAGATATTGACCATAAATTCTCAGGGAGTACAAAACAGCTAACTTGACAACCCTAGAGATTACTAATTCTAATCACTTTTACATCACACCTCAGTTTATTCTGAATTTATTTTAATTTTCCTTAAATAAACACTAAGCCAGTATAAACTTATATTGGATTCATTTGATCTTACTCCTCATGCAGTAGATATGCATAGAATTGTACTGTTATCCTATCACCACTGCACTATTGTCAGTGAAATTCTCTTCTACCTTCAGATTCTATTAATAGAATTACTGTTAAGGCGTGAAATTTTGTGTAGTACAATCTTCTATTAGGAACCATCTGATTAAACCCTCTTAGTAATTTTACCTGTAGATTTAGAAACATCAAGATCAGAACAATCAACTTTAGTATTATAAAAGGGAGCAAAGTAATGAGCAGGGAGTAAAGGAGAGGAGGTGATGGGACAGGCTTTAAAAGAGAATTAACGGTAGACAAAAGACATGGTGGATTAGTATGGATCAATGATCTTTAATACTTCTGTTTGACCAAAGATCAGCACCGTGAAAGGAAGAATGGCCAATTTTGTTATCAAGGTAGTTTGCCTACTTTTCAGGCTTCTTCCACTGGTGTTCACCTACATGAGTACAGATATGAAGATACCAAAGAATTCCTTTTTTCTGTTTTTAATAATGAAGATATAACATTGCATTGATTACAATTTTACAAGGAATAACTTTGCTTCTTTAATGATGTAACTGTAACTTTTTCATTCTTTATAGAGTTGTATGGCCTCACAAAGTAGTGAGACAGAGAGAGAGCTGTCCCAATGTCCCAATGTTCAAGCTCCTTGTGGAGGACACTTTTCGTTTCTGTCATTCTAAACACATCTACTTCTGGGCTTGTAATTTGTAGCTGATCATTTGGTACTTCCTTATTTTCGAACAGTAAAGGCTGCTTTATGACCATAATGTATGTATGTGAGTGAAACTCACATTCAAAAGATTTTGACACTTACCTTGATAACCTACATGCACACACTTCTGTTAACACAGAAAGACTGTGGCTGCTTATTTTGGTAGACCTTTTAACACTCCAAGACAATTGTGCCTGCCAAAATTATTGTTTACATGTATACATGATCCTTCCCTGCATCTATCCTAAAGAAAAAAGGGTAGATGGAAAGAAATGTGAAGCAGATTTGATTGAGCCCAGTAGGCTCTACTTGTGGAAAATGAATTTGTTTGTCTGCAAGGTGCTGTAGAACCATTGTTCTCCATCCTTGAAGAAATGTTGGGCTTCTGCAACCATAGGATTCTCCAACTTTCTTATCATAACATGCACTGCAATGGAACTCCCGTTCTAGAGAAATAATGGAAGTTTTCTTTAACTATCTTCACCACTGGGAAAATTGACTCATGTAATTGAAAACAAAATAACGTCTTCCCGAGAAAGGGACTGTAATGGGCACTTAGCTCAACTGAAAAATGTTACTGTGGTGAAAACCATTGATTAGGTGCTGTAAACTGCCATAGAAATACTTCACCTCTATCATTAACGTGCTTCCCTGAAGGCTAGGCTTACATAGCTCACTGTTGTTTTTAGCAGAAGTTTATTATACAGTTTCAGAAGGAAGCATTTCATCTTACCATCCACAATAATTTTGCAAAGACACATGTTTTCCCAACAGATAGTCATATCAGCCTGTAGGGCCAAACCCAAAGTGAAGGTTTTTGCCATGCTGTGCCAGGCAAGGGCACCCCAAAGTAAGAGTGCAATTTTGTAAAGGGTTATCATGGCATCCTCTCAGTTTCTGTGGGAGGACAGCTTCTGTTCAAGTAGAATTACTTGATTGTGGGAGAGAAGGGTCCATTGCACCATGTCCTGAGCATTTAGACTGAGACAGGCCAGGCTGCAAAACAGCAAGTAAGCTGTAGATCATGGTAGAAGATGTTGTCTCCTCGTATCTGAAGGGTCCAGATTTTGTAATACACTGTGAAATTTGCTGAAAGAGTCACAGTGCTGTTAGCTCAGTAAGACTATAATGATTTATTTTTTAGATATGACGTCACTGCCTCTGTGTTAGGATGCATCTAGTTGAATTCTGAGCACATTGTTGAAGTCTGATCTAGGCCTTCTCCTTGAACACAGGTGGTGAAAGTGTGGCCTATGGACCCTGAAGTTGGCCAGAATCTCCCCAAACCACTTTGCTTTTTAAAAAAGATATATCATTTGTGATTTTCCACCCTCAAACAGAAAAAAATGACTCAAACTCATCACAAATTTGTGGTGGTTTTGTCCTCAAAACTCTCTCAACACCTGAAGTACTTTTAAACTGGGAGGGAAAAAAGGAGAAAAAAAAAAAAAAATGGGCAAAAATAATGAGATGAAGTGATCTGAAAAATGACCTCCACTCCTCCTTGGGAGGGAGGGGAGAAATGTCAGTGTGCTTATACAAGTAGCTCTAGGGCCATTTCCACCCTACACTGTTACAGTGCTATTATTCCACTTTCAATATCCTACGGAATCCTGGGGTTTGTAGTTTAGGGAGGGGCATTGAGAATTCTCAGCCAGAGAGCTCTTTGTCCTCAGTAAACTACAAACCTCAGAACTCCACAGGATGTTGAAAGTGGAATAAGAACACTAGAACAGTGTAATGCAGAAATGGCCTAGGACTGAAATCCAGCTGTTAATCCCAGTTGGAATAGATGCACTAAACTAATGGGAATACATAAGTGTTTATTTACCAAATTCCCATTCATTCCATGAGCCTGCTCTAATTGGAATTAACAACTGCCTTTTGGCCTAAGACTGGTTGTCTTTGAGTGAAAGAGATGGTTCCTTTCATGAACAACAAGTCTCAGAGTTTCTTATTTCCTGCTGGTACACAATGGACATGGCAACTGACTGTCAGTTGGAGGGAAGGGTGAGCATCGTAGAGTATATCAATCAGAGGCATTGAGATCCCACAGACAGTGGGAGACAGTGCGGCTGTCCTGAGTTTACAGGTTTATTATAAGAACAGGTGTGAATAACTCTGCTGGGAACCCATTCATACTACACAAATATAGTATTATTATTCCAGTTTATCTGCCATCTTTTTCATGCTATGGAAGCTTGGGATTTGTAGCTTGGTGCAGTCTTTAAGCTCCCTGGTTGAGAATTCTAAATTGTCCCCCTAAACTGTCAGTCCCAGGATTACATACAATAGAACTATGACAGTTAAAAGTGGAATCATAGTGCTATAATTGTATACTGTGAATGAATCCCAGGTCCCTTGTCTCCAGGAAACATAGGATAATACACTGGCTGATAGACAAAGCCCCTTTCCCCACATGAAGAAAAAAAAGTCCTGAGACATCCTGAAACGGAGCTTACCTCAGTCCGTTGCTATGTGGAGCAGCGTGTTTTCGCTGCTCCACACTCGTTGGCATCCTGTGGGGTCCTGCAGCGTCCAAAATGGCGGCTGCCAGCTGGCGGAGGCTCTCCACCAACCGGAGAAGCTCGCCAGCCGGAAAGCCCGCCCCTGGCAGATCTACAGGCATGCCCTTGCACGTGCCTGCAAATCCACACTGGGCGTTGCGATGCGGCTGCACGTGGCTGCACGATCGTGCTTTTTAAAAACCACTTGAAAAGTGGTTTTTAAAAAGCATGCAGTGCCGCTACTTCCGGGCGCCCTAGCGCGGATTGAGGTGTGGAATTACTCTAAAGTAATCCGCCCCAATCCACTTTACGGTGTAGACGACCTCGTCAGAGGTCGCTCTACACCGTTTTTAAACCCCCGTGTGGGAAGGGCCAAAAGCATTTGTTGTTTGTGTAAATTTAATATATACATTTGTGCAATACAACATTAGACTATACATTCTGCAAGCTTTACAGCAAAAGTTTATGTCTGGGGCTATACTTCCTAGGCAAGGACATTTGGACTACATTTCACCCCACCTCAGATGCTACTCAAAATAAGAGCACAACAAGAGACATTTCCTGTACATTATTTCTACATCAAGTAAACACTATAGCATAATCCCACCAGCTATCCCTTTGCTTATGTAGTATATGACCAGTGGGTTGGTAGAACTGAAATGCTGTGGATGTAGCATATCTCGATTTCAGTAAGGCCTTTGTTCCCCATGACATTCTTTCAACGAAGCTAGTAAAATATGGGCTAGACAGGGCTACTGTTAGTTGGATTTGTAATTGGTTGGCCGACCGAACCCAAAGGGTGATCACGAATGGCTGCTTTTCATCCTGGAGAGAAGTGACTAGCGGGGTGCCACGGGGTTCTGTCCTGGGCCCAGTGCTGTTCAATATTTTTATCAATGACTTGGATGAAGGAATAGAGGGCATGCTCATCAAATTTGCAGATGACACCAAATTGGGAGGGGTTGCTAATACGCCAGAGGACAGGATCAACATTCAAAATGACCTGGATAGATTGGAGAGCTGGGCCAAGGTGAACAAAATGAAATTCAACAGAGAGAAGTGTAAGGTCCTACACTTAGGTAGAAAAAATGGAATACAGAAATATAGGATGGGGGACACGTGGCTGGATAGCAGTACGTGTGAAAGGGATCTAGGAGTCTTCATAGACCACAAGCTGAACATGAGTCAGTAGTGTGATGCAGCAGCGAAGAAAGCCAATGCAGTTCTCGGCTGCATCAATAGGAGTATGGTGTCTAGATCGAGTGAGGTACTGGTACCACTCTACTCTGCTTTGGTTAGACCCCATCTTGAATACTGTGTGCAGTTCTGGGCACCCCAATTCAAAAAGGATATTGACAAGTTAGAGCAAGTCCAGAGGAGGGCGACCAAAATGGTGAGAGGCCTGGAAGCCATGCCCTATGAGGATAGACTTAGAGAGCTGGGTATGTTTAGTCTGCAGAAGAGAAGGTTAAGAGGGGACATGATAGCCATGTTTAAATATTTGAAGGGATGCCATGTAGGGGAAGGAGAGGGCTTGTTTTCTGCTGCTCCAGAGAACAGGACAAGGATTCAAGCTGCAGGAAAGGAGATTCCACCTGAACCTCAGGAAGAACTTCCTGACAGTCAGGGCTGTCTGGCAGTGGAATATGCTGCCTCGGAGTGTAGTGGAGTCTCCTTCCTTGGAGGTTTTTAAGCAGAGGCTTGATGGCCATCTGTCGGGAGTGCTTTGAGGGTGTTCCTGCATAGCAGGGGATTGGACTGGATGGCCCCGGGGTCTCTTCCAACTCTACATTTCTATGATTCTATGATTCTATGAAACACAGGTTTTGATAGTGTCAGCATTTACAAATGCAGTTCTGTAGCATAGTCTTTTACATAGGGAGTCTTTACTAATTCAATTCAATTGATTTGTTTTGGGCAAGTGAAATCTCATTATATTTAATGAACATATTCCCAGGTTAGGTGTTACTCATAAACATGTCCTTCTCAGATGTACTTGTGCTACTCAGAGTTTCCCCTCAGGAAACACATTCCAAGATCAGGAATAGTTCTGTTGAAAGCGGTCCTACATGAAGATGGGATGGGGTAGGAGTGGAGGAAAACCATGATTTTCCTCCCCATCTATGTTGTCCACTTGGATAAACAGCATTAAGTAAAGGTTCCATATTTTCACAATGGAAGATGTGAGAGGCAGAACTGCAGCAACAATGAATAACAGAAGTAAATAAATGGGTACCCAAAAAGAAAAAAAGGGGAAAAAAAGCTTAGCATTCACTATTCTCTTTGAGGGAGGATGTAATATGGAAATCCGTCATCGACCATAATTATATGGTGGCTAGAGGTTGACTATTGACTTCACATCCTTCTTGTAAACATCTACAGATATCTTTCAAACTATCTAGTCCAACTTCATGTTTCAAACAGAAAAACATGAATTTGGACTAGATAGTGTTTATTCTCTTGGAGAATATACAGATGTTTTTCAAAGGCTCTAAACATAAAAGTAAATTGAAAAGTGTTTCTGAAGGTTTCTCATGATAGAAAGGTGAATGAAATGGGAGCTTGTACTTTTCTGAAACTTTCTTTTTCTGTACAGTTGCATCATCTACATTGATCTAAGTCTGCTGCTTTGGTCCACCCAACAAAGCTAGCTGTCCTCTTTGATCCAGAGTCTGGGTCAGTCATATCATTTGGCATTTTGACATAAAAATCACTGAAGTACCTCTCCCTATTCCCACTGTTATTGCTATGTGCCTTCTAGTTGTTTCTGACTTATGGTGACTCTAAAGCAAACCTATCACAGGGTTTTATGGGAGCTGAGAGTGCGTGATGCAACCAAAGTCACCCAGTGGATTTTCATGGCCAAGCAGGGAATCAAATCCTGGTCTCCAGTGTCTTGGTCCAACACTCAAACCACTCCACTCCACTGACTCTCTTGTATTCCTATTAGAGATGGGATGAATCCAGAATTTTCTGAATTGGAATCCGGATCCGAATCCCTGGAAGATTCTGTGAATCCACGAATCTCGAATCTTTCAAATCCTTTTTTACAAAAGGGTTTAAAAAGCAAGGGAAGAAAAGCACTTCTACTTAAAACTGTTTTGCAGCAGAATTTGACATCTTTGTTTAATGAAAAACACATTAAATAATAGTTTTCACTTTCAGGAAAACATACCCATATACTTCCTTTTTAGAATTACATGTAATTTGGAAGTAGTTCCAGATGTTGGAGGATGCTCAAGATGATGTCATCTCTTGGGTTGACTATTACAAAACAAACAAACAAAAAGGGCAAGGATAATCTTGGGAAAGATTCTCTCAGCCTTAGCAAAAGCCTAGGCAAAGGCAAAACTCCCTCTGAAGAAATCTGGCCAGAACATTTATCATAGTTTTGCCTCAGGGTCTCCCCAGATTGAAAATGACATGAAGGTCCTTTCTGCACAGGCAGGAAAATGTGGATTATTAATCCCACATTGCCCTGCCTGTGTAAACAGGGCCACATACTACAGTACAGAGATAATCCAGGTCAAAACTGGATTCTCCTTATGGCAGCCTGGCATTTGTAGTTTGATGATGCACTAGAACACTTTGGCAGAGAAGGCCGTGACACCTTGTCGAACTACAAACCCCAGAACTGTGTATGAAAGAGCTTTGCAAGGGAGCTATGCAAAGAAATCTTCTTCAGCTGTCCTCTCTCAAGAACACTGTATTTTCCAGTCCAGTCCTGCAACAAGGAAGGCACTTTAAAAAACAAAACAAAAAACAAAAACACCAGCCTCTAGCCCAGTCTCAATTCTCTACCCTGATGTCCAGTCTCAAGCCCTAAAACAAGGAAGGCACTTAACAAAAACAAACATCAGCCTCTAGTCCAGTCCCAATCCCTACCCTCCAGGTTCAAGTCAAATGAATAGGAAGAAGAGAATAATTACCTTGCAGAGGGAGGCAGCCACAGGGGCAGGCAGCAGAAGTGAGCTTGATCTGGGGCTCTCGTGCCAGCTCAGCCATCCGGGCATGCAGAAATGCGGCTCTCGCCAGCCCAGCATATCCGTGCTGGCCTGATCTGGACTCTCGTGCCGGCTCAGCCCTCCGGGCATGCAAGAATGCGGGGTGCCACAGGGTTCTGTCCTGGGCCCAGTGCTGTTCAATATTTTTATCAACGATTTGGATGAAGGGCATGCTCATCAAATTTGCAGATGACACCAAATTGGGAGGGGTTGCTAATACACCAGAGGACAGGATCAACAGTCAAAATGACCTGGATAGATTGGAGAACTGGGCCACAGCTAACAAAATGAAATTCAACAGAGAGAAGTGTAAGGTCGTACACTTAGGTAGAAAAAATGGAATACAGAAATATAGGATGGGAGACACGTGGCTGGATAGCAGTACATGTGAAAGGGATCTAGGAGTCTTCATAGACCACAAGCTGAACACGAGTCAGCAGTGTGATGCGGCAGAATTACCAATGCAATTCTCGGCAGCATCAATAGGAGTATGGTGTCTAGATTGAGGGAGGTACTGGTACCACTCTACTCTGCTTTGGTTAGACCTCATCTTGAATACTGTGTCCAGTTTTGGACACCCCAATTCAAGAAGAACATGTTCAAGCTGGAGCAAGTCCAGAGGAGGGTGACCAAAATGGTGAGAGGCCTGGAAACCATGCCCTATGAGGATAGACTTAGAGAGCTGGGTATGTTTAGTCTGCAGAAGAGAAGGTTAAGAGGGGACATGATAGCCATGTTTAAATATTTGAAGGGATGCCATGTAGAGGAAGGAGAGGGCTTGTTTTTTGCTGCTCCTGAGACCAGAACAAGGAGCAATGGATTGAAGCTGCAGGAAACTTCTTGACGGTCAGGGCTGTCCAGCAGTGGAATATGCTGCCTCGGAGTGTAGTGGAGTCTCTTTCTTTGGAGGTTTTTAAGCAGAGGCTGGATGGCCATCTGTTGGGATTGCTTTGAGGGTGTTCCTGCATGGTATGGGGTTGGACTGGATGGATGGCTCGTGTGGTCTCTTCCAACTCTACATTTGCATGATTCTATGACTCTCACCAGCCCAGTATGCCCGTGCAGGCGTGGTCCAGGGCACTCGTGCCAGCTCGGGCACCAGGACGTGCAGGAATTCAAAAGATTCGATTCACCTGTTTTGGTCCATGGATTTGGATCTGCGAATCTCGAATCCTTCCCAAGGATTCGCAGATTCAGTTGGCCCATCCCTAATTCCTATACTCTCTTACATTTCACAGAGGAAGACCAAGCCATGGTGACCAAGCAACATTAGAGTGTGGCAAAGATGGCAAAATATATTAATGAGGAAGAAGAGGCTGCAGGAAGAAGAGGCTGCTTTTGCTTGAACCTACTAGAATGGCAACATTTTGCCTCCTCCTCTCCTCCCCCATTCACTGAGTTAATTGTCTGTTAACTATTTTTAGCACTTTGAACTCAATTTGAAGCAGTTGAAATAAGCTGAAGGCAAAGGGATGCAATGGAAGAGGATAGAGAAATCAGGGCATTTTAACAGCTGCTGAAAAAGTAGGATTACTGAAGATTAATCAGAGAATTAATCAGGATAAGCTGGGGGCATTTCTGCGCTACACTGTTATAGTGCTATTATTCCTCTTTCAACATCCTGTGGAATTCTGGGATTTGTAGTTTACTGAATGCCCCTCGTTAAACTGCAAACCCCAGGATTCTATAGGATATTGAAAATGGAATAATAGCACTACAACAGTGTAGTGCAGAAATGACCTGGGACAGCTGGAGGGTATGTACTCCTAACAATAAAAATACAAGCACGGAAGAACTAGCCATTTGCTGTCCTTTCATGACAGACAAAATCTGCCACCCAAGGCAGCCGTCTCATTCTCCTTAATGGTCGAGTCAGCCCTGTACGAGCATAACCATGTGTGCTGCCTTGGGCCTGATGAAGGGTAGATTGAAATAGAATCATTTGAAAAAAATAGTGACAACAGTAGACTCAAAATTCTTGTGTGCAGTAGCTTTATTTGGAATCCTCCATAAAAGACTTCCATAGTTCCCTCAATTTCTGTTTACATAATAGAAATGCAAAGTAAATGCCTGGCAGTAATCAGTTACAATGCCTGAGTCTCTGTGAATCACAGTACATCCGAAGCCTGCAGTTATTTTTCAATGAGTGCTAGAGCTTTGTGTGTTGCAATGACCTTTTAATCTCTGTTATTTTGGGACCAGTTCTAGAGATGACTAGCCTAGGACAGGTCTAAAATGGAAGAACAATGTTTTCAGGGTCCCTAATTCTTGCAAGTTTGGATTGGGAGCAGAAAGACCAACCACAATAACATTTTGAAAGAATGGAGAAGGTTTGGATCATTCTACTTCTGTTTTTCCTAAAAGCAGGGCAGGCAGGGGTACTCCAGTCTTTCTCTTCCAGAAATTGCAAAACTGTTCTAGCACACCCTCCAACTGTTCCAACTTGGCAGAAGGAGCTCTGATAAATCCTCTGTCATCCCATTTTTTGAGCTTCTTTTAAAAGTCTCAGGGCCTTTCCGCCCTACACTGTTATAGTGCTATTATTCCACTTTCAACCTCCTAAGAATGGAA
Source organism: Ctenosaura bakeri (assembly GCA_948474755.1). Taxonomy (NCBI): domain Eukaryota; kingdom Metazoa; phylum Chordata; class Lepidosauria; order Squamata; family Iguanidae; genus Ctenosaura; species Ctenosaura bakeri. Next base: position 327,298 of record CAOLHI010000938.1, read on the forward strand.
TCCTGGGGTTTGCAATTTAGGGAGGGGCGTTTAGATTGCTCAGCCAGAGAGCTCTTTGGCCTCAGTAAACTACAAACCCTAGAATTCCACAGGATGTTGAAAGTGGAATAACAGCACTATAACAGTGTAGTGCAGAAAGGTCCTAAGTTTTTCTCCCATCCCAGTTTTTCCTTAAGTTTTAATACTTCATCCTCAGCTTACTTCAATTGCTGCAAAAAGTGCAGAATTAATTTGCAACTCTGTTAACTGAGCTGGGGAAAAGAAGAGGAGGGACAGAATCTGGCCCTTCCCAGGAAGCTCAGGCAAAAGCAAATTGCTACAGCCTTTTCTAGCTGCTCTGTTTTTCCTTATGAATAACTTTTGCCATCCTGACCGCAGTCTGATGTTGCTTGATCATGCGCACTCTCCAGTTTTCAACTGTGAAATATTTGGAGGGTATGTTCTAGCAGTCCTTCAGTGTGAACACAATGTAGTAGTAAAAGGATCTTCAATTTGAAAAATGCCCTATGTGCTGAGGCTTCTTCATACCAGCATAATGTTCATTTGTCTCAGTCTTGTGTGCAGGAATTATTTATCTCAGAAATGTCCTCCCCAGTGGGAGAAAAGCATCAGTTTTTGTAATTCTTTGTATAAGTTGTGCAATCATTCTTGCATCTTTATTTTCTTCTGTGGCTTGTGGCCTATGCCTACTTTGCTTAATATAGCAGGACTGTAACTGTAACTAGTCCTTGGGAGGGTGAAAATGGAAGAAAACACCTTGTCTTTCTGCCCCCACATAAAGGTTAAAAAATATTGGCATGCTTTCCAGCTGACATATTGAGACACTTTTTCTCACCAAGGATTAAAAATAAAAACAAAAAACCATTTGCAGATTCTTATGTAGGTCTCTGGTCTTTAGTGAAACATCCGTGTTAATGGTGGTAGCAATTGATGTGAAATAGAGATGTGGCATAGGTTGTACTGTAGGAATAAAACACTGAGGCATGTATTACAAACTGCAGGAGCAAGAGTGTGGGCAAAGGAGTCTAGCAAGGGGAAGTAAAAGAGCTGGGAAGTAGAGCAGGTTCGTTCTCTCATGTTTTTAATGTAGATACCCAGCCTGGCATTCAGTGTTACTATTATGGATTTGTAGCCTAGAGTTAGGGATCTACAATTGCCCTGTATTCAGTAAGCCATTTGGGAGCCAGCATGGTATAGTGGTCTGAACATCAGAACTATGACAATGGAGAACAGGGTTCGAATCCACACTTGGCCAAGTCACACCTTGGCCAAGTCACACTCTCTCAGCCTCAAAGGAAGGCAAAAGCAAACTGCCTCTGAACAAATCATAGAATCATAGAGTTGGAAGAGACCACAAGGGCCATCAAGTCCAACCCCCTGCCATGCAGGAACACACATCAAAGCACTCCCAATAGATGACCATCCAGCCTCTGCTTAAAAACCTCCGAAGAAGAAGACTCCACCACACTCTGAGGCAGCATATTCCACTACCAGACAGCTCTGACCAGCAGGAAGTTCAGGTGGAATCTCCTTTCCTGCAACTTGAATCCATTGCTCCTTGTCCTAGTCTCTGGAGCAGCGGAAAACAAGCCCTCTTCGACATGACATCCCTTCAAATATTTAAACATGGCTATCATGTCCCCCCTTAACCTTCTCTTCTGCAGACTAAACATCTCTATCTCCCCAAGCCGTTCCTCGTAGAACATGGCTTCCAGACCCTTCACCATTTTGGTTGCCCTCCTCTGGATATGCTCCAGCTTGTTGATATCCTCTTTAAATTGAGGTGCCCAAAACTGGACACAGTATTCCAAATGAGGTCTAACCAAAGCAGAATACAGTGGTATCACTACCTCCCTTGATCTAGACACCATACTCCTATTAATGCAAGAATTGTGATGGCTTTCTTGGCTGCTGCATCACACTGCTGACTCATATTCAGCTTGCGGTCCACCAAGACTCCTAGATCCCTTTCACACGTACTGTTATCCAGCCATGTGTCTCCCATCTTATATTTGTGCATTCCATTTTTTCTGCCTAAGTGTAAGACCTTACATTTCTCTCTGTTGAAATTCATTTTGTTAGCTTTGGCCCAGCTCTCCAACCTATCCAGGTCATTTTGAATTTTGATCCTGTCCTCTAGGGTATTAGCAATCCCTCCCAATTTGGTGTCATCTGCAGATTTGATCAGCATACCCTCTACTCCTTCAGGTGGATTGGTAATTGGTTGACCAACCAAACCCAAGGGTGCTCACCAATGGCTGCTTTTCATCCTGGGGAGAAGTGACTAGTGAGGTGCCACAGGGTTCTGTCCTGGGCCCAGCATTATTCAACATCTTCATCAATGACTTGGATGAAGAATCAAAATTCAAAATAACCTTGACAGATTGGAGAGCTGGGCCAAAGTCAGTTATCCCTGATGGCTGCTAACTCCTCTCCCTAGCTACCTAGTCAGTTAGACCGTGTGCTTAAGGAGAGCGCACGGCCAGAGAAAAAGACAAACAAACAGATACAGCCCTACAAGCCTATAAAAAACAGCCAGTCAAAGATGTCTTCTCAGACACAGCTCATTTTCTGCTCTTTCCTCTGGAAATGAGCTTGAAGGCCACTGAGGCAAGATATAAAGAGCTAATGGCCAGTCGTGTAGGGATGTGGAGGTGGAGGAGGCAATTTGTCCCATATGGCAATGTTTTGGGGTCATCCGGGCCTGCGCCCCTGCATGCCCTGGGCATGCCCCCACGCACCACCCCATGCCCCCATGCACAGTGGCCATGCCCCTCATGTTGTAGCCCCACTCCCTCCCACCCCCTCTCTCCCCACTCCACACAATCCAAGCTCCACCACTGCTAATGGCTGCTAGCTCCTCTCCTAGATGCCGTGAGTCCTTGTTGCAGCCTTGCTCATTGATGTGTGTGTGTGGGGGGGGTAGAAATATCCTCTTCCTTGTGTCCTAGTCAGAAGCTGAACACAGCTCCTTCACTTGATCTGGCTTCTGGCTCTTGTGGTGGGCTGGGGGTGTGGGTGAGAACATGTCACTTAGATAAGCCGACATAACCAAGCTGCCAATGTAGAGTATTGGTGTCAGTTCTTAATGTTGGTACAGGAGGCCCACACATAATGAAAGGATCCATTCTACGATCTTTCACGTCATACAGTTTTTGTGTATTAAAAAAAAATCTTATCCCAAATGTACAACACCATGAGCAGAGCAAGTAGCGTGAGCAGGGAGACCAGCAGCCGCAGATACGGCAAGCAGCATGAGGTAGCACCAGCCAGCAGCACCAGATACTGCGAGCAGATCGAGCATCACTGGGAACCTGTGTATAATTGAAACCACATAAAATGATCTCTCATTGTACACAGACCTACTGTACTTGGCAACCCTGCCTGCATCTAATTTCAAATAGAAAGTGAAATAGTAATAAAAGCATATAGAAATCAAATTGCCCAATGCAAGTCAACATAAACTGAGACATTGGGTCTATTCTTACGAATTTTGGAATAATCTTTCCTGTGTGGAGTGTCATGCTTACTATGGATATCTAGCGGAAATTGAACTGTTATTGTACATTTGTCTGTCTGGCAGCTGGAGCCCCCCACATCTGTGGATAGATAAATTCACTCTGGGATTTTTGCTTGAATTTTAAAGGAACTATCCAAGTTGCTAAACCTATTTTTGGAGTTCAGCACCTTGTCGCTCCTTTAAAGTTAAGACTGAAACCGAGAGCAGATTTACCACCTTACTGATAGGGAAGTCACCAGCTATTACTGGCAACAGAGTCTGTATCCCAAATTAACTTGCTTTGGAAGCATCAGTCAAAGAACTGCCATAGACTTCAGCAAGTACCAGGAAGGTTGTTTTGTCAGCTGTAATGTTCCAGCTGTAGATGTAACTGTGCTAGTCTAATTTGCTGAATTCAAGTACCGTATTATGCCATTAAGACAGCTCGCTTACTCAAGAGAAATGAAACCTTTAATTTGCAAAGCTGTGTCTTATTAAGAATGAGGCATCACACAGTGTTATTATTAAAATATAATTAAATGAGCCATGGGATGCAAACTAATTTTAATTCATCTTTCAGTTTAAAGGATCATCCAAATGTGGTTATAGAAGAGGTTATTAGAATCACAGAGGCAGTTCTGCAAAGAAGCATTTACCTCTTCAACTCACTGAAGTTTTTAAAAAAGAGCTGTACTTTATTTCCCACTAGAGAATATAGATGTAGATTTTTAAAAGATAAGTGAACAATATTTTAGCACTTCTCTTCATCTTGTATCTACATGAGATCTCTCTTTTCTGATCACATACTTTGTATTCTGTTCTTGTGAACCAAACAGTTCAACTGAGAATATAGGAGCTGGTTTATAACTCAAGAGATTCAGGGATGCCACATTCTGTCAGTTTTTTTTTTTTTTTACCCAAACAGGCTGTACCACTTGTGATAAGAATGGAGGAATATGCACCTACCTTCAGTGGAGGATTTACTCCATAGAATTCCTCAATGGAGGAATTTAGGGGAAAATATGTATGTTTCATTGAGTTAGTGGATCTATTCTAATAACTAGATTTAATCCTAAGAAATGGTTTATACAAAGAACTTGGAAAAATGGTTTGATTGTTCATTCATTTGCAGTAATAGGAATTAAAAAATAAAAATTAATTAAGTTGGGGATTTTCCAATGAAAAGATGCAGTTACATTTTTTTCACTAAAGTGATTTACTTAAATTGGAATATCATTAATAACTTGATTCCAGAATTAAGTGTTAACTAAATAAGAGCACCGGGTCCTATCTAGAAGCTCTGAAAGGTCAGCTCTGGTTAGTACTTGGATGGGAGACTGCCAATGAATAGCAGGTCCTGTTGGCTGTATTTCAGAGGAAGGAACTGGCAAAACCATCCATGAGTATTCCTTACCTAAGAAAACCAACAGGCAACTTGAAGGCACATAACGCGCATAGCATTTAGAACTGCAACAGACTAGTGAAGAGTTCAACATTATCAGTGTTGAGTTGTACTTTAGATCCAAAAGTTTGTTTGCTTGAAGAAGGCTGCTGGTTTGATCCCTGTCATATGCAGACAGAAGGGCACATAGTAGTTGATGGGAAAACCACTGTGTGCAACCCTGGAGAGCCACTGAGCTGGGAACCTTCTTTCATAAAATGAGCATGTTTGCCTTGTTTTTTTTTTTTTTAAAAAATGTAGCATGTTCTTCATTGTTCTATAAATTGAGCAATACATTGTGGGAGGTGATGGCTAGGGGTCTTCACTGGTGTAGCAGCCCACTTAAGGAGAATACCTTCCCCTTAGAGGTGCTTCCAAGGGTTCTTTCCCCATCTGAACAATCTTTATTTTGAATGAGTCTCCACTCCCAAGGGGATGAGAACAGACAGGAATATCTATGTAAGCAAAGGGAAGGGAAAATTTGCTTTCTTTTTCTTCAGAGGGATTATTCTCCCTGTGAAGGTGGATTTCAAAGATTCTTTTCCAGATGATCTGTCCTAGGGTTGCTCTGATTAACACAGGGAAATGCACTCCTCTCCCTTAAGAGTCCGGTCATAAACAACCTCTCTCTTCAGTATGCATCCTGCCTGCTGTAAGGGTGGGCGTTTTGTGAGAAGAAGAGCCGGAGTCATCCTTTTGACTCCAGACAGGCGATGGAGTGATTTCCTCAGCAATCTGCAGGGAGAGGGTGAGGTGTGACATAATTGTTGAAATGGGAACATTTTTTCTGCACGTACAGCATGAGTGACTCATGATTCAAGCCAAGACTAGAATGCTCTCAGAGCTTTGTGATATTCAGGTGAAGGTGTTTATTGGCTTCCTGTGGTTTTTGAAATTGATTTTTGCAGATAAATGAATAACACTTCACTGTAAGATAAATTTATGAAAACATTCTTATTTCAACACTTTGTCTGCTTGCCTGTGTTAATTGTCATCAGTTTCTTTGCTTCAACAGAGTCAATAACATTCAGAGCATATACAGAGGGAAAGTAGATTGACCAGATGCAGAAGGAAGAGGACAGCGTTACGACAGCTCTTGTGTAGTTGTGTAGAAGAAGGGAATTTCAGCAGGTTTATACTGTGTTTGATACCCTACCCTAGAAGTGGAGGAAATGTGGCTCTGTAGGCACTGCAGAACTGCCACTCCCATTTGCCTTAGGTAGCAGAGCTAGTGCAATCTATGGAAGATGCAATTTTAGAAGCTTCTGAAGGGCTGTACAATCACCACCCCTTCTGTAATGCATAGTGCACTGGGACATCTGTATTGGTGATTTCTGAGGGATGTTGCAATGCTGGATTGAAATGTCTTCTGAAATATCTCAGGATTTGCAGCTTCTGCCTGTGTGTCAATTCTGCAGGTACATAAAACCCAATGACAAAAAAAGATGAGACGCAGATGAATTGTGTTTTGCTAGTTTCTACCACTGAAACGAAATCCATTCAAATATTGGGGCTGAAATTACCTCTGTTTTGGAGCAAGCCTTGTTTATTTGAGAATGAGCAAGATAATGCTGTAGGAATGACAAATGCACACAAATGTATATTAAGGCAAATGCAAAGGGATGCTCCAACTACCTGTCTGTGTAGATTCAATCTGCTGAAATTGTATTTAAATTGCTGCTGACTCTAGTTAAGTCTAGTAGTATTCTTCTGCAGAAAATTTTCTTGTTTCTGCAAACCAGCCAGGTATGATTTTTGCATAGAATAAGTGCTGAGCTATAGAGATTCTCCTCAGTGCAGTATTCTTCTTATTAGAATTTTTCAACACTTGAGCAACATGGTTTTTGATCATTTTTCAACTATTCTTTCCATGGCTACAATGGAATTTTGGGTACTTTCCATAAATTTAATGAACTTCCTTTGAAGCATCAAATTACATCTAGTTAGAAAATCACAATTACTCCAGAAGGCAGTGTGTGTGTGTCTGTGTGTGTGTGTGTGTGGAGAGAGAGAGAGAGAGAGATTGGGGTGGGGGTCTGCCTTCCCACAATTATGCTGCAATGAGGCCACACATACATTGCAATAATAGGTTGTCCACATTGTATCTTTTCATACTGATGCTATTTACCAACAATTTGAAACCTCAACATTCTGGGTGTCAAGTTCCTGCCTGCTCTTGAAGCTGTGCTGGGGAAACATCTGTCAGTATAAGCACAGATCTTTAAAGCAACAGCTAAACTAGTACACTAGTGGCGCCAGTGGGGTTCTGGAAGTTTAGTCTGAAAATTGAATTTTTAAAAGCTCTCTATGACTATAACATGAATCAGACTACAACATAGTACAGTAGGTCCTCCACATTCACGAGGGATAAGGACACAGATCCCTCGTGAATGCCAAATAATCATGAATAGGGTGCCCTCCCTAGAGGCTTCTGCCTGGCCGGTGCACCCACCCAGGTGGGGGGTAGAGAGGCAGGGAACAGGCGATGGCCTTCCCTGCAGTTTCCTGCCACCTGCACAAGGTGCGCCCATACCAGCAGCAGTGACAGGAGGAGTGCAGGGAATTGGTGATCACCTTCCCTGGATCTTCCTGCTGCTGGTGTGGGGCATGCCCACCTGCGGCAGTGGTAGGTGCAGTGGAAGGAGCATGGGCAATCGCCCTCCCTAGACCTTCCTGCCCCCCACGCAGGTGTGCCCACACCCACAGTGGGGGAGGCAGGAAGAGTGCAGGGAACTGGCAATCATCCTCCCTGGACTTTCCTGCCGCCACAGAAGGCACACCTGCACCAGGGGCAGGGAGAATGGGAGGAGCAAGCGGGGTGGGAATGAGGTGGGAGGAGGAGAATGGGGGCAAGCAGGCACCCCATGAATAATCACATTAGTGAAAGTGAAACCTGCAAATGTGGAGGGAGAACTATAATTACATTAATAACACATGGTCCCTGTTATCTTGGACCACATAGAAGGTAATCAAAACCACAGAAGGTGATAGCAGTAGTACCCAATCCAAAGCAAATTCTGTTTTCGACAAGATGCAGGGAACAGGGGACCTTACTAAATGTGTGGCAGTGTCCACACATAGAGCTATTTTAGCAGTGAGTCTAAATGTGTGACATGCTGGACCTGTTATTGAGGTCAGACTGGAAATAGTAAAACACTGAAAGTCACCAAAGGAATTCACAATTCCAAGGAAAGCTTGCAAATGTTTGACAAATTGTACTATTTGAAAAGTTAACACACTTAGATAGTAACCAAACAAGGCACATTTGTGGTAACCTGTTTATGATGTGTTATCTTAACAAATCTTCCAATCTCCCTTCTCTGCCTTTTCATTTCCATTCTGATCTAATGTTCTCAGGCAGTTAGTTTCATTGAGTCAGTATGACTTCTGTTCACATGCTTATCTTCTCCGAGCAACATTCTGGTCAGTTACAAGACTGTCTTTTTTATATTTTCATTTTCTAGTGAATGTACACACGTGTGTGCGCGCACATGCACACAAAGATGTACTGTATATTATCTCTAAATGGTACATGTTCAAAATTGTCTTGGTCATCCTTTTTGCACTGAAAGAGAGAATGCTGAAGCTGAGAAATAATTAATGTATTGTGCTATGCTTGATTTACCATCTAAGTTAGTCTGATGATATTCTTTGTTTCCATACTCAGAGGATTGTATCTGCAAGACTGGCCCTACTATAAGAGTGAGGAAGCTGTTTCAAGTAACATATTTTTGATATACTGGAAGGGCAGCAAACGAGATGTCATCAACAGCAATGATGTCTTACTGTCAGAGAATGGGAGAGGTGCTTCTGGAATTTTCTGTCTCATGTGAAAAAAATAATAATATGGTTAGTTCTTTATATCTTGACTTGGATTAGTGGGTAGGCAAAAGTGTCATAGACTGACTGCGTATCTGTGTGCAAGAACTGGTGATAAGCATATTGCATTCTGATTAAATTCATCTATCAGAATATCTGCTAGCAGCAAGTGAGTAAGAGCTAAACTGTCAGCCAGAGGATGAGAGAAGCTAAAGCCAGTTTATAGAGCAGAAACTTGTCAGAGATGGAGGAACAAAAGGGAGCCCAGGTGGCGCAGTGGTTAAATTCTGGTACTGCAGCCACAAGGTTGTGAGTTGGATCCTGTAGTGCTCCAGGTTGACTCAGCCTTCCATCCTTCCACAGGTCAGTAAAATGAGTACTCAGCTTTTTGGGGGCAATTAGCTAACAGATTGTAAACCGCTTAGAGAGCACTTAGCTGATAAGCAGTATATACACATGCTATTGCTATTGCTGTTCTTTGCAAGGTCTATGGAAACTCCTCTGTAAATCAAAGCACAGTGATAACAAAGGAATGTTGTTGCTTTAAATTTCCTCCTTCCTGTTAGCCTTTGAACTAGTGCAGACTTGGCTTTATGCTGTGTAAATCTCCTACACTACAATTGGCAACATTGATTTGCTTTTAGGAGACATCACGTGTCACTGCTACATCATTTGTCCTGTGGTGGGGCTGGGCTGACCTTGTGTGAGGCAGCTCTGCTGTACTGTAAGGCACTTCCACGCCACTGCTCCTTCTGTCCTCCCACGCATACTTTGGCTTTTATTCCCAAATGAATGTGCTGCTTTAGATGTAATGGGATAGCACACTGCAGCAGATAGAAGAGTATGCAGCAGAATCATTGCTGCCAAACTCTCACGTACTCTGCTCTTCTTTTTAATGCATGGGTGACTAGAATGTGGTGCAATACCTCATTCAGATGTAGATATAGGCATAGGTGTGTATGTGTGTGATTTAAAAATTGTGTTTAAAAGCAGTGCTTCTGACAGTTTTATTCTGGATTCCACAAAAATGCAGCCAATCACTTAAAATGTATGTTTATTGGAGCGGTTAACAAGCACAACTTTGTAAAGTAATTAGGATGAAAGCTGAATGTGTTGCAAATTCATCTGTAAAGTTCTGTTAATTGCTCATCTATATTTATGTGTGGGGAGATATGTGTGGGTGTCTCACTGTCTGTGGGTGGATATCCCAAGTCATTCAGCCGTGAACTGCTGCAAAGACATCTATTTCAAAAAGAAATGTAAGATTGATCCCAGATAAATTGACTCTGACACTGATTCCAAACAATATGAGCGCAAGCATAACATATATATCAACACTGATTAAGCGCTGGTACTTATGTTGTCAGAGATGTTGCTGGAGCCTTAAACTGCCAGATCCTTTTGCCAGTTGCTATACAGCTGAGGCACACTGTTTTAAGCATTACAACTGAATGTGTAATTGGTTTGCTTCTTGTGTAGGCATACTTTTGGACCTTTTCCGTATGACACTTTTATAGCGTGATTATTCCACTTTCAACCTCCTAGGGAATCCTGGAGTTTGCAGCTTCGAGAGGGGTCAGCCGGCCCTTCTCAAAGCTGCAAACCCCAGGATTCCCTAGGAGGTTGAAAGTGGAATAATCACGCTATAAGAGTGTCGTGCGGAAAAGGCCTTGGTGTGGAACAAATGCTGCTCCTTTGCATTGACAGCCCATTTCTGTATGTATCATTTTTCTGAAGGATTCTCTAAAACTTGGATAAGTTGATTTTTAAAAGTACTTTATTCCATCACTTGTAACAAAGATTATCCTTGCTCTGCCATCACCCGGAATTTGTTACCATTAGTATTATTAACTTTTAAAAAAGTAGCTTATTACATTACTCCATTTTTCTTTGTTAGAGTGGTAGAAAACTTGAAAAATGTAACTGAAAATGGCTCTAAAATGATTACATATTCCATTTAAAACTATCTAAGAAGTTACTAGGGAAAAAAGTATCTGACATGAGTCCTAGTTTTGGAAGAAATGAAGGATATCAATCAAGTCAGTAAAGAAACTAGAAAATACTACTTTTCAACCCACTTTTAAAATTCCATATAACTCATTACTTTACTGTTGGTACATAACTTTGCTATGCCCTTGTCACTCAAAAAATGTGTTAAAGGTGATAACAGGTAACTAATGACAACAGACAACTTGTCAGTATATTATTTCTAGGTTGTTTTCTCCAGATCCAAGGAAATCAAGTCGAAAAAATAATTATTCAATAGTTGAAGATGTATCATTTTAGTTAGTTTTGACAGTGTAGTCATACTCAGAAGAAGTCACCTGCTGGGGATTTTTGTTTAGAGCCCACAGGAACCTTTTAATTAACAATTCTATTTCCCACTGGAAAGAGTGAGAAATTACTGCTGATATAAAATGAAAGAACCCCAGTGTTAGTATTAATGCTGGATTTTCACATAGATGTCAGTAAAATGCAATGTAATGATTTTTTTCTCTGAATTTTTCACTGAAGTGCAAGACTTTACTACGAATACCAATAGTCCAATCCTTTGTATATTTACCTGAATGTATCCCATTGAGATCGGTTGGACTTACAACAATATGAATATCGGATTGTAACCTGCATCTTCTTTTTGCTGAAAAAGCATTGATGGAGAACTTTTGACCATTTCTAAAACCCTCCTAAAGTTACTAGGAAGTTTACACCTAATGGTTTTTAGACATGGATTTTGTTGGCATCATCCTAGGACCCTAAAAGATTTTTTCCTCTGAAAGAGTATATGAACAATACTTACGGCAGTTGACAGGAAAGGTTTCAGCATGATAGTCTGGTAGCGAGTCACCTGTATTGTAAGTACATCCCATAAACAACTTGTCTTTTACTGAAGTGGTTCTGAACCTTTGTCCTCCAGGTGTTTTGGAATTCAGCTGCTAGAGTTCTGTCCAATTCTTTTGAGAGTTGAAGTTCAAACCACCTGTAGGATCAGAAAGTGAGACCCACAATGTAACTATAACTTAATAGAAACTGAAAGGAAAAAAAATAGGAACTCTACATAACTCCAAATACTTTCCTGACCTCCAGGTAGCCACTTGAGTCAAATAATCTAGGAAGTGATCAATCAAATTGATCAATCAAAAATCCTGGGGGAAATGCTGAAGCAGATTCTCCTCCACATAAAAATATAGGTCAAAGTAATGGTTCTCAAAATCTGGTCCTCCATGTGTTTTGGACATCAACTTTCAGAAGCCCTAGCCAGTATGACTATTGGTCAGAGCTGAAGTCCAGAACATCTGGAGGGCCAGAGTTTGAGAACTGCTGGGTTAAGGCACCACCTAGACACCTTTGCTATTCACAGATAGCCCATGGTACAAACAGGGAGTTGTCAGTGTGGTGCATCCCATTGCCTAGTAGCTTGAGAGTGATGATCCATTTTGAATTTGTGGCTAGAAGCCCTGCTTGCTATGAGCAGTCAGAAAGTGAAGCCCCCTCTGTTCTTTTATCTCTGCAGTGGGTAGATGTACTCTCATTGATTTTCTTTCTCTTATGTTTTTTTCTTACATCATTCTGGATCATGAGTGAGCCACAGAGGATTCCTGGGCCACTTCATTTTCAGCCAGCCCAGACCCCAGTGAGCTACGTAACCACTTCCCCAAAACTGGATGTGACTTTTCCAGGTTTTTTCAAATTTTGCTGCTGTGCAAAAGCAGGGAATGGAGATTTTGTTTTCAAGTTGCGGGAGACACAGATTAAATACATAATCACACTTCCCAGAGGTCTCTAGAAAGAGAAGTATATGTTTTCAGCCTTTTTTGTGTGTGATGTGGATTTGTGATTCACACAAAAGTCCCCTTAGACCTTATATAAGCTGCATGCCATAAAGCTCTCACACTGGCTCTAAATCTATAATTCAATCCACTTTATGGCTCACCTTATGATGCTGAAGCTTTAGGAGTCACATTTTGCTTAGGGCTATGATTGCTCCAGCCCTTGTCATTCATCTAACATCCACCCTCCTCATTTGGTGGGCCATCATTTCCTATTTTTATCTTCTCTCCCTCTGAAATTGGAAAGAATCTGCCCGTCCAGTGGTGTGGGATGGATCTGTCTTTTCATTTTAATTCAAATTATGCTACAATCAAACAGGTGTATCTTAATCAGAATCTTTGTCAGTGAATTGATAGTGTCTCCTGTTTTGGGAAATCTGTAATTCACATGGGTGGAGAGAGATGCTTTGCCCAATTGCTGGAAAGAATGTTTGTATACACACACACACACAAGCTGTTCAGTGTTATCTTTTGGTGAATATTTTGGATGGCACAAGTGTTTGATTTGAAACTTTGAATCCCATGTGCATTGTCCTACTTACCCAAATTTGGATTCTATGTTGGCAGAAACAAAACAGAGAAATTGCCGCTGGAGAGTGACCTGCTGCTACACAAAAGAAAATAAGCCCCTCACTTCAAAACATTCGGTAAAAAGCCAAGTTTTGTTTTACCTTTGAGACATGTGTAGCTTTTGCATAAAAGATATTGGTCTGGCCCACATTTTATTTTTTTCTTCAACCTTCTCTCAGACATATCCCATGATTCCTTGGGAGTTTAAGACCCAATGTTGAGATTCCATGGTGGATATACCACTAACTTAGATGGATCACTTGTCAATCCAGAAATGTTATTGTAAGTGCTCTGTTCAGAGCATAAGGCAACCTGCTGTCCTTGACTGTTGCTGGATGCCAACTCCCATGAATCCTAGTCAGCATAGCTAATAGACAGGGATGATGGGAGTCTGCAGACCCACAACATGTGGAGAACACTAGATTGCCTCCTTCCTGGTTAATTCTAAGTGAAAATATATGAGACTATTCTGTCTTTATAATGGAGCTTGTTATATTCAAGAGGCCATAACTCTACTGGAAAGCAGATTCTTTGCCAATAGAAGGTTTTAAGTTCAGTGCCTGTCATCTCAGCTAGCAGAACTGGCAGATAACCACTGCCTGAGAGACCCTTTAGGCTTCTGACAGAGCAGAAAATGCTATAATAAATCAATGGGATGGTAGTTTTATATGTCATTCATATTAATGGTCGCAAGTATTTCTGTGAAAAGAGAGAATACTTTTTTATTTTTTGTTCTGTGTCATTTTCGGGCCACTAAATTGGTTGATAATCAGTTAAAGCATGACTAAAAATAAGCCTTTCGTATCAGACTTGTTTTTAACCTGCAATGGCAGGTTTTGTTTTGTTTTTTTGGTTGGTTCACAGTGAGTTTTCTACTAGTGTTATGAGATCTAGGATAGCAAAAAGCTGGGCTTTAAAAGGCAGATTATTGTTCCATTAGGAAATGAAAGGAATGGAAACAAATACATATCAAATGCCATATTGCATAATATGAGTTTTCACCATGTGATTAAATACCCATATAATATTTAAACAGTTCCAAGTATATTTCCTTGTTATTCAGTCTTTCCCCCGGTTTATAAACATTTGACCATTCCATTAATATCATACAGCATGTAACACTTACTTCTCTTTACACAAAGATTTTATTGCCTTTTACCATAGTTTTTTCATTTTTTCTTTTTTTAAGTTTATTTACATTCAAAAAAGGTTGCAGATACATACAATAGTGTTCCAGTATAACAAAAACAGGAAACAAAAACAAGAAAGAAGGAAAAATAATCACATTAGTATTAAGCTTCTGTAAGAGCTAACCAAATGTCCAAATATAAGACCATTTGTAAATTTTGCCTATACATCATTCTTTGAAATGTTGAAAGTGTTGTTAGATTGTCTATCCACTGGAGAACAGGTGGAGAAAAATTGACTTTCCAGTAGTGAAGCATCAGTATTTTAGCATCAAAAGGTTATGAAAAAAACCACTCCCATTGGCCATTTGTTAATTTTTAAGAAATAGGCAAATAAATCAAAAGAACATGCATGCCCCTGACTAGAAAACTTTCCAAAACCAAAATTACTTGGTTCAGTACATCCTCCCAAAATGTAGCTATGGGACAACTCTAAAACGTATGTAATAAGAAAGCATTAGAAGTATTACACTGCCAGCAATTTCCTAATTTAGAAGGCCCTTTCTAAAATAGATACTGTGTTACCCTGTTTACTGGGGGTCCCATGAGGGATACCTAAATGCGCTCACAATTAAACAAGTTGGGGAAATTAGTCAAAGAGCACAAGCTAGCAATGCGAGAGGCAGGGCAACGCAGTGGAATCTTTTACCCAATGTCTACGGGGTCAGGCCAAGTCAAGGAGCAAACAGGATTGAAATAATAATTGTGATCTTTATTAAAATACCGACAAACAGTGTATGCAACACACTGACACAGATAACTATAGAAAATAAAGGTTGGAGAGGTATAGAGGGATTTTTGAGAGGGATAGTTGATTTGGGTGATACTACACCTGTCCTGAAGCCCGGGTAGATAACTGCGAAAGTTTGAAGGTGCGTAGTCTCAGTACGTGGGACTGAGGGGACAGCTCGCCAAACAAAGCAGCAGCAAGGCTGGATGGAAATCAGGGGTGATCCAAGCGATTCGAGTGATCCAAAGAAGCTCTCAAAATCAGGAGTTTTTATAGGGAAAATATGACCGTAGGCTAGTCTGTACTTGGGGGAAAACAATGAGTTTAGGGGTGGAGACAAAGCCTCCGAAAGGTCAGAATTTAGCATGATTGAGTTAGGTCCAAATTGACACTAGAATAGCCAGTATGCAAACGCGCAGTGCTTGACAGTTGAGAATTCAGCTTGCCAAGTTGCCTGCTCGGGGCAGGGAATTCTTTGTAAGTAGCGTGCATACATAATAGAGTGCTTGCCTTTTGAGGTCTCCTAAAACGGTGAGACAACTATTTCTGGCTTGCCTGTATTGTTTGGAATATTGCAGCAATTAGGGGCCAAGCCTGACTGTGAGCTTGTCCAGTGGACCTCGCAGACACGTGGAGAGGGATGGAAGAAGAAAGCCAAATTATTGATATCAAAATGATATCTGACATCCCACAAGTTTGGGCTAGAAAACGGCCATAACAACTGTGGCAACCAATATAACTGAAAATATAATTTCTATATAAGATATAGTTGACAATCTATAGCCATACTGGTTATAGATTTTAAAACTAATGGCCATTGATTAGTCAGAAACAGATGTTCCAATCCTCTATTCCATTCTTGCTGTAAATCTTACAAATCGTATATATTTATAGATACACACACACACACACACACGCATACATACAGCGGTGTATCTAGTGTAAACAATGCCTATGGCTGTTTACCTTCTTACCCATGCCCGTACCCCCAACCCCATCCCACATGCATGGCTTTTTTTGAGCCCCCTGGCAGTGGTGCCTGGGGCACATCTCAAATGTCCTGAGACAATGCATTTATTTTTAGAAACTACTTGTCAAGTAAAAGCAGAGGAATTTCAGAAAAACATAAACAATTCTAGGTATATCATTTATTTTAATCATGTTTATAGACTCATACTCATCTTCAAGCATGCCCATCTCTCTAAATCTTGTGCAATATATTTTATCAGATTACTTACTTAAGACTGATTATCTGTGTTAAGTCCTTAGGGATAATTATAGCCAAATAAGTAGTAGAATTTGAGTAATATTGAAACTGCCGTGCTTTAAATATGCTAGAGTTTGTCTTATCTCTCACTGGCAGTATTTCTGACTTGAAACAGTTAATTGAATATCTAGATATTTTACTAAAATTATTAATCACCTGCATCAAAACAGAGGTTGACTGCTGGGGCTTGAAATGAAAATTGAACTGACATGCACCGATCCATTGATCTTGGAATTTTGTCTATAAAACGTGCTAAGGGTTCCAAGCACAAGTTAAATATTGAAGGGGGAAAATGAATATCCCTGCCTTATGTGTCATTTTAATGTAAAAAAATATGAGAAAAAAATAGTGATCATAACCTGTGATCTTGGTGGTAAATATAATTTTTTCTTCCATTTCCAAAATATTTTAAAAAATCCAAAATTAATCACTACTGTGAACATAAATGGCCAGTAATTTTATTAAAGGCTTTCTCAGCTTCTGAAGACATAACAGATGACTGATCAGTTCTATCCAAGTTTAAAGCAATCAAGCCCACAACCAATCAAATATTATCAGCTTCCTGTCAATTTTTAATAAATTCTGTCTGGTCAGGACTTACCAAAGATGAAAGGACTTTTTGTAATCTATTAGCTAAAATAGCTGTTGATATTTTGATATCAATATTAAGTAAGGATAAAGGGCAGTAATTAGTGCATCAAATATGATTCTTATCAGATTTTGGTATCTGAGTAATATAGGCATCATTTAATAATGTAGAGAGAGAGAGATGGTTTCTAAGATATATTTTTAAAGTTGGGCCAGTCTTGTTGCTAACAGGCTGGAAAAATTGATTGGAAGCCCAGAAGGACCAGGAGACTTTCCATTTCTCCTACTTGCTATACATAGATAATTTCTTCTAAGTGTGAAAGTTAAAAAACCCCCCACTATTGCTGTGATATGCTAAAGTGGGGAAAATCAACATAAGAAAAGAAAGTTTCCACATCCTGTTGGTGAATTTCATTATTGAAATTATGAAAATCTGGATAAAACTTTAAAAACTGTGGATTTATATCTGTGGGCAATGTATATAAATTATTGATTTCATCTTTGATAGCTGAAATAACACTGCATTGCTGTTGATGCTTAAGGCAATGTCCCAGAATCTTGTTGGGATGTTCTCCATTTTCCCAATATGCTTGCTGTACTCACGCCAAAGTTAGTTTTGTTTGTTGTGAGATAATAACAGTTAATTCATATTTAACTTGTTGTGATTCTTGATAAAGCTGTTCAGATGGAGAAACAGCCAATTGAGATACCAGAGCCTTCCACTGCTTGCTCAAAGTTCCCTTTTCTTTTTACTTTCTAAGTTTTTCTTTATAAAAATAATAAACAATGATTCTACCCCCAATGTAGGATTTAAATTCTTCCCATCCAATAGCATATGCATTTGCAGAACTTTCATTTATTTTAGAATATTCCATCAGATCTGCTGACATTTGCACCCAAAATTGTTCATCTCTGAGAAGTGAAAGATTAAAATGCCATAGACTAAATGGTTTGGGAACATTAGAAAAGTGCAGTTCTAGACAAACCAGCGTATAGTCTCATATTATGAAAGATCTAATTTTGCATATGTTTATATTATTAATCAAAGATGCAGAAATTAAGAAATAAGCTAATCTGAAACAATTATGGTGGACCGGAGAGATGAAGTATATTCCATGTCTCCTGTATATACAGTCTTCCATGCAGCAATTAAACCATATTCCTTCATATATGTCCACAAAGTAGCTCTCACCATAGACTGTCTACTTGTCAGAGGTGTATTTCTGTTTAGCAAAGGATCCAAAATTTCATTAGAATCACCAACAAGAATCAAATAAGTGTATTCTAAATCAATGAGATCACTGAAACAATCGTGAAACATCCCTGGTACATCATCTTAGGCCCGTTAACATTATTTTTTAAAAATTTCAAAATATCTTACAAGTTAAATTGAAAACTGTTCATCTCAATCTATTCTTGCCTACTGCACTGAAAGAGAAAAATGTTTCTGGATTAAGAATTGCACACCTTTACACCATCTAGAAACATTTGTAACATAAGCCTCACCAACCCAATTTTTCTGAAGGATGTTCACATCCTCTGTCAGCAAATGGATTTCTTGTCGGAATGCAATGCTAGTTTTATATTTTTTTGACGTAGCATTTTTTGTTTGTTTAGATGTTATAGCCTTTTGACATTCCATGAAATCATGTTAAATATTAAACAACTTGTACATGTTAGGCCATTTCTGCATGGGGCAAGGGAATTGCCTCGTGCCGGTACTTACCGGACCTTTGGGCTCAACACTTGGATCCAGGCTGGTCTGGAGCAGTGCATGGCCGCTGCTCCGCACTGCTCCGGGGAAGAAAATGGCAGCTTCCGGTTGGTGGAGGCTCTCCACCAACCGCTGAAGCTCGCCAGCCTAAAGCCCGCCCCCGGCAGATCGCAGGCTTGCACTGGTGCGAGCCTGCAAATCTGCACCAGAGCGCGGGAATGGAGTGGCGCACTCTGTGCTTTTGAAAGACCTCTTTCAAGCGATCTTTAAAAAGCATGCTGGATGACCACTTCGGGTCCTTCGGGAGCAGGCTGCGGTGCGGATCTACAGTAAGTAGTTCCGACCCAGTCCACTCCCAGGTGCAGACGTCCTCTCTGGAGGACTCTCTGCACTGTTTCTTTAAGCCCGTGCGGAAATGGCCTTAGCATCTACATCACACCCATGATTTCTAATATTACAAAACTTTGATTTTTAAAAAGCTTGTGTAAAATGGAATATTTTCTAAATTATGATCTGCAGCTATTAATTCCATAATAATAACTTCACTGTTTCTATTGCTTATGGTAATCATATAGGCTCTGGGAAGCTTTATAAAATCATGTATAAGTGAATAAAATGGAAAAAAAATACAGAAAACGAACACCTCATGTGGTGTTTTGTCATATTCCCTCCTTCCCTCCTTCCACTTACATGCAAAAAATTAAAATCGTTAAAAAAATGTGATGATAGTCAAAGAAAAGAAAAGAAAAAGAAATCTCATGGACCTCCAGTTGGAGAAGACATTGTGATCCACTACCCCACTGTTCTCCCTCCCCTTACCTAATATGTTTTATAGAACACCCTCAATACAAAGGGGATGAATTAGAGCAGATAAAATGAATGGAATTCTCAGAAAGATTAAATAGATGCAATAAAATGGATAAAGCAGACAAGAATGAAAGACAATGGAAAAGAGGAAATAAAACAGAGGAGGGAAGCAAAGGAAAAAAGAAAGAACGAAAGAAAGAAGAAAAGAGAGAAAAAAGATCAATGCATAGATTGAAATGGATACACATCAGGCTGGAATCTTAAGCTGGAATGGGCTGGTAGCTGTTATGTTGAAAGTGGCTCAATAAATAACAACATCAACTTGGTTGTGGAAAGGCTTCATTAAACAGCTTGTGGAGAGCATTGAAGTTGGGCCTCAGACTGAGCCTTGGACCTGGTTTTAAGCATAGTCAAAAAAGGTTCCGCTGTCTCAGCCAGTTATAATTTCTTTAGTTCCACATCCTTCAAGACACAGAGTATAGCTGGATACTTGATGTAGTACTTCAGATTTAACTGCCTTGTGAGCATTCTTGCTTTGATAAATTGTTTCCTTCGATCACTTATCCCCTTCATACAGTCAGGAAAAGTCATTACTTTATCTGATTTCCACAGTAGCACTTCCCTCTGCCTAGGAATTTGAAGTAGAGAATCTCTAGTAGCCACTTTACTTTTATCATGGTTAATAAACAGGAACTAGCTGTTTCAAACTTTGCATTTGCTTCTCACTTCCTACAATTCTGTAGCCAAGGTGCTCCATATACATTGTGGTATTCGATACAAAGGATCACACAACTTGCACTCCATCAGTGGATATTTGCAGTATTCTGAAGCAAGATAGGATCTTCACTTGTATCTTCTGCTGCTGTTGCCCTGGGGGTGAAGAAGAAGGGGATCTGGACAAAGTTTCTTTTATGGACTAAAGTGGCCAAGTTGGCTGAGGGATTCTAAGTGTTGTAGTCCAACAAGTGACCTTCCAAGCTCTGATCTTGACCTGATTATGATCTATTTGTCAGGAGCTCTATAATGAGAGAGGATAAAGGCAGCCTCAACTGCAGAATGCTGGTGACTTGAGCTTTGTTCATGTGCTAACCAGAAACCTTGGAAAGAGGAGGAAAGGCATGAGATCAAGTGGCTCTCAGATTAGTCTGGCTGAAAATCCTGCTCTGTTAGCTGTTTTGATTTCCACTAGACATGCTTAAAAGTTTTGTGAATGATTCAGTAATATGTCCAGGTTCTCATTCAATAAACCTTCTTAGTCCAGTGGATATTTATTGATTTTTCTACAAGAGTATTATAGTCTACTGTTATAACCAGGATTACATCTATACAGTAGCACACTATTCAGACTTCAAGTGTGTTTGTGCATGTACCTTCAAGCTTCCTGTCAATCTTTGGCCACCCTATCAAGCACCCACAGGGAAATATCTTGATGAAAGCATCCATTCCAGAAGATCACACAAAGATTCCAGCTGGCACTTCTCATTCAATGTATCTCTTTCTTCCTTTCCTGTGTCTAACCAAATATATTTTAAATGTTCTTTCAATTCCTGATATGTCTCATACAGGAGCCTCTCAAGAACAGCTCTGCAGCTACAGATCCAGTGCTGGTTGAGCATAGATTTCGTCACCATCCTCTATGATAGATGCATATATCCATTTCTCATGTAATACCGTATCTTGTCTTCCTCCTGACATGAGGTGCAAGGCAACTTACAACATTTTTCATATAATAAACTTTATTTTTCATTTAATAAATTTTATTATATGCAAAATGCCACATTCATTCTGTTATAAAGTGGGGACCTTGCTTTGGAATTAGAAGGTGTTTTTCTTTAATCATTTGTACAGCCTACTGAATTTGGTCTAGAGGTTTTCACTGAAGTTTCATGCTCTGTTGTAGCTTGACTCTGGCTGCCTTTGAATTCTAGCTGGAACAGGAAAATCCAGTGGATCCACTGCTATGGGGTAGTGAATCCATTCTTGCTCTATTTTAATCTTTATTATTATATTTTAAAATGATTTTATAATTCTTAAAATTAATTGTGTTTTAGCATGTTTTATTGTGCATGTTTTAGCATGTTTGATTGTGTTTCAACTTTTTATTATTTTTATTAGCTTGATCTTGCTTTAACCTTTTACTAAGACACTGTGGCCCCCATCACAGGACAAAAGCAAGATACAAATAAAATAAAATAAAATAAAAGGTTTTATGGCTTCTCCTGCAGCTGCTCTGGTTTTAAAAGACCTCTTCCAGTGCTGAACTTCTGTCAGGCAGAGGATCCATTATATGGGAAACCTCCTGTACAAGTTGCAACAGCTGTGGAAGGAGCATCTGTAAGCCTGAAAGTGGATTTGCCATCTGTGGAGCGATAGATCCATCAGACAATCTCCTTAGCTGTAGTTCACAAGTAGTATAGCTGGGTCTCCTAAAAGATTCATTTAACAGCTCTGGGTTGCGGAGTTGAGGGAGAGGTGCCTGTTGAGGGGGTCAGCAGGGCTGCCAAGAGTGGGCCTCAATGGAAGAAAACCTGGCCTTGGATGTCTGCTCCTTCTCTCAAGGTCCTTTGAGTTTTGGGGCTAACATATGATCCCTATCCCCCACAACCAGCATTTCCTGTGACCACCTACTTGACTTCACTTTTTGATCAGTTACCAGAGGCTGTCCCCTCTCCTGTGTCATCTTTCCCTCAGTGGGCAATCCACACCTGGCAGGAAATGTTTTGGAGCTCCTCTCAGAGGCAGAGGAATTGTCAAAGGACTGAAAATGTTGCTTACCTAGGCCACAGTGGTGGAAGTGGTGCAGGCGAAACGTCAGGAGCAAATACTAATAGAATACGGTCTCAAAGCCCAGAAAACCCACAACAAACTATGGATTCTGGCCATGAAAGCCTTCGATTGTACAGTCGTGCTGGTGTTGTTCCATTGGTCTTTGCTTCCAACTGCTGCCACTATCAAAGGTCTTGCATTTTACCTGTGGCTTCTTCCAGCAATGCTTGCCTTGTTGTTCCCTTCCTTCCCCTTGCTGGTAATACTGAGCCTCTTTGTTCCTCTGCAGCCTCCTTTCCCTTGCTTGAGCTCCAGTCCTGCTCTTTGTTCGTGGAAGAGCAAACCAGATTAAATCTTTAGTATTTTACAATACACAAATGCATGTATCGTTATGATTTTCTTTGAAATTTTACAGTGGATGTCAAAAACAATTGACAAATAAGGATACTGCCAAGAAAGAAGAAAATGTATGCAACATAGTCAGGCCCCAGGCCCCTTTCTGGACTATCAGGAACTGGTCTTTTGTACTGACTCCCCCCATCAGCCATGCAGGGGGCACGGAAGAGTTGTACTGAGGGAAGCCAAGCTTTTGTAGGAAGGAAGTTGACCCAGAAGTTGTTGATGAAGAATCAAACAAGGAATCAGAGGCTATTTGTAAAGCTAGCAGTCAAAGACAAAGAGTAACACCAAAAGTAGGATGATCCCGTCTCCAAAAGGAGCCTATTATAACTTTTTTCTTGCATAGACAATCCCCATGGCTGCCTTTGGTGGTAGGGGTCAATGCAGAAGACATTCCAGACTGGAATTCTTTTTTATGGGCCTGTTGTACAGAGAGCTGACAGTTCCCTCTTTCAGTCCTGGTGGTTCCTTACACTGGGGAAAGCAGAACTGCCCTCGCCACGCCATTTGTTTACGTGCCGTAATTTGGCCTGCATATACAAGGCCTAGCAGCATCCTGCTGTTTTCTCAAAGACAGTACAAATATGGAACTAATGCAAACCATTGCTTATCTTTTTCTTGAAAGAGAGAACAAAAAATTATAAATTATTATTATTATTATTATTTATTTGTATCCTGCCTCTCCATATGGATCGAGGCGGTGAACAACTTACAAATAGCATGTATTTCTATACATGCCCCCAACAAGCTGGGTACTCATTTTACTGACCTGCGGAAGGATGGAAGGCTGAGTCAATCTTGGAGTCCGGCAGGATCAAACTCACAACCTTGTGGCTTGCAGTACTGGCATTTAACCACTGAGCCACCAGGGCTCCTTTTTCTCCTCACCAAGTGACATACCAAGAGATTTTTGCACCTTTCACATAAGTATTTGCCCTTGCAAAGTGAATTTTTGCACAAGTTGTATCAGTATTTTTTTGGTACCATACATTGTTGAAAATGGTATTTGCATCTTTTTGTTTAATAGTCCTATTTTTCTGTGTTTCCTACATATGTGCATTTTACTTAACAATATGGGGGATGAAGACACTAGATTTCTTTCTTATACAGTTTGTCAGGAAATTGGAGAGGGAAGGAGAAAAAGGTGAAAAAGTGTTTTTCATGTTGAAACACTCTTTCTCACTGAGGGCAAAAACATCAGTGAGTATACTTTTCATATTTAAAATAGGGCAGCTGTCAGTGCCAGGTACCCTGGTGTGCAATTTTAGTAAACGTTGCTGTTGTAAGTGTTTCTTTATCAAACTGTGGCTTAAAAATGAAAATTATAGCTGCAGTGAATTATTGGTGAGGGTGTGGCAAACAGAGCACAATGTTCTGTGTGGCGTCAGGCTAGCTGAATGCAGGGTATATGGCCTGCCATCGCTTCATTTTGCCCTGCATCTGCTATTTGAGCCATTTGCTTCACCTTCCCTGATGTTAGAGACAGTCCTGAGTTATATGAAACATGTACCAATAATGCTAATGTATCCTTTCTCTCTGTAGGGTGTATGTTTATGTATGTGTGTGTGAGAGAGAGAAATTGGTGCTCCTCCAGATCTAATCCAACCTTGGAAGGAACAAGATACAAGCAATGTTGTTAACTATCATGAATCACTTAGTTTGATTTTTTTCCCCAGTGAGAATGTAATAAAGTCACATTTCAAAAGGAATGAATGGGAATGAACTTTCTCTGTTGGAGTAATGAGTAATGTTCTGTAGTTATTTTGTAAAGTTATCATTAAAGAGGGTTTTTTAAAAAGAATTTTAGCATGTTTTGAAACAAAATCAAGTTTTATGCCGCCCTTGTCAATCCAGAGATTTTACCTGACCTAACCTAACAAAAAACAATGAATAATGCTTCAAGCTACTTAATTAACATTTTAATGAGTGAGAACCAAAATGTCTTTAAAATGTTTCTAGCAGAGATGGAAGTAAATTGTATTTAAAGAGTAACTTTCCCAAACTCTTGAGGCAGGATGGTTAGGGTCAAATTCTCCCTTGTTTTAGTTTTGGGGAGGGATACTCGGATAAGGATTTTTTCCCATCATGACTTTTATAACTACTTAGAAGGAATCCTGGAAACGTCAGGAAACGTCAATTCTCTTTTTGATAGCTATGCCTGTGCATTGAATCCCTTAATAGGCCTGTTTGTCTCAGGCTAATTCTGAGGCCATTTCCACACCACACTGTTATAGTGCTACTATTCCACTTTCAACTTCCTATGGAATCATGGGATTTGCAGTTTAGGGAGAGGTAATTAGAATTTTCAGCCAGAGAGTTATTTGGCCTCAGTAAACTACAAACCCCAGGATTCCACAGGATGTTGAAAATGGAATAATAGCACTATAACAGTGTAGGGAGGAAAGGCACTATATTTTAAGTACATATGTAAATAGCATAGGAAAGACAACAGAAACATGGGGAAGTGGTATAATTCAAGAGATTGTTGGGTTTTCACACTACACAGTTATAGTGCTATGGTTCCAGTTTGACTACCATGGTTCCATCCTGTGGGACCTTGGGATTTCCAGTTTAGCAAGGGGTATAAGGAGTCATCAGCCAAGGAGCTCTAGCACTTCACCAGACTACAAACCCCAACATCTTCACAGGATGTTGCCATGGCAGTTAAAGTGGAATATAGTGTTACAACTGACTAGTGTGAATGGGGCCCAGATCAAATCTTTACAACAATTGAGCCAAAGTTCTTTTAAAATCATATTGCAGTGTTTTTAAAGAAAAAAGAAAAAAAAAGTAGAGAGCACATACGATAACAATAGATCATATTTCAACTTCTGATGTTCAGACTTTGGAAAATATTTCTTTTGTTTTTTATGCTCTTGTAACAATGTATGTGTCATTTTTCCAGTTATGTTTTTAATATATTTATTTATACACGTGACAATTATAATTAGTCTGTTTATATTACTTGAATTTTAATAAAAATATTAAACTAAAAAAAGTTTTTAAATAGTTTTTAAAAAAATAAAAATAAAAATATTTTTAAAATGTCCTCTGTGGAAGTGGGGACTTTAAGTACGGCAAGAGCATGATACCAAAACCTTGGTCCACTTGATCTCCTCTTCTGTCACATGAGTAGTGATAGATTAATTACAGAGTCACCTTCATGTGCTAAAATCTTCAGGATCAGTATCCTTTTCAGTATTTGAGGTGCTTAGGTCTATTCAGGTTCTTACTCAGCTTAGATTGCTGACAATACCATTGGAAAAATGCCACATCATGATTATGGTCTTTTTCTTTAAGTACCTTGACATTTCTTCACACTGACCATATTGTCTGTGGATTTCTGGGAGTTAGAATCTAAAAAGGGTAACTTTCCCAAGCTGTCTTGATGTCCTTTATGCCTGGAATGCCATTCCAGAATGATGTTTGCTTTTCCTGGAAACCCATTTCAAAATTCTTACCTTTGGCTCACTCTCTTAGATGCAATCCTAGCTGATATAATGATAAGTATATTCAACATGTTCAGCAACACATACTTTTCGAGGGCAGAGGTTTTACCCCACCACAAAGACATTTAATAGAATGTCCGCAACTTGCTTATGCCTTCAGCCAATACCTCTTTGCAGTCAGGAAGTACTCAGTGGTGGATGGCATTTCTTCTGACTGGGGCACTTTGAGTTTCAGTCCTGTCTTTAAAGAAGCTACCCATGGTGTTAAACCCTCCAAGAAGACATCAGCCATTAAATATCTCAATCAATGGGTTTTTCTGCACTGCACTGTTAGAGTACACTTTCAACACCATGTGGAATTCTGGGGTTTGTAGGTTACTGAGGCCAGAGAGCTTTCTGGCTGAGAATTCTAAATGCCTCTCCCTAAACTGCAAATCCCAGGATTCCATGGGATGTTGAATAATAGCACAATAACAAAGTAGTATGGACAGGCCCAATCATTTGTTAACACAATGGCTGGGTGCTGTGGGCAGCCACACTATTCTCACCCATCCTGGTATGGATCAAAAATAAAACTGTAGCCTTGTATCTTGTGTTAATTAAGATGGGACAACTTTGGAACAAATCATTATAACAATGTTTTGTCTTTTCTTGATTCTAACCTGAATAAGCAATTAGTAACAGTGAGAAATGAGTTTGTTAACACAGAATGAGAGTGGTTGTTTTCCAGTTTAGCATTAGATCAGATAGTGGTTTAGTGCAAAAAAGTTCCCTCTCATGAAAATAGAGGAGATATGAATTTTCAAAATAATTTTTTAAAAAGGCAGTGGATGCATGATTAAACTACAGTGATGCTGATTTCCACCACAGAATTAAGGACATGCATTAATACATCTCGGTGAAAATAATGCAACTTGACTTTGGCCCTTTTCGCACGGCATTTTTGATGTGAAAGGGCCCCTTGAGTGTCGCGCACATGTGAGGAGCGGTCCACAAAACACACTCACATTTGTGTGACGCTCCAGGACCTGACAGTGACCGTTCACACACTTTTTCATTTTCGGCTTTAAGCCGAAAATGGTGCACGGTCGCGCATTGCTCCAGGGTCCCGTGCAAACTTATCTTGCATGTGGAGCCCCGGGAGCTGGGCCAGTCACGCTTCCTATCCAGTGCAGCCTGGGAAGGTCCCAGGCTGCACTGCGAAAGGAAGAGGCGAGGCTCTTGTGCGAGCAGGTGGCAGCTGCGGAGCTGAAGGAACCGGGACACGAGAGCCTCTCACTGGAGGCTGCTTGCGTGAGCCCCGCACCCCAGCACCACAAAAAGGTAAGGTGTGAAAAGGGTTTTTGAGTGAACTATACACTCATTATATGAGGATGGCTTTCATATTTAGATATACTTAAAAAATAGCAGATAACATTGGGAGGAAAATTCTCTGAATGGCAGCGTAAAATTTATATGCCATATGACATCACCCTTTGAGGCACACTGTTTTTAAAAGACCTAAGCCTTGAGATCCAGCATAGTATAGTAGCTTGAGCACTGGACCATGGCCGTGGAGACCAGAGTTCAATTCCCCATTTGGCCATGGAAACTCACTGGGTAGCCTTGGGCATATCACACACAATGAGCCCCAGAAAACCCCCTGGTAGGTTAGGTTGCCCTAAGTTGGAAATGACTTGAAGGCACACAACAACAATAAGTTTTGAGGTTTAATGGTTTTTAAGTATCTTTAATTAGGTGGTGGTATTATTACTGGTTCTTAAAAACAGCATGTTGTTATATTATAGTTTTACAGCATGAGATTCGTGGCACAGTAAGACCATTCTCCCCAATTTTAATTTGCTTCTTCTTGCTGATCTAGAAGTTGATGAAGGAAAGTCTTCAAATGTCTCTAACTCTGGGCCTACCTTTTCCCAAAATGCATTCGAAGTGCCAATGTAGGGCCCTTTTCGCACTGCATTTGCCATGCGAAAGAGGGCTTGGAACGTCATGCAATTGCAAGGAGCGATCTGCACGATGCACTCACAGTCGCGCAATGCTCCAAGGGCCTGCAGGGGCCGATTGTGCACCTTTTCATTTTCGGCTTGAAGCCAAAAATGGTGCGTGATCATGCATTGCTCCTGGGCCCCACACGCACTTACCTGGTGTGCGGAGCCTCTGGAGCCGGGCCGGTTGTTCTTCCTGCCCCAGTGCAGCCTGGGAAGGTCCCAGGCTGCACTGTGGAAGGAAGAGGCGGGGCTCTCGCACAAACAGGCAGCTCGTGCAGAGCTGAAGCAGCGGGGAAGGGAGAGCCTCTCGGCAGAGGCTGCTTGTGCAGTCCCCGCACCCCAGTGCTGGAACAAGGTAAGGTGCAGAAAGGGCCTAGGAAAAAAAATGCCACATATTTCTATAGTGACAGAGATTGGAAAAGCTGCGTTTTTTTAATATGGTCATAGAATCCCTGAACCTAAATGGCCAGCCACATTGGTTGGGACATTCTAAGAGCTATAATCCAAAAAAGCTTTTTCCCAGGATTTGAGACAGAGCCTTGCAACCCTTTTTAAGACAAGCTGTAACATAATAGCAGGCCATGGTCAGCCAGGTGGAAGATCACTGGAACAGGAAAATGAGAAAGGTCAAGAATAAGTGAGGAAAATAACAGTAGTGAAACTAAGTTGCCTAACATTATTTTATTCTTTTCTCCAGACTGAAATTCACCAGCTGTTTGTATTCTTCCTTCCATACTGAAAATTAAAGAATAGTTTTCTGAATTATGCTTATAATACTACTTATGGTCTTCATCAGTGCGAGGGTGTGATAGTTGCTGGGGGGGGGACGGTTGTAAGAAAAGTCAGCCTGCAAGTACAGCAAATGTGAAAGAGAAGGGCAAGTGCGTGTGCGTGTGTGCGTGCGTGCGCACTATTGAGGACTGACTGGTCTCTGCAAAAGAGCAATGCAAACCATCTTCCCCTGTTATGCCTTCCTCCAACCTCAGACATGGCAAAAATGGGCTTCCCTTTTTTTAATATACTTTTCCCACTCAGCTTCTCTGAACATTCTGTCATTCATGTGGCAGTCTCATGCCCCTTGGTGACCATGGGAGAGCACGAGAACCGAACATGAAGACAGGTCATGTGTGGCACAAGAGGCCTGTGAGAGAGAGAAGGAGAAAAAAAGGCATAGGATAGGACATGGGGCAGGGCTGACATCCTCAGTTAGATGCAAAGGGGGAGGGGCGTCAAAGGGATAAAAATCTGAGACCCACTGGAATATGTCTTTCTTCTACAGCTCTGTTCAGCAGCAGTTGATTCTTTTCTGTTTCAGCTCTTGATTTCATTTCTCTTTCTTTCTCATGTTCTTCTCCCTCTCCCACCTTGCAATTGCTGTCTGATACGCATGTGAAACTGGGAGGCCCCTTCTGCAACTAGATCCTCTTTTCTGTATCATGTTTATGCTCCGGATCTTAATCTAAACTTTAATCCTAGGTGCTGAACCTATCCTAGGAGATAGAGTCAGACCAATACCCAGAGTAAATTCACTGTCACACTGATATAGGAGTCACCAGTCGATACCACAAGGCAGCTTGCTTGAACAGAGAGTAGGAATCTTTGTCAATTAGCTGTCAATCTCCACTTCACAATATCCTCTTTGTGTCTGATAATAAAATGTTAGGGGAATTTCCATTTGAGGGAGATCTCCATGCTCAGTCTGGCTAAAAATTCCAGCTGTAAATTTTGAGCTGAGTGGTGAATCCTTATTATAACCATCTCTGAGTGACTGCATTTACATTTGATCTATACAACTTGCAATACAGACATTTTATAAACTTTTTAATGCCTCACTACACGCTTGCTAGGAAATTGTCTGGTCTTTTCAGTCTGCTTGCAATTGCCTAGTAGCATGATTCCTCTAGCTTATCATATCAACTAGATTTATCTCTTTGCTTTTCTCCTTCTACAGAAAGTGAGTGAGAAGGTTGGCGGAGCAGAAGGAACCAAGCTAGATGATGATTTCAAAGAAATGGAAAGGGTGAGTCTGAAAGTAGTTGCAACTGTACCCTAATATTACCACATAATTATTTGATGGTTTGTCCTCATTGTGACAGAAAGCACGAATGGGTAGATGCTGATTCAATCAACACAAACATTTTAAGGTAGGATTGGGCAACATCGATAATATTTCCCATGAAATCTGACTTAGACATTTTCCATGAAGACTGCTGGCTGCGTCACTTAATGATGCAAATATAAACTATTGTTTACAAGAAGAGATTTGGGAAACAGCCCTAAACTTAAATGTGGCTTAATGTTCTCATGGAAAATTAAATAATAACACTTTGCCCTCTACTTTTACAGGCAGTCATGGATTCGAGGTTTTTTATTCTATTTATTTGTTTACTCGATTTGACCACAGAAAAATTATGTCCTCTTTAGGAATCTCTAAGTCCTCCAGCTTTATTCTATGGTTAGCTTCTGCTGGAAGTGGAGATAGAGTCACACTGGAGGACCTAGAGATTCCTAGAGAGAACACTTCTCTAGGCATTGCTATGTCCTCCAAGGTCCATGTCTGGTGGAATCGTGCTGGAAGACCTAAAGATTCCTAGAGAAGTATTCTCAGGTAAGAAAAATAGCATTCATGATTTTTATTTTTATTTTATTTGTGATTTTTTCCATTTTCACTGGGGTCTTGTGCCCCTAACTTCAACAAAAGTGGAGGGCTCACTGTAATATTTTCGCCAAGTCCAGAGGGACCAATTTTGTCCTTCCTCATCCCCCAGAAGTCCAGCCAGTATTGCCCATAGAGAGACTCTGTTGATTGGAGGGTCACCAACCCTGGTCAGTTAAGAAAAACTCTTCACCTAGATCCACTAGGTTGCACTCCAGCCTATGTTATGAGAAACTACAGTCATTCTGAGGACAAACTAGATTTTTGCTATGTGGAAAAGAACAGACTAGTATGGTAGGAGTGCAGTTAAAAGCTTTTCCTAGTGCATGATGTTTAGGAAGATCTGCATTTCAGATCTCAGAAAGCACAGGAATTATCATAAGTAATTCTGTTGATGAGTCCCAATTTTTTTTAAAAAAAAGTTGTGAAGTTATTGATGAACACTGGGGCTGCAGTGTTTATTCAATTAATTAAGTAGACCCATGGATTTAAAAACTTTTGTTTGATTTTGGCTAAGTTCAAAAATATTCAAAAACATTGTGTACAGCTTTCCAAAAAAACAAACAAAATTCTAGAAGACACTTTCTCTCATACACAGAACACGGAATTGCATTGTGCAACTGCTGGTGTTAATTGCCTTGTGTGGCTTTAATCAGGGTCATACCTAAGGACAATGAAATATACTACACCAAAACTCAGATATGTAAATGATATCCAGTGTCTAATTGCTGCTGCATTGAGGAGGCAATATTGCTTTCATCCTATCTCATGCCACCATATCAGAGTGAGTAAAAGGATCTGAGCAGCAAAACAGCAAATGTCACGGCCCGAGGCAAAAAGGTCCACACATAAGGCACATCCCCATCTCCTCCATTGTGATGCTAATCTGTGCCCTGTTAAGCTCACCAGATGTTTCTCATGATGTGAATGTGGATGCACAACTATATATGAGTCCATTAACTGTTATGTTCACTTGGTGACTACATCTGGACCAGAGTATAAGATTTGGGAACAAAAATTGTCCTACCAAACATTTGCTGATCAGCTTTCACTTTTGAACCCATACAATGATACAGCTGGAGACATGGGTGGAAAGAGGACACCTGGACATGTCCTTCTTCCTCTGGCTTTGTTTGGCTGTCTACCTATGAAGGGGTTGTTTTAGGGCAGAGCGTCAAGGGCTCCTGTAATTAGGAGATAATTATTAGGTATAGATTTCTTTTGAGAAACGAAGGACAAAGACAGTATGATCAAGGAACAAAAAGACCAAGAAAACAGCAGCTGCTAGGAGGTGGTCCTATAAGTAATTTAGCAAATAGGGATGAAGTGATTCTGAGAAACAGATTGGTTGTTAATGAAATCCAACAGACAGTTGGCTGCGGTCATGACAAAAAGATCACTGCTCTAAAACACTTTGCTTCTCTATCTTGTAGTGGAGATCTTGGAGGCCTTCTTTCTGCTTTTCATTAGCTCTGGACAGTAACTCCATACACTTTCAGTGAATGCAGGGAAATACAGGACCCCTCCCACTTTAATGGCTACCTAGAAGAAGGTATACCTTATATGGCAAGTAGTTTTCAACCCAAAAAATAGCTAATTACTTTAAGGCTATCTAGATCTGTACACAGAGAAGTGAACAGAGGTTACTCTGGACACTGTAGTACTACTCACTCTTCAGAGCCAACCTGAACGTGATATTAAATGCTTTTTTTAAAAAAAAATATAACATGCAAATTTTTAAAAATACAAACATCAGCTGCTGGGATCTGGAGTGGATAATGCTCAGGATTCCAGCAGGTACCAGGAGAGGGAATTTAGAGTCCTCCTCCCTGTGGTGATCCTGACAAAAATCACTCTTCTGAAACTGCTTGTTTGTATTGGAAGGAAAGGTTCCATTAGCACCAATTATTAGCTCATCTTACTCATTCATTGCAGGCCAGAATCCAACTGGTGATTTATGCTGGTATAAATATGGTTACATAAATAGCTGCACTTTCTAGGAGGTTACATCAGTGTAGTATTCTAATCTGGGTTGGATATGTAGGGTTACACCAGTATAACTGTTGCACAAGTGGTTGTGTTTTCTAGGAGACCGTAGGTCTGCCATTTTACTTGGTGGTTGGGGTGGTGGTGACTGTACTATGAATGTGAGGCACTGCTACTCACTGGATAAACAGTTGCTCAATGGTATGATCTAGTATAAATGTAGGGTGGAGTAAGGTGGCATAACTGGCATAAATTTACACTACACAATTATTGAACAGTATCTTGGCCATTTGTTCTTTAAAAATACATGTTAAATGCACAACTAGTTTGACCGTCCTTTGTACAGAGTTAGAGCATCCTGGAAGTTGTGATTGGGTCTTGCCATTGGTATCACTTAAATGGGCCTGATACCTCACAAAGGTCAATAGAAGGACCAAATGAGTCTGGAGAGGCATTTATGCCCTGCTGAGCAATCTACTAAAAAATTGGCCTGTATTGGATGCGTGGGCAAAGGCTGACTTAAGATCTGTAGCGCACCGTTATTAGAGCTACCGGTACCCTTTCTACTTCCTTTACTACTTTCATTGTTCTTGTTCTTTCCATTTTATGTTGGTGCTTAGAGACCTCAATTAGGCCAGTGTTTCACTGTGCTAAGCATTGTAATGACATCTAATAAACTTTAATTATTCCCTAGCCCCTAAAGAGCTTTCTGTCATTAAGACAATGAAGCAGGTGGATGAATAAATAAAACCAGGGCACAGAGAGTAGTTTAGTTATGCAAGTTAATACATAGGTATCCATATCAAGGCAGGTATATAGAAATAGAACTGGATGGAAGGAATGATTTAATGGTGGTAGCTGAGCAAGTGGTACTTTCAGATTTCTGCCCAACCTGTTACCAAGTTGATCATGTTCTGCCAGTTTCAATCCCATACATTTAGAGGGTTGGATCCAAAGGCCATTTCCGCACTAGACTGTTATAGCGCTATTATTCTACTTTCAACATCCTATGGAATCCTGGAGTTTGCAGTTTAGGGAGGGGCCAGTGGGCCCCTCCTGAAACTGCAAACCCCAGGATTCCATAAGATGTTGAAAGTGGAATAATAGTGCTATAACAGTCTAGTGTGGAAATGGCTAAAGTATCAGAGAGACAGCAGTTATCTGAATGTTGGACTAAGACTGTGCAGAGCAGGGTTCAAATCTTCACACAGCCATGGAAACCCACTGGGTGGCCTTGGGCAAGTCACATTCTTATAGCTTCAGAATAGGGAAAACCTTGTTATAGGTTCACTTTAGGGTCACCACAGGTAAGAAACAGCTTGAAAGCACACCACCACAACAACAACATCTGAAGTGTCATTCACATTAATTTTATATATACATAGAGAGGTCTATGCATTACAGGTAGAAACTGTAGAAGATCTCATCATGCTTGGAAAGGTAGATGGTGGGAAAGACATTTATATATTCTTACCTATTGTCATTTATTCAAATATTTAATGCCTGTGGAGGAAGCAGAACTGATTCCAATTTTCTTCATGTTTCAACATGTGTCTAATTTCTCCTTTTGTGATGTGCTACTTACTTTCTCCTTCAGTGTTTCCCATTCACTAAGTAGACTGTAGAATATACAGGGGCTGAGACTAGAATAAAAATGATGGTTGTTTCCTGGACCACATTTCTCTGAGATTAAAGTTTAAGTTCATATTATACCCTTCCAATGAGGTTTCACATGTTCCAGGATCTATAGTGGACTTCTTATCCTGACAGCCATTACAGGTGACCACAGTTGCCTATCATCCTGCCTTCTAGCCCATACCTTACCTGGGGCCTTTTTGCATGGCATTTTCCATGCGAAAGGGTTCCTGGAGCATCCCACAATTGTGAGGAGCGATCTGCATGATGCACTGACAATCACGTGATGCTCCAGGGGCTGGCAGGCGCTGATTGTGCACATTTTCATTTTTGGCTGGAAGCCAAAAATGGTGCATGGTCGCGCATTGCTCCCGGGCCCCATGCACACTTACCTGGCGTGCAGAGCTTCCGGAGCCATGCTGGTCACGCTTCCTGCCCCAGAACAGCCTGGGAAACTCCCAGGCTGTGCTGTGGAAAGAAGAGGCAGGACTCTTACATGAACAGGCAGCTCGTGCAGAGCTGAAGGACCCCAGACGCGAGAGCCTCTCACCAGAGGCTGCTCACGCAATCCCTGCACCCCAGTGCCAGAAGAAGGTAAGGTGCGGAAAGGGCCCTAGTGTAATGCACCTGGTGTAATGCATCCAAAGAGCCTTGCGCCACATGCACACAGTCCCCAAAGAGCCTGGAATGACTCTTTGTCCTATCAGCTATTGCAGGCACCCACCTTTGGAGACCTCTTACTTTAGCCTTTATGTTGTAGGCAGAGAAGTGGCTGCAGGCTGCTGGAAGTGGCTTTTTACAAAACAAAACAAAAGAGAAGTAGCAAATTTGCTTCCAGTTGTTTTCCTTCCTTATCCTATTTTGACATCAGTGGCTTTTCCCTACTCTTTCCCTTCCCAACTGCAGGCAGGAGATGTCAACATAAGAGAGAACAAGGAAGGAAAACATTCAACAAGTGACTTCCTTGATCTTCTCTGCAAGAAAAAAACAAGGTACTGCCAGAGGACAAATGGGCAGTGGTGGAGATGACAACTTTCTCTTTCCCAGAAATGGAGGGGGAAGCATGATCAGGAAGCAGGGTCACCTTTAAGAGCCAAGTCTTGTAGATACATAACCACTTTCTTGGATGTTTCTGTACATGTACTAGCTCATTTAAGAAGCTATAGCATAAGGAACATCATACTCTCTCCTCTTAAATGAGTGTTATAGATCTGTCATAGCAGGTACATCAGGCACATCAAGTTCACTCATTAGGAGAGTACAGCAGCTAACTGTGTCAGTTCATGTGTAGTTGATATACAATTTACACATTTGCCACATACAAGGAACTACGGAGCAATATGTACAGAAAGTAACTGCAAAAGTACTGAATTTTCTTTTTTGTCCTCATTCTCCCTCTCCCTTTTGCCATTTCAGAAAGTAGATGTCACCAGCAGGGCTGTAATGGAAATAATGACCAAGACAATAGAATACCTTCAACCGAACCCAGGTAATGGTGCTTTTCTATGAATCAGAGTATATGAAGGTTTAGAGTTTGCACAATCTATTCTGTGTAGAGACCAGTTTTAAAGAACAGTAATGTTCTTGACTAAATGTACCCTCTTATACATGAAGTGAAGATGCCTTGAAAAGGTCTTGGAGAGGTCACCCCTGCATCTTTTTTCTGTCATTGTTTACTCATGTATCCTGTTTTCATTTCTCAGTGAAACATTCAGCTAAGGTAGACAATGAACTCTCTTCCTTGAAGTATGACACATATAGATAGGTTTTAAGAGCTTTCCCATTACTATGGCATGAAAGCAAAGGTGAGGAGTTCAGCTTGACTGATCTAATCTTGTTAGCCCAGCTCTCAAATGACAGGCTTTAGACAAAATTTAGTCCCAACTAGAACAGGCCCGTTGAACTCCATGTGACTTGTTGTAGTTCTGATGAACAAGTCCCCTTCATCACAGTTGGTCTACTCTGTTTGGGACTAAGATTGGGTTTAGCCCTTTGCAAGAAAAATTCCAATTTCTTTATTGAAGGTATAAATTAAAATTCTTAGTTTCTCACCAGTGGGAAACAGCACCTTGCCTAATATTCCTGCCCCATGACATCTTACTACAACAGTGTGTCTGAAGAAGGACATCTATGAAGTTGCACACATATGCAGAAATTGGACTGGGGCCAGTGGCTCTTCTTAAACTAAACACATGGTGGAACTGACCCCAAGTCCTGTTTTAAAGTTGAGCTTTTGATAGACTTCTTTTATTACAACAGCCACAATTTACAGGCCAATCCTTTGCTGAGGACTTCAAGGATGTTATACAATAGCCTGTGGTTAGCCTTTTTTAAAAAATTCCCTAGGCCCAGTTTTTAAGAGAGCTAGAAATAATGCAATAATCAGGATTAGTGCCCTGGAAAAGATTTCCATTGACACAAACAGCGTGTGTTGTGCTTGGGGAATCACTACAATTCCTTATATTGATATTCTGTGCAACATAGTTGATGAAATGAAATTCATCTAATGAAATCCCTTCTGTCTTGTGTGTTAGCAAAGTATGCAGATGCTGTTCTAGATGCAAAGGATAGCCCCAACTGAGGCAGACCAGTTGAATCAGTGGGATGTAGAATCATACAGTTGGAAGTGACCTGTAGGTCACTGAGTTTAATCCCCTGCTCATTGCAGAGTGTCCAGCTAAAGCATCCCCATAAATCTTCTTTTTGAATGTGTTCAAAGAAAGAGACTCCACCACCTCTCTAAGAAATTGGTTCTATTGCTGAACCACTCTTACTGTCAAGGAGTTCCTTCAAATGTTCAATTGAAATCTTCCCTTCTGTAACTTCATCCCATTAGATCTGGTCCTATCCTCTGGAGCAACAGAGAAATGGCTTACCTTTCCCCCTCCATGACAGCCCTTGAAGTGGAATTATGTCACCCCTCAATCTTCTTTTCACCAAGATGAACAAGCCCAGCTCCTTCAACTTTTCCTCACATGTTTTCTTCTCCTTACCTCTTATCATCCTTGTTGCCCTTCTCTGAACCTGCTTTAACCCATTTATATCCTTTTAAAAATGAGGTACCCATAACTGAATGCAGTACTCCAGATGAGGCCTGACCAGCACAAAATATAGTAGGACTATTACTTCCCTTGACTTGGAAACTATGCTTCTATTAACGCAGGCTAAATAACATTCTCTTTCCTTGCTGCAGCATCACAGTGCTGGCTCATGTTCACCTTATGATCAACAATAATCCCAAGGTTCTTTTCACATGTGGTACTGCTGAGCCATGTATCCCACATCCTAAAAGTTTTTTTTGTGGCCTAAATGTAGAATTTTGCATTTATCTTTATTGGATTTCATTTTATTAAATGCAACCCAATTTTCTAGTTTATCTTGGTCCTTTTGAATTCGGTTCCTAATGCCTAATGTTTTAGCCACTCCTCTCAGTTTTGTGTCATCTGCAAACTTATTAAGGATTGCCTCACCCCATCATCTAAGTCAAGGATAAAAATGTGGAAGAGGAATGGTTCTAGAACAGAATCCCAAGGAAGTCTACTTGAGACCTCCTCCAGTTTTGAAACGCAGGCATTGATTGCAACTCTTTGAGCATGGTTCTCTAACCAATTACATATCCATCTGACAGTGTTCCCATCTATTCCACATTTAATCAGTTTGCTGACCTTTATCAAATTGTGTTTACTTACCATTCAGCAATTGATTCAATGGGTCTACTTTAGCTCTAACAGTTTTCCTGGCTTCCTTGTTTAGTCCAGACTTTAAAGCAGCTATCTGGGGTGCTGAACCTATTTTGGGTATAGGGTTCAGATAGCTTGGATAGCTTATTTCAAGTCTGGAATAAAACCCACAGTGAATTCACTTCATCCCTGACCATGGAGTCAGTGGTCACTACCAGTTGGGACTAGCCACTCAGTTTAGGCTACTACCTCTTGTTCCTTAATTTGTGCTGTATAAGTAGCACAGCCAAACACACTCTTACACATGAATCACTGAGATAATAAATGTTGCTTCATATCAGAAGTTTCCTATTCAGAAACAAAGAACAGCGGGACTATTACAGATACCTGACTATAAACCATATGCCTTGTGTCAATAATGAAGGATAAATGCTTGCATAAATCAGTCCAGTCGCCTTTAGGGTTCCATGCTCATCTGGTTAGAACTTGCATATATTTTAAGGGGAAAACACATAATTTATGCTCCCTATCTTAAGGGAGATATGTATGCTTTGTGCATTTGGAATATCTCCTTAGCAACAGCTTCCTTTGGAACCCTGCACAAAGAATGAGAGAACTGGGCCTCCTTATGACCCTCTAAAAATGAGTCTGCTGGTTCTTACATGACCAGGCAAGGGGAAAGACTGAAGACAACATGCTCACATTTTACAAGACTCCAAAGGAAAGGAGGAGGTAAAGATACTGTCTTATCTGGGCGTAGCAATGTAGAGAAAGAGGATTGTTTCGATGGCTTTGTCAAACTTCACCTTGTGCAAGAGGTGGCAAACATGAGAGAAGGTGCAGAAATAGTGGCTGAATCAGAATTTGATAGTATGCACACCTGCCATTTCAGTTTGTCCTATGGCCGGAGAATCTGCTGTGACATTTCCTTTTGTATTAATTCTGTTGCTTTCATCCACTCTCCTCCCCCCGCCCCAAGTCCCTAATTGATTCTCTCTTTTCTTATTAGCATGTTTATTTGATTGCAGCTTCCAGAGCTAAGCTCAGCATGCTCAACACCATGTCCAAAATTAGAGGGCAGGAAAAAGGACCAGGTTACCCTCAAGCTGAAGCTCTTCTAGCAGAGGCCATGTTGAAGTTTGGAAGAGAACTTGGAGAAGACTGCAACTTTGGTAATACAGTTCTTCTGTTTTACTTGCATAAAAGATAAATGACACTATTTACCACTGGGTGAACTTTGACAATGTATTTGCTAGGGAAAGTGCTCCCCACTTCCAATGCTGGAAACATGCTGGATAGAAGCACATCATACCCTGAGAACCCTCTGTAAAACTAGTAACCATGGCTGGAATCCTGTATAGGAGATACAAATGCATCAGCACAGTAGTTATAGTGCAATGCAGTGAATTCCATCCAATCTCCCCCAATCCCCACTTACCAAAAAGCAGCCAATTTGACTGAGAGCAACCTGTCCCCCTGTCACTCAGGAAGAACCTGGCTGCCATTCCCATTCCCTCCTGTGAGCGATCTCTAGTGTGACAGGCAGAAGCAGGACCTCGGTCACAATTCGACAACAGCAATGATGCTAATTTATAACCCTTTCCACCAAAGTGTGGAACATCAACATATATTGTCAAAGACAATTCCAAAGACAATGACAATTCCCTCGCACACCAGAGATCCTCACTCATGTTAAGGAGGGTGGGAACATGAGTCAGCTGCTTCCCAATCAACTGGGGAACACACCCCCATTGATCACAGTGGCCATTTCAGCACTGGACTGTTATGGTGCTATTATTCTACTTTCAACATCCTATGGAATCCTGGGGTTTGCAGTTTTGGGAGGGACCTTTGAGGCCACTGCAAATCCCAGGATTTCATAGGATGTTGAAAATGGAATAATAGCACTAATGGCCAATGACTACTGTCCATGAAGTACAAATTGGGTCATAAGTCATGAATGCGTAACTCTAGGTTACATATTCATAACTGCCATAGAGGATTGTGGCCCACACCCTGTTCTTGTTCCTGGATTTCTTTGTGTTATCTCGCCAAATTCTATTTTGGCCTGATATGTTTTTCTTTTCTTCTCTTTTTAATTATTGATTTGTTTTAACACAATCTGATTCACAAACAAACATACATTCAGAAAAAGAAAAAGCAGGAAACATAAAAACATAATGCTAACACACTAAGCTAAAACATCGAACACTAACTGGCTAAAACACAAGAGGGTTCTTTTCTGACCTGCCCCCCTCCAAACTGTAATGAAAGAAAAAAGAAAAAAAATTATCCTACCATTACAGAGCCAACTAAGGCCCTTTCCACATGGGGTTAAAAAACGGTGTAGATCGACCTCCACGGAGGTCATCTACACTGTTATGCAAATTGGGGTGGATTACTCTTGAGTAATTCCACACGCCAATCCGCGGTCGGGCGCCCGCAAGTGGCGGCGCCACGTGCTTTGAAAAACCACATTTTATGTGGTTTTTCAAAGGCACGGGGTGTCCAGCCCCATGCAGCCCTGTCACAGCGCCTGTATGGATTTACGGACGCGCGAAAGGGTGTCCCTGCAGATCGGGCAGGGGGTAGGATTTCCAGCTGGCGAGCTTCTCCGTTGGTGGAGAAGCTCCGCCAGTCAAAACCCGCCATTTTGAGCGCTGTCGGGTGCCGAGGACGCCGCGGGACGCAGCTCCGTGTAGAGCAGCGAAATGCTCTGCTCCGCGCAGCGACGGAACAAGGTAAGCCCACGTTTTAGCGTGGCTTTCCCCGTTTCCCCGCCCGCGTGTGGAAAGGCCCTAAGTAATCCTAGTCAAATACTACTAACCATAGCCTCAGGTTATTGCATTGTTAGATTTCTTATTGCTCAACAAGTTCATAAACTGTTTCCAATCTTTCAAAAACTCTTCACTTGGTTCATCATTTAAAACTCATGTTAGTTTGGCAATTTGGGCTAGCTCAGCAACCTTTAATAACCTTTAATGGATTAAATATTGACAACTAGATCTTTCAATATAATTTGAAAAAAAAATACAAACTCTAAACATAGTTCTCAGGTTACAAAAATATTTATAATGAACACAGTATGTATAAAAATGTAACAAAACTATACAGTTGGCCCTCTGCATTTGTGGGTTTGACTTTCACAGATTTGATTATTTATGAGTTTCTCCAATCCCCGCTTCCCCACCTCAAGTGTTTCTTTTCCAGGCGAACTTTTCCTCTCAGTGGCTCTGATCAGACTGCATAGACCTTTAGAAACCCTCCTTTTCCCCTAGCCACTGCCTGGTCAGCTAAGGACGGCTTGTGGCCCAATTTCTCAGTACCAGAAATTCTCCCCTGATGCCACCACACACCCAAGGAAGGAGATGGGCAAGAGGGAGAAAGTATACGGCCACCATGTTGACCCATCCCCTTTTCCTCTCCTTTCCCTGACATGGGTTGGACCTTGGGTGCCCATTCTCCCCACCATACCTTGCCCCCCCACTTCCCACAGACACACGCACATACACATTTTGATATTTGCAATTTTTCCACTTTTGAAGGGGTCCTGTGTCCCTAACCCTAAATAATGCAGGGGCCAACTGCATTTAGGATTGCTTCATTAAAAGGATGAGATTCAGATGAGAACAAACTTCTGCATTCTGTCTTGTTTAAGATCTTTTGTTTCTCCTCATGTATATACCTGTTAGCCACTCTTGGAGCCTAAATTCAAATGGGAAAGTTAGATAGACATGATTTTCAGTACAAATGAAAAAATGACATCCCTGGGCTTAGTGTAGATGGGCCCTAAGAATTTGAGATGTGTCTCCTGGTGTTATTTGCTATGACTTTAAAAGTACAGGTTTCTCATTGCCACCCAAAATGCCTTGTGCTTTTTTTTCCTCTGAGAAGTTGGTACAGGTTTCCCATTGCTACTGAAAATGCATTGTGCTTTTAGTTCCTGAGAAATAAGTAAAATAGAATTTGATTGCTCAATGAGCTTTCTAAAATCTAGGGCAGCTCTGTATTAATGTGAAAGCACATCTTTTCAACATTTTACAGCAAGATAAAATATCTTGTCCTTGTTTTTCAGGCCCAGCTCTAGGGGATGTTGGGGAAGCTATGAAGGAGCTTTCTGAGGTTAAGGATTCTTTGGACATTGAAGTGAAACAGAATTTCATTGATCCGCTTCAAAATCTCCATGACAAAGATCTGAGGGAAATACAGGTATTGCTATAAATATCATTTTACCAAGAGTATGACAAGAAGCATGGGTCTCTTTCCCTCTTCTTTCTTAAAATGTTTCAGAACACATAATCTGTGCTTTTCCCTGATACACCCTCCAAGCCAATAATGCCAGAAAAGGGCAGAGAAGCCCCCAAATCAATGCTGTCCTATTTTCCTAGACAGTTTCAAGCAAGAAAAACAGAGCAGCTACAATGTCATGTCTCTTAGTCAAGTAATTTTTATTTTAATTTGCAGTGACACAAACATCTCTGAATATGAACATGTAGACTACAACAACAACAACAAAAGATAAAAAAGATAAAAAAAAAACCTCATCTTTCTCAGACTGTACTCTAATTTATTAGTCTAGGCCATTTCTACACTGCACTGTTATAGTGCTATTATTCCACTTTTAACAAGCTATGGAATCTTGGGGTTTGCAGTTTAGAGAAGGCATTTAGAATTCTCAGGCAGAGAGCTCTTGGGCCTCAGTAAATTACAAACTCCAGAATTTCACAGGATGTTGAGAGTGGAATAATAGCACTGTAACAGTGTAGTGCAGAAATGGTTTCAGTCTATCCGCTTATTATCACTACTATTTATAACTTGTCCTAATTAATTTTACCACCATTATTTCAAATTTCCTAATTTGTTTAATGTTGCAACTCATATCTCTTACATCCTTCAGTAAGTCTAAAAATCTAGTTTGTTATTGCTTCTTTTAACAGTGAATTTTTTCTTAAAACAAATAATTGCAGATGATACCAAATTGGGAGGGGTTGCTAATAGCCCAGAGGACAGGATCAAATTTCAAAATGACCTTGACAGATTGGAGAGCTGGGCCAAAGCTAACAAAATGAATTTCAACAGAGAGAAATGTGAGGTCCTACACTTAGGCAGAAAAAATGAAATGCACAAATATAGGATGGGGGACACGTGGCTGGATAGCAGTACGTGTGAAAGGGATCTAGGAGTCTTGGTACATCATAAGCTGAACATGAATCAGCAGTGTGATGCAGCAGCCAAGAAAGCCAATGTGATTCTTGGTTGCATCAATAGGAGTATGGTGTCTAGATCGAGGAAAGTAATGGTACCACTCTATTCTGCATTGCTTAGGCCTCATTTGGAGTACTGTGTCCAGTTCTGGGCGCCTCAATTCAAGAAGGATATCGACAAGCTGGAATGTGTCCAGAGGAGGGTGACCAAAATAGTGAAGGGTCTGGCAGCCATGCCCTATGAGGAACGGCTTAGGGAGCTGGGTATGTTTAGTCTGCAGAAGAGAAGGTTAAGAGGGGACATGATAGCCATGTTTAAATATTTGAAGGGATGTCATGTCGAGGAGGGAGCAGGCTTGTTTTCTGCTGCTCCAGAAACTAGGACAAGGAACAATGGATTCAAGCTGCAGGAAAGGAGATTCCACTTGAATCTCAGGAAGAACTTCCTGACGGTCAGAGCTGTCCAGCAGTAGAATATGCTGCCTTGGAGTGTGGTAGAGTCTTCTTCTTTGGAGGTTTTTAAGCAGAGGCTGGATGGCCATCTGTTGGGAATGCTTTGATGGGTGTTCCTGCATGGCAGGGGGTTGGACTGGATGGCCCCTAGGGTCTCTTCTTCTATGATTCTATGATTCTAATGCATTATATTGCTTTGAGCAACTCAAGTTGCTCTCCCCGCTTGCCTGCATGATGTAAAAACTGCAGCAGCAACAACAAAAGTACACAGAGAAGAATTATTGTGAAAGGAAATAATAATATGAACACCTCAAATAAATTATATAGTATTTTTACTATTGGCAGGCAGTGGCTCTCATCTCAGGGGTTCCATGAATCCAGTCTTGCTTCAGTGCCAGAAGTATCCAGAGGGCCAAACCTATTTTGGGCATAGAATTCAGCACTTTGGATAGCTCCTTTAAAGTCTGGAATAAAATCCAGAGTGGATTCACTCCACCTGAGGCAAGACCGGGGATTAAAAATATAATGCAAGAGTGATTCTATGCATCTCTGATTGCGATTCTTCTTGGATTTTGCCTGAAGTGAATCCTAGCCTTAACACTTTCGCTTCAACTGTCTTTTTCCACCTAGACTGAAAAGGATCACTAAGGGTCAAAAGGGCCAGGCCTTTAGGCATGAATAACATTTTTAACCAAAAATTTAACCTTGTAAATCCATATCTGAGATGTGATAGAAAGTTGACCCGTCTGTAGCTGTACGAGTACATTTGACACATAGCTTGGGAGACAAAGAATGGTTCTCAAAAATTTTGTTTG
Organism: Ctenosaura bakeri; assembly: GCA_948474755.1. NCBI lineage: Eukaryota > Metazoa > Chordata > Lepidosauria > Squamata > Iguanidae > Ctenosaura > Ctenosaura bakeri. The sequence goes on from CAOLHI010000938.1 coordinate 371,778, forward strand.
AACAGATTCTAAAGCCACAACATTGCTAAACACACACAGTTGTGCTCCATATAGCATTTGTGGTAAGATCTTACTGTTGAACACCTGGATTGCTGAGGGTACATTATGTACCCTTTAGTCTCTCATTCACTACTTAGGATAGGTATTTTGCAACGAATAGAAATTGAATTACCCACTAACTTCAGTTTTTTATTTGTTGTTAGGCTCTACCCATCAGAAATCAAATCACTGAGCCTACATAGACATTAATAGTGACATCTTATTTTTTTAAAAAAACAAATAGTCATGTGGTCTGCTAAGATTAAAATATATAGAGAGAAATAGCAATATAAAAGCAACAGCACCAGAAGACCCTAGCCATGATGCCATTTCAAAATTTCTGTGCTAATAAGATTTCTGCGATGATTTCTCTATTCTGTGAATACACAGAGAGCTCTTTGGCCTTAGTAAATGCAAAGCCCAGAATTCCACAGGATGTTGAAAGTAGAATAATAGTACTATAACAGTGTAGTGCAGAAAGGCTCATAGACTGTCTAGGGTTGTTTAAATGTTCTAGTTGGAAGTCCTCAAAATATACCTACTTAAAGAGTGCGGTCAGGGAAGCAATGTGTTTTCAACAAAAAAACAAAAACAAAACAGCAATGCTATTAAGATGCACTGTTGTTCTTGTATATCTTGCAAAATATCTGATCGGTACTTAACTTTCCTAAGGGATGAGACTTTCCTAAGGGATGAGACTGCACTTACATGTTTTAAATGAAATTTGAAAAATCTTAACTTTTTCTGTTGATGTTGCAGACTACATTTATCCAGTTTATGAGTCTACATTCCTTACCAAAATATTATTGATCATTAAGCGCAAACAGAATTTCAGGGATACTTTTGACCTTTAACAATAGATTGACCATCTCACAAACTTCAGATCACCAAACTCGTGAACTTGTTGCTTATAGCTCATAGTCTTTCCTATAATACCTTGGCTGTTAGTTATAGGACTTTTAACTTAACATTCTTTGTTAAGGTATCATTAAGATCAAGTTGTGATATTTCACTGAATGTCAGTTACTCAGATTGTATTGTGACCTTGCTTGTGTCTATTCATTATATAATCACTACTTTCGTCCAAGTTCTCATTTACTAGCATTCTCCTTGGTGTATAGCTTTCCTTTAAAAAGAAAAGCACAGGGTGCTCCCAGACAGACATCTGCTACTGTTCAAAATTAAAAGGAATTACGCAGGTATCCCATCTTTTTTCCTTATTGGATTTTCTCTGGCAAGAAAAAACAAGCTGTAGTACAAGCTAGTAAAACACTGGAGGGCTGCAAATTGAAGTCAACAACATCTGGAGCTCCATGAAACCTCCATGAATGAAACAGCATGATTGCACAGCCAGATCCTTGTCTGGAAGCATGCCTAGTTTGGAAAAGAACGAGCACAGTTCTCAGGAGCTGTTATTAGCAATTCTGTTTAAGAATTCATAGCATTCATCCCATTTACTCCCCTTTTTTTTCAGCACCACCTGAAAAAATTGGAGGGAAGACGCCTTGACTTTGATTACAAGAAGAAGAGACAAGGCAAGATCCCAGATGATGAACTCCGTCAAGCTCTGGAGAAGTTTGATGAGTCAAAGGAAGTTGCTGAATCAAGCATGTTTAATCTGCTAGAGATGGATGTAAGCAAATTGTTCTTATATCCTTTGCATATGCTAGGATACTAACATTTCTGTTGCCAGTGTAATGGCCTTTTTTAAATGACTAGTAATAACTTAGGAACTGAGTCATATGTTCTTGTTTCCTAGACTTCATTTTGTGAATACACAGAGCTAGCTTTCCAAGGTCAGATCTTAGGTAACAGACGGAGTTTGAACATACTGCTAGAAAAGTGAGTTTGCATTCCCAGAGTCTCAAAAGCAAAACTTTGTATAATGTTTTGGCTGCCTGCCCTCACTTAGTAAATTATTCTGTTTGCTGTCAACCTCTATGCAAATGGAAGCATAGAAGAAGGCTTTCTGGTAATCTTTGGCCAGAATCTTAAAGCTGATTCTGAGAGACCTGGCATACAAAAGGAATCCTAGCTCAACTGTGAATACCTTGGGGTATCACAGCCTCTTGGAATCAGATCTAAATCCATAAAGTGTGAACAATAACAGTCTGCCTCAAAATAAATAAGGAGGAACTGTTATATGCCCTGACTCAGTAGATACTGTAATAAGTCAAGTTAAAACTAAACTTTATTTACATTGCCTATGAACAAACCAGGATGGTTCTCATTAAGTGATGAAGTACATCCATAGTGCTCTAATGTAAATTTTCTGTTGTCCACCAAAACTGAATGTGCTCAGTCCACATAACTTCTGCATCAAAAGGTGAAATTGATTATTAAGATCTCTTCTAGGTCAGTCCTAGATTTGGTGGGAATTGTAGCTGTGCTGATCAGGATTTTTAAAAATATCCAGGAGAAAACTTTTCTCTTTCTCCTGAAGTTTTTGTACTTGACACATCTTTCTATACCCAGTGCAGGGAGTGGGGGTCTCCTCCCACGCTAGGAGTTGGATACAGACCAGGGTAAAATTTGTCTTTCTCGATCCATTCTTTCAATTCCTCCTGCTATATTTTTGGGTGGTTCCACTGGTGACATTTCAAATGGGAGGTGTGATCTTGACCATAGGATCCCATTGACCTGAATATTATCCTTGTATTTCTAGTGACCAGAAGAAACATTACTTTCCCTCCTCTTCTTTTTCAAGTTATAGTGTTATTATTTATTTATTTATTTATTTATTTATTTATTTATTTCCCGCCTCTCCATATGGATCGAGGCGGTGAACAACTTACAAATAGCATGTATTTCTATACATGCCCCCAACAAGCTGGGTACTCATTTTACTGACCTACGGAAGGATGGAAGGCTGAGTCTACCTGGAGCCCGGCAGGATCGAACTCACAACCTTGTGGCTTGCAGTACTGGCATTTAACCACTGAGCCACCAGGGCTAGTGTTAAAGCAGTATAGCTTTATATCTTAGCATAATAACTATTAAAACAAACTTTTAAAAATAGAAAATTAGAAAAAAAAATAATGTACAAGATGGGAAATGTGCATACTTGGGGAGGAGCATACGGAAAGGCGAAGTGTTGAACTGATGTTGGGGATGTGTGATAGGGATGGAGAGAAACCACACCCACACCCCAGCTTAACTTCATCTCAAGTGAAAGAAAAGAATAACACGCAGATTGGGGTAGTGCTAAAATTCACTACCAGCAACAACAACAACAACAACAAACCCGAAATCTGGTATATTTAAGGCACAATTTGATGTGAGAGTGGCAACAGCCATTACAAGTTGTTACAATGCATGAAATTACAAAAGGGAATGCCCCAACATTTACCTGTAATATTGTGCAGTCTGGAAGAGCTCTAATACTCTGCTCAGATTCTTTCCGGAACAAATTGGTCCTTCTAGGCTTAAAATATTCCTTTCCTACTGATCTGTGAATTAAATTGGCCTAGCCTAATATGTGTGTGTGTGTGTGTGTGTGTGTGTGTGGTGATGATAATGCTGCTGCTGCTGCTGCTGCTGCTGCTGCTGCTGATTAGAAACTGATCTCTTGAAGTGGGAAGCTCAGCTACCTGTGGGTGGATTTTGTTTTGTTGCAGTACATGCTATCCCACTGCTTCAAATAGCAAGCTTGTAAGTCATATTTTGAAAAGTTAGTATAGTTTTAATAAGGGTACTGATTTAATATGATGAGATAGGAAATAGTACTTGAGGAATGAAGAGAGAACTAGATCTGTTGTTTGTGGGTTTGGGTGGGGTTTACTGATGTACATATTTAAACTACTGATGTACATATACCCTAGATGATTAAACTAGTTGATTTGATTGGAGCTGTAGTGTAGATAATCCAGTAGGGAGGTTTTCTTCAATTAGACACTCCTTCATGCTAGGTAGGCTCTAGGGTAATGAGGAAGGAGATCCAAGAAGCCAAGCCAAAGGCATTTTCTGTCACAGTCTGAGGCCATTTCCGCACTACACTGTTATTCCACTTTCAACATCCTATGAAATCCTGGGGTTTGCAGTTTAGGGAGGGGCCTTTAGAATTGTCAGCCAGAGAGCTCTTTGGCCTCAGTATACCACAAACCCCAGAATTCCACAGGATGTTGAAAGTGGAATAATGGCACTATAACAGTGTAGTGTGGACATGGCCTGAGTTCAACCATAGCACCTCAGCAGGGAGCAAGGACAGCACAGAGGAAGGTGCAAGAAGATCCAGCAAGGAAGGCCAGGGCTTCAGGATGGCTTTCAAGGCTAGAGCTGAGCATAATCACTGTTTCCTGCAACCTTCACTATCCAGGAACAATAAAGCAGGGCACAGCTGTAGGTGCTTGTCTAGTCTTTGCTTCTGGAGGAAGCCTGTCTTCCCTAAAAGCCCTCTATCCATGAGGAGCCCTTCCTTCCAAACAGACATTCACCCCATCATAGCCTAGCATGGAATTTTATCAAAATTCACTCTTATAGGCTAGGGAAGGGGGTTTCTGTAATCTGCTGATGTATTTTGAATTTATTTTATTTATTTTATATATATCTCCCTTCTCCCAATATGCACACTCAGTCTTTAACTATAATTGCAACATAACATATCTGTGTTAAGTGATACCAAATATGCAGTTGTCCACAGGAACATAAAAGACATCTTGCTAGATTGGACCAAGGTCCATCTAGTACTTGTTGCAGAAATCATCTGGCAGTCGGTGTCTCTCCAGAAAATGGCCAGTGGTAGACCACTGGACTACCACAGTACTGGCCAAGAGGCTTTGCAATGCAGCTCTTCATTAATTTATATTCAGTTTCAATATCCATTTCAGCATGGATAGTACCTTCTCCACTCCCTCTTCAAGCATCCAAAGGCAAGTGTGTTAAGATATCTCTTTGAAGAAGTTTCATAAATATACTGAAAAAGCGATTTATCTTTTCAGATTGAACAAGTGAGCCAGCTTACTGCACTTGTACAAGCCCAGCTGGAATATCACAAACAAGCTACTCAGATCCTTCAACGAGTTAGTTCCAGGTTGGAAGAGAGGTAAACACCATAAATATATTTATTTGTTGGTTGTTGTGTCAAGCCCTTTTCATCTGCACACTGATTTATGCAAATCCAATTGCTTCTTTCCTTCCTTCCTGACTGGTCATATTGATTCTTCATCACCAGCAGCAGCAAGCTGAGGGGAAGCTGGGAGGAAAAGTACAGTCCGCAATCTATTTTTGTAGGTTTCACTTTTGTGGATTTGATTATTCATGGATTATTTGCTGTCAGCTCTGCTGCTGCCCTATGCAATTTTTAACAGGGATTGCAAGCCTCATGATACTGAGAAACTACAAATGAGGCTAGTAACTCTCTATTAAAAATGGTGTGGGGCAGCAATGGAGGTGACAGTAAGTTCTACCAGCCACCCAATTCTGCCTTATGAAAGAACCTTGACACCTCAAATGAGTCCATAGTGGGTTGAATATGGTGAATAATTTTTTGGTGTGTTAAATATGGTTTGGGAGGGCCTAGAGTTATTCACACTTTTTTCACTTTCACAGGGGTCCTGTGCCCCTAACAGTAGCAAATGTGGAGAGATGACTGTACTCCCACTTCCCTTGTCTGGCATTTGGCAGCAATGGTTGTAGGATTAGTAATCCTTAGAAACTACATTTCCCAAAGGCTACTTGGGCTTTAAAGAGTGGGGAAGAGTCCTTTCCACAGCTTATCTTCTTGCAGTGGCATCCAGTGGTGATCCTGGCAGCAGCTCTGCTAGGAAGGGAGCGCGACAGCAGCACATCCCTCTGCACTGGATTGCAGGACAGGAAATTCCTACCATCCCCACTTATCAAGGAGGAGCCACTGCAACTTATAGAAATCCATTCCTCTGTGGATTGGGAAGCAGCTTACTGATGTTCAAACTCTCTTCACACAAGCGATCTCGCACACAAAGAGGATTGCAAAAAAGATCCTATTCGTGCCTTTCATAATGGCGATTGCTCACAGGAGTGGGTGGAAACATCAGTTGTCTGTGACCTGATTGACGGGAAACAGACCACTGTTAATCACAATGGCTGCTGCCCAGTAAATGAGGAGGCAAGGGGTAAGGCTGGGAGATGTAACTTGGCTGCATAACTAAGGTATTGCTAAGTAGCTGACAAAATATTCTGGCTGAAGAGTCTTGTTCTTGTGGAAAATGAATCTGTAAAAATTTCATATTGCACTTTAGGAAACATTTCATGGAGACTGGGGAAAAAAACTTCAATCTCATCTTAATTTAATTTATTTACTGTAATTGCATGCGTTATAGAGTAGCAAACAAGGTTTCCCAGAAAATATGCAGTTGCCCAGGAGCTGCGGCAAATCCTAATTCTGCGAGTGACACCAATGTTTTACATTTCTTCTGTACCGTTTAAGGGTACATTTTAAATTTCTTCAGTACACATGAAAAACACTTAACAGATAAAAAAGCCCTTGCTATGAATCTTAAGGCTATTGTGACATCCAGCAGGAAAGTTTAGACCCATGTCTTTGTACTATAACTCCCAGAAATCCTATGAGTCTCAGTCAACATGGGCATTAGCAGCAGGCCATGTTCATGCAATCTATTCATTGCTTTATTGACAGATCATTTTTTAAGACTCTTTAAAATATGTAGTCAGTTGAATTTTAAGGTCAAAAGGATTAAAGCTAACTCTTTTGAAAGTGCAAACTAAAATGTGCATCCTTCTGTAATTCTTGTCTGGTGCTCTCCATGCGTTTTTGACTATGATCTCCTTTAGCCTCAGCTAAAGTGGTCAATAATGAAAGATCCTGGGAACTGAAGTTGAAAATATCTGGACATTTACTTTTCTGTTTGAGACATGCCAAGTTCTTCAAAATGTGGCGGGATAAGTTTTTGTCTTGAATTGTTTGGGGGCATAAGATTAGTTGACAAATTGCTAGCTTACATTGTAACACACTTGCTCATCTTCTGGCAGGATAAAAGATGCCTCAACTCAGCCCAGGAGAGAATATCAACCAAAACCACGCATGAGCTTGGACTTCAGCAGTGACAACCCTCAACACAATGGAGGGATCAATACCGCCACCACTCCAAAACCCACAAGTAAGAAGGGTAGACAAGGAATGGGCTGAAGAATGTATGATAGAAAGCACTCCATGAGATTTGCTTTGGATAGCATGTTGATGGGCATCATGATACCAACTTGTGTGTGTGTGTGCATGTGTGCATGCACCTTCAAGTCATCTGTTGACTTATGGTGACTCCATGAATTCCATGGGGGTTTCTTAGGCAAGGAATTTTCAGAGGTAGTTTTGTCAGTTCCTTCCTCTGAAATATAGCCCATAGCACCTGGTATCCATTGGCAATCTCCCATCCAAGTACTAACCAGGACTGATCTACCTGAGCTTTCAAGATCAGATGGGATCTGGTGCCATTAAGGTATTTAGGTAACCCAAATTTTTCATATTTTCAACATAATGTCCCAAATGTGAACACATAGATGCATCACATGTGGGAAACACTTGAATCTGTTCACCATGGGTTGTTGTTGTGTGCCTTCAAATCATTTCCAACTTATGGCAACTCTAAGATGAACCTGTCATAGCATTTCCTGGGGCTGAGAGTGTGTGACACACCCAGGTCACCCACTGAGTTTTCATGGAATTGAACCATGGTCTCCAATGTTGTAGTCCAATGCTCAAACCACTACAACATTCATTAAATTCCCCTTTTGACATGAGTCAGAGGCTCCTCCTACAGGAGCTTTTTGTATGTCAACATATGCTGTTTACTTCTCTTGTACTCCTTCTCTTTTCCCCCTCCAATGAGCTTTTGGTTGGCACACATGCGGTTGTCTCTATTTTATTCTTGCAATAATCATGTAAGTTAGTAATACATAAAGGTTTTTTTTAAATTAATGTGCATCATAATGTGTACAATACCTACCTCCCAGTTACAATTAGAACACACCAACAATAAAGTCAAAAGAAGAAGACGTGGGATGATAGCAGCTGAAACAAGAAGTCTCTTTTCACCTTGTAAATCTGGATTGATTGAGCACATGAAGAAAAAAAATGGGATTGGTCCCACCCCTGAATGCTCTCTGTGCATTTCATAGAATATATGAAGAGAGTTCTAGGTGTACCAAACAGGACACATAGTGGGTTTTTCCCCCTGTATGTTTCGATATCCTACATGACTTGTTTATGCCCTGTTCCTACTTTTCAGTGAACAAATGAAAGGAGGGGGCCAAGAGATACAACCTTGCTCTCATTCAGGCCCTTTCCGCAGCTTACCTGCTCCCAGTGTGGTCACGTGGGGTTCATGTGAACAGCCTCTTCCGCGACATTCTTGTGTCCCTGCTGCTCCTGCTCTGCAGTAGGTACCTGCCGGCCGGTAGGCAACATGAGGACTCTGCCTCTTCCTTCCACAGCACAGCCAGGTATTTTCCCAGGCTGCGCTGGGGGAGGAAGCACAAGGGCTGCAACTCTGGAGGCTCCGCATGGATGGTAAGTGCGTGTGGGGCCCCAGAGTGAAGCACAATCGTGCGTCATTTTTAGCCAAAAGCCGAAAATGAAATATTGCGTGATCAGTGCCTGCTAGCCCCAGCAGCGTTGCGCAGTTGCGAGACTGTCATGTGAAATTCTTCTCGCAATCATGCAATGCTCCAGAGGTCCTTTCACATGACAAATGCCATGCGAAAAGGGCCTCAGTCTCCATGGGTATTGAAAATAAACAGGACCTATGGCAGTATTGTAATTGCCGTTTCTAATGGCAACTACTATTCTGAACTCTTGATTTTTTTTTTATTTTGGATCTCACCTTTTCTTCACTGGGTTCAGAGTGGGATATGAAGCTTTGTTCCTTCCCCCTTTATCCTCACAGCTATCCTATTAGGTAAGTCAGGCCAAACAGGAGTCACTGACCCTAGATTACCTGTGAGTTTCATGGCTTAGTCAAGAGTGGACTCCTGGCCATGCAAGTCCCAATGCAATAGTCTAAGCACTATAGTACACTGCATATGAATTTTGCTCAGAACATTTGCTGTATCCAGAAAGAACAGGAATAACAACTGCTCTGCTGAGTGAATCCATCTTATCCAGCAGGGGACCAACACACAGGGTAAAACATAACATTCATGCCCTATTTACTCCTATTAATGTATTTATGATGTTTACACAGAACACTGAATGGCTTTGTTTCCTGAACAGTCACAGCATAAAACAATAAAAATGCAATATTAAAATGCAATAGCATCAAACAAGAAAGCCCAGTATAATCTCCAGCAGAGAGATAAATTTAAGACCATTTTATAGCATCACAAAAAAGATACAGCCTATAAACAGTAATTCAGAATACTAACAGCAAAAACCCTTCACCTGGTGATGAAATAACCATAAAGAAGGCCATTAACATGGACCAAACAGAGCCATGTTCCTTCCAGTCACAGAGGTATCATCTGCTTGTTTTGCAAAGAAACATTACAAATGATATCAGCTCTACTAGTTACTGTTTGAGTAACAACACTGCCAACGTTCTTACTGCTTAACAAATAATCTTACTACTGGTAGCAATGTGTTAACCTTGTTTGTAGCAAGTAGTGTTTACTCATTAATCCTAACAAATTGATTGGACGATTTTCGGCAGTTTTTTGTATTTTAGGGTATTTGTATTTTCTTTAAAGAAACTACTTTATAACAACTAAATGGTTATACCTTAGGCCCTTTCCACAGGACGTCATCATCCTACATTGGGGATGGGAGAAGGACTGGACCTGGATGACACTCATGCATGATGTTGTCCATGTCCTGTCATTCTCCCATCCCCAGGCAGTGCGATCGTGCCACAAATCTGGTGATCGCACAGCCCTCCCACCCACACCCCGGCACTTACCTGAGGTGTGGAGGGTCAGGAAGCATGATGGCTGCATTTCCTGCCCCAGCGCAGCCTGGGAGAGTGCCCAGCTGCGCTGCAGAAGGAAGAGCCGTGGCCATTGCACTTCCTCCATTCCCACAGGCAGCCAGTGGGGAGGGAAGCGCTCCTGTTACACTCCCCTCCCAGGAGAGGCTCCACTGGGATCCCCATGGGATGCCGCCAAGATCCAGTAACCTATGGAAAGATCCTCAGTGTTAAATTGAATTCAGTAGTATTGATAGAATATATAACAAGGTATTCTTTTAACAATGAACAGTATCAACAAGGTGTTTAAAAATAAAAAGCAACAAGCAACAAATTACTTTTGCAAAGTAACATAGCATTCTCATGCTTTTAGTTGTTGATTAGCATTTGCCAATACTGTCTCTTTGCCTAACCCCCTCTGTATCTTTCTCTGTAGATGTTCCCATGGACCAGCCATGCTGTCGAGCTTTGTATGACTTTGATCCAGAAAATGAAGGGGAACTTGGCTTTAAAGAGGGTGATGTCATCACTCTCACTAACCAGATTGATGAAAACTGGTATGAAGGCATGCTTCATGGTCAGTCAGGCTTCTTCCCTATCAATTATGTGGAAATTCTTGTTCCGTTGCCTCGTTAGGATGGCTGAGCCTACATGTCTTGAATCCCTACTCCCCCCACCAAAAAAAAAAGTCATGTGTTAGTACCACTGCTTTTAAAACTACAGAAACAAATCAATAAAATGGCTGCTTGCTCCACATCACAAGTACAAGCTGCAGTGGTGAAACTAGTCATCGGGCCCCACAGACAATCTTTGGTTTTTGTGTCATCATGCTGCATAGTGGTGATGTGTGGTATCTTCTCAAGGCAGTGGAGCCAGTTACGTGGGATTTCCTGTTACTGCCATGGCTGCAACAGAAATATTTGCAGTCACTGGAATAGAAGAGAAGACAGTAGTAACCAATGATGCGTGGTGTGGTGACAATGGGCATGATTGAGTTATTGGGGAAGATAAAGCATATCACCACTCTAAAGTCATTTTAGTTCTCTATAGAATGAAAGGGAATTATTCTCAGTCATTCCATCTCTCCCTTCCAAACAGATGCAGTTTACACAGGCCTAAAAATTGCTAACCTGCTTTTCCTATCTTATCTCAAAAGGACTTGAGTCCTGTCTTTGGAGGAAAAAGAGAAAACATATTCTCCAGTTTCACTGCAGACACGCCACCACTGTTCTGCTGTTGGCATAGAACCAGCTTTATGTATTACGTGAGGAAGGGGGCAGAAGGTAGGTTGGGATCTACAGAAAGGCCTCTGGGTAATTTGCAGTTGGTTAACCAGGATTTCTGGCTTAGGAAGAGCAAGAGTTAAGTGACTTTTACCACCTTTATTAGGCTGCTGAAGTGAAGAGAGCTGAAGGTAACTGAGAGAGGACTTTAGGAAAGGACTGTGAACTCAGCTCACTTTGGGTACCCTAATTCTAAGGCTCAGAATGCACACAGAAGCACCCTGGTTGCTTTCATTTCTAAGGGTATGCATTTTGCACTGGGCACTGGTTAGTGGACCTTGGGGTTGTACAAAAACAAAACAGAGTAGACTAGACAGGTCTGGAAGTCTACCCTCCACTGGACTAGGGTCCTTTTAGTATCCAGGTTTCATTTTAAAAGTATCCAAAGGCTAGGATACACAAACTTAGATCCACAGACCCAATGTGGATGCTCAGAAACTATGAACAGAAAAACCATAATGCCAGCAGCAAATATTACAATGCTAGAAGAAGAAGAAAAACTAAAAATGTAACTGTTTTCACTTCGTACAAAGTCTAGGCACAAAAAGCTTATAGTTTTAAAACACCAAGAGCCCTTATTTTACATGCTCACTAAAAAGAATGATTATGAAAAGCAAATTACACCATGTATGTTTATTTTCATCTACCTTGTGTTCTTTGAACATCATTTGTGTATATTCTGCCCTCAGTGAGGACTAAATTTAAAAAAGAAACCTTTGTGCTGAGCAGTTAAGACGACGTGTGGCTATATATGCAAAAACATTTGACTTATTTTTCTCTTCTGAATCTCCTATATATATATTTTTTTTCCCATTCCACTTCTTGCATTTTGTGTGTGTAGTGATCTGTCTAGCCAATTCACTGTTCTTTTTGGTAACTGCTGTAAGTGCTTGTTTAATTTGAGTTACCCAGAGTTCAGTTTGTCTATAGATACTTGTACAGACTTTTCCTGTGCTGCTTCAGATGTGCCACTACAGTATTGGACCATGTGAAATGAAGGCAATCCTTTTGCTTTTAATGTATAAACTATATAATTGAAAGCATTGATATTTCAAATAAAAATGCTGACTGACTGGCCAGAATGGCTGTGTGTGCTGCTTCTTTTCCAGTATCAAGAATAGTTTGCCATTGTTGCAATTGCCCACAAAGGGAATATATAGCAGTGCAACCACAAAATTCACACTGAAAAAGGGAGTGATAGCACCCTTTGTTTAAGGGTAATAAAATCACTTTATTTGAAATGCTACTTTTCCATATACTGTATGCTCATAGTAGTTAAAAACAAAGCAAGACAAAAAAATTGATTGAAACCTCTTCTGGGCTGCTTCTTTATTATTTAACCCTGAGCTACTGCCACCTACTTTACTCTCTTTTCTAAATCCACCCTTGAATTTCACTGGAGGGACCGTAAAGTAGCTCCTTACTTTGGACAAGGATGAGTGTTTTTCTGAATACGTTATAGTATGTCACCTGAAAGAAGCAAAGTAGGCAGAGGTTGAGCAACAAGAAAGAACAGATTCATTTTTATAAAAAAAACCCAAAACTTTATTTACACCTGCAAGCAACAAGATGGTTCACTAATTTGTCGGTGCTATTTTGTCAGTTTTTAATCCCTGAACTCTTATCCACCCCCTAGTTCCTTCCTTTCCCAGATCCCACTTCAACCACAAGCACAAGCTACATCTGCCTACAACCCACTGTTCAATTGTCAACTCTCATTTTCATTCTCCAGCCCCCTATCACAACATTTCAAGGGCTCTGATTGGTTAGTTTACAGAGTAGGCAGGACGTCCGCCTCTGCTGTCCATCACAGTACTCCTATCCATATTAAATTAAAATCAGAACAATTTCATATGTACATAACAAGGCATAAACATCAAAGATGTAATTCTGTACCAGCCTAAACAAAATGAAACATCCATTCATTTTACTAATTTGCAGAAGCAGGAGATTAAGAGACGGTAAACCCAGGCCCTTTTTGCAACGTACCTTGTTGCGGCAGTGGGGAGCGGCGCTCGCGCAAGCAGCCACTCGCACAAGCAGCTCAAGACAGCCCTTCTTCCTCCCACATTGCTTCCTGTTAGCACGACTGTCGCGCTAGCGCCCCATCCCTTCCTTCTGCAGTGCAGTCTGGGAGTTGTAGGCTGCGCTGGGGGAAGGAAGCATGACCAGGCTGGCTTGCCGACACACCGCACACAGGTAAGTGCGCGAGGGCACCGCGAGCATTGCGCGAGCGTGGAGTATTTTAGGCTTAAAGCCAAAAATCAAAAAATGTGCGTGTGCCCCGCTTTAGCCTCGTGAGTGTCGCGCGAGTGGGAGTGCGTCGTACGGAGCGACGCTCCCATTTGCGCGACGCTCAAGGGGTGCTTGCGCAAGAAAAAAAGCATGCGAAAAAGGCCCCAGTTGTCAGACCAAGGTCTCAATAAAAAGAGAAAGGATTTTGGCTTAGCTGTTATATCTGAAGAAGCTAGCCACAATCCTTGCTGGGTGCTTGTGGATGTTTAAGATCACAGAGGAGATCACTATAAAGATAAATGGGAAGAAGCTGGCTGAATTCCAAAAGTGAGTGAGTGAGCTAGTAACTCAAAGAATTCCAAAGAAAAAAAAATCCCCAAAATACCTTCCTTTAGTGTAGTGCTTGGTTAAGGCTAGCTGAGAGGAAGGACCACTAAAAAACTGAATAGACAGGAATCCATACCATCAAAGCTTTTCCTTTTGCAGTTGGCTGGCAGTCATCTATAGAGGTATCATACCCTTCAACATTTCAAAGATGAAAACTGGGACAAGTGTGGCTAAGCAACACCGGAGCGTGGTAAAAATGACTGTTAATGAATAACACACAAGCTAGGAGAGGCAGCTGCAGTTTGCTTTTGCCTGGACCTACTGGGAAGGGCAAGACTCCACTCCCTCCTCTCCTCTCTTTCTTGCAGAATTAATTGAATGCAAATTGAATTTGCACTTTGAACTCAGTTTGCTGAGTTCAGTAAGTTAAATCATTGATCTGGAAGAGACCAAGGGCTATTGAAACCAATCACCTGCCATGCAGGAATAAACCATCAAAGCATTCCTGACAGATGGTCATCCAACCTATGTTAGAAACCTCCAAAGAAGGAGACTCCACCACACTCTGAGGCAGTGTTTACTATAAAGTCTTCCTAATGTTTAGATGGAACCTCTTTTCCTGAAGTTTGAAGCCACTGCTCTTTCTACCCTCTGGAGCAGCAGAAAATAGGTTTGCTCCATCCTGCATATGACATCCCTTGAAATGTTTAAACATAGCTATCATGTCACCTTCTCTTCTCCAGGCTAAACATACTGAGCTCCCTAAGCTGCTCCTCCTAGGGGATGGTTTCCAGGCCTTCTATCATTTTGGTCACCCTCGTTCCAGCTTGTCAATATCCTTTCTGAACTGTGGTGCCCAGAACTGGACACAGTGTTCCAGGCAGGGCCTGACCAAAGCAGAGTAGAGTGGTATTATCATGTCCCTTGACCTAGACCCTATACTGCTATTGATGCCCAGAAACCTATTGCCTTTTTAAGCTGCCACATCACACTGCTGATTCATGTTCACTTTAAAAGCAGCTGAAACAGTATGATGACGGAGGATTAATTGGGACTGCCCCTGCCAAAGCAGGACAGTTGGAAGGTCTAAGGCATGACTAGTTCAGGATACAAGTAAACAAAATTAGGGCATTTGGCTTATTTTGGTGTATTAAGAACTCCCTGCTGTAAGCAGATGCCTTCCACAAACAGTTGTAATTTTAAGGTAATTCCCTGGGGATTGTTTGCATATTTAGAAGTTTTAGTTATTCCCAACATTTAGCAACTCAGAAAGAAATATCCATGCTTTTTCTTTCATTGTTTTTTGAAACTTCTTAAGGTTATGGTAATACTTTACTCTCATATCAACTACTGAGAGAACTCAGTTCTATTTTTTTAAGGCTGATCTCTCAGATGGGAAAGGAGGGGAGATACCAAGTGAAGACACCTGAGAAGGAAGAAGACTCTCATCTTTATTCCTGGTTATGAAAGATGAAAATAGTCCATTTAGAGATGCAATAAGTAATCCAAGGGGAAAGGGAATAAAGAAAAAGACTATATTCTTGGAGAAGTTGAAGATGTATATAAGTTTATCAAGGTTGTAGAATATCCTTTACAATTAGGAAATAAGTACAAAGTATTTTTTTTAAAAATAGAGGTTCAGACTACATAGCCAGAAAAATCCCAACATATGCATGTGCAATGGTTGAAACATGTCTCACATTAGAAACCTAATGCCACCTGCTTCTACTGATAAAATTACTAAGAAGGTTTAACCAGAGCTTAGCTCCCAGCACTGAGGGTGGAGGAAGTTAGAAGGGTTTGTTCAGAGTGGGGAACCAGGAATGGCAGGCATATATTGCCGGGTGGTGAAATGGCACCATGTGCTTCCACATGTGCTTCGTTATGGTGTGCGGAATCATGTGATCACAGGGGTTTTCTAGTTCTTTAACTATGTTCCATATATTATTTATTTCTTGACTTTCTTCCAGGCCTGGGATACACGGCAACCTATACACAGTGGCATGAAAGCTATGGTTTCCTATGGAATCCTACACAATCAACTAGAGTAAACCCACTGTATCAATGCAATTTATATAAGCAATCAACAGTTAATTGAATGGGCCTACTCTAGTTGGCTCTAACCGTAAGATTTATGCAAGTATATAATAAATATAAATTACAGTTTAATTCAATCCATTAATTCATGCTAGCATCCACTGAAATGTTTTTAAAAGACCAAATTAATTAAACTGTTAAAAATCCAGCATTTCAGTTAGTTAATGAAGGCTTGCCTGAATAAAACGATTTTGTCTGCTGAGGGAAGGACAAGAAGAAGAGGGCCAACTTGGACACATTATTGTCAAGGAGCAGCCAACAAAAAGGTCCCCCCATGCATCATCGCCCTGCCCCCTCGCACTGCTGCCCCCCCCGCTCACCCCAAACTACACCATTGGTTTCCAAGCATTCTTCAAAGACAGCTTCATTTAGAGCATGTTGACAGTGATCCAAGTGGACTGTAACTTTCTCACCATGGCTGGACCACATATCTCCAGGAATGTGCCTAGCTAAAGTACTAGCTACAAATGCACTCCTGACCACTGCTGAAACCTGAGAATCTGGTTCAGGGATAAATCCAGAGGGCTGTTATGTTTCCTCTTCAAGGGTAACATATCCCGTCTAGCACAAGTTGAATCCCTATTCCCTGGTCTACTTTCTATCAGACGAGAAACACCTTTGTGTTACACTTCAATTTTTTTATTCTCATCCACTTGATTGCCAATACCAGACAGAGTATTGATGGCTAACCATGAAATAATGAAACCAGACCCCCAAAAAGCCCTATTCCCATGTGAAACCCCTATTCCTAGATTAGTCTTAAGGGTAATCTTCTTCTTTCCCCACCCGCTGGGATGCAGGGCCCTAAAGAGGAAGCTCCAGAGACCAACCCTACATCAAAAGGGGGTGCCAGAAGGTGATCACCAAAGTCCACCCCCCACCTGCCAGATGTAAACGAGGCCCATCAAGTACACTGGGGGATATGGGGGAAAAGGAGAGATTCCTATCTGGACCCAAAGCAACCATAGAAACTCACACTGCATTGAGGGCAGTAGGTGGGTCAAGATAATGATCTGAGAAGAATACATGCAGAGGCAACCTGGAATAAATAGTATTTGCCCCACCCCATCATATGTTATGATCTGGCATGAAGCACCAATCACATATTACACCCTTAGGCCATTTCCGCACTAGCCTGTCATAGTGCTATTATTCCACTTTCGATATCCTATGGAATCCTAGGCTTTGCAGTTTAGGGAGGGGCCTTAGTCTACCTCATGGCAACTCTCAAAGGCTTACTCTCCCCTGTGGTGACAGTTGCTGCACAGGTCCAGGTAAGAATTTAGAACTAAAATAGCAGAAAATACATAAAACACGTTATGACAATTGCCATAATAGAAACCTTGACAGGAAAGCTTGTGTTTATGTTGCATTCTACATAATATGCACAGGGAAAGCTGCTTCGTTGACTGTGTAGCTGATGACATCAAATCTCAGCTACTTTGAATCTGCTGTGTCTGGGAACCTACACCACTGTTAGCCAACAAAGGCATATAATATCCTTTATTTAAGGAGTCTGACTCCTAAAGCTTACTTTTAAATTTTTTTTTTTTTTTAATTTTGAAATCCTAGTGACTAACTACCACAGCAGTCAGAAGCAGTTTGACATATGAAATGCCTCAAGCAAGGTAAAACGCAAACCTGTCTCCGACATGAAAATATCAGCAGGGATTATGTAGAACTCAACTTGACAGCTTTCTAACAGAGACTATGGCCGCTCAGAGTGACCTGTTAATCTAATGGATTTTCTTGAGGGCGAGATAACCTGTGTGCAAAATACACAAGCCTGCACAATATATACACTTCACAAGGAGCAGAGAGAAAAAGCATAGGAGGCTTCAGTGGTAGAGTCTCAGCTGAGGTTTTTGAGAATGGTTGTAGCTAATATTGGCCATGTAATAAAATAAGCTTGGTAGAAGATAGCACTATGTGTTCCTTAAGGAATCACACAAAGTGACACTTCATCATTAATATGATAAGCTGAGGAGGAACTGCATTGATCACTCCATCTTTTCTGACCAAATACAATTTGGTGTCAGTTTTTTTTAAAACCTGGTATACC
This sequence comes from Ctenosaura bakeri, assembly GCA_948474755.1. Classification (NCBI taxonomy): domain Eukaryota; kingdom Metazoa; phylum Chordata; class Lepidosauria; order Squamata; family Iguanidae; genus Ctenosaura; species Ctenosaura bakeri. The sequence goes on from CAOLHI010000938.1 coordinate 389,711, forward strand.
CCCTAAATTGAGACTCCAGTTTTGCAAATATCAACATCTGCTCTGTACCAGCTTGGGCACCTGCAGTTTTCACTCAAGGTAACAGACTGATCTCTGTTACAGTTAGCCTTGTGTCTTTATAAACAGAATCAGGCCACCTGCTTCTGCATCTTAGTATGCATGGGTAGGTGTCACAGGCTACTTGTACATTTCTCAGTGATCCATTCTCTATTTCTGAGGCCCTTTCCACTCCACCCTCCCAACATGCCACAAGGATGGGGGAAGGATGGGACCATGATGATGCTTATGCCTGACAACGTCACGGTCCAGTCCTTCTCCTGTTCCCAGGTAGCACAACTGTGCCACAGATCATTGACAGGTTTTTCTCATCAATGACCAGCAATCGTGCCATTGTCCCGCCATGTTCCTGCACTTACCTTGTCTGCAGAGGCCCTGGAAGCACACTGGCTGCACTTCCTGCCTCAGCACAGCATGGGACAGTACCCTGTGGCAGGAAGAGGTATGGCCATCATGCTTCCTGGATCCTGGAGGCAGCTGTGCAGAGGGGAGAGCTCCTGTTGTGTTCCCATCCCACCAGGGCTGATGCCAGGACCCAACACTGAATGTCTCTGCGATCAGGTGCAGAAAAGGCCTGTGTTTAGCTGTAGCCCTCATAGCCATAACATCTACCTAATATTTAGAATTCCGCCTCCCCATCCCTGCTCTTTGTACTATCTAGACTCTGAAGAACTCAGAAGTTCTCACAAGAGGAGAACTCATTTCTTGCATCTTTAGCTGATCCCAATACAAGTTTTCCCAACAGTGACAGATAAACATGGCTACTTTATCTTTTGCTTATTTAAAATCCTCAGTGTCTGTGCCTGGCTGTTAATGATATGTTTCTCTGTCAGGCCACCTGGTCCCTGGCAGAGTTGCCATCTCCTTGGCTTGGGACCTGAGGAGGGAGGCTGTGGGGTGGAGCAGAGCAGCAGCAGTGCTTCCTGCAACTTGAGCCACCCTCAGTAGCAGTGCATCATCAAGCATAGGAGCACAACTTCTGTGCTTGCCCTAAGCTCTGTTTATGACAGATACCCTACTGGAAGAGATGTAGGGCCATCTGCAGAGACTGAAAATTCATCCATACTCTTGGAACTTAAGATGGTTCCTTTAATCAAAACTGTGGCAAGAATTACAAAATTGCAAGAAAGAAGACTCCAGCTAAACATTAGGAGGAACTTTCTGGCAGTAAGAGCTGTTCCAACAGTGGAACAGAATATCTTCTAAGATGATGGGTTCTTCTTTGGAGGCTTTCAAACAGAGGCTGGATGGGATGAAGCATTGGCCAGCAGTTAACTAGCTAATCCTTGGGGTATTTTCCAACTCTACAGTTCCAAAATTATGTGATTTTTTTTTAAACCCTACATGTCAATGATGAGCCAAACAATCATACATCTCAGTTTTCATATAGAGTTAGAGCTCTTGCTATGGACCAAACACTATTTGAGTATTTTTTTGTTAAATATCCAAATCTAATTTATTAGGACACCCACACACTGTTCAGAATCAGTAGAAGTGGTAACAACCTGCTAAAATACACTCCCACTTCACAATGTTCCAGGCAGGCTGTCATCTCAAAAATCAGTTGTGGTGGAGTCCAACATTATTTCCAACAGCAAAATCACTAGAAAAGTGTGAAAGGAGATGTAGTTGTAGACATTTCATGTTGTGAGATTGCTTTTCCCACTCTAGTCCAGGGCTCTGTATCTTTAAAAGTTCTATGATGACAAGCAAAAATGGAATGAGAATTTTAACCTATTGTGGATATACAGTTAGACCTCCACATTCACTAGGGTAAAAGGCGCTGGACCCTTGCAAAAGCGTAAGAATCACAAAAATTAAAATGTGTGTGCATCTGTGGGAAGGGAGATGACACATGTCAGGGAGAATGGGCACCTAGAGTCCAAACCAGGTCATAGAAAGGAGAGGGGAAAGGAGGTGGATCAGCTTTGTGGCCCTATACTTCCTTTGTCTTGCCCTTCTCCTTCCTTGGGTGTTGGAAGGTATTGGGGAGATGGTTTCTAGTGCTGAGAAAGAAGGCTGCAAGTCATCCTTAGATGGCCAGCAGATGGTGGTGAAGGAGGAGGAAGACCAGAGGAGGGGTTTTAAAGACTGATGCAGCCTGATCAGAGCCACTGAGAGGGAAGGTGGGGGGCAGGGGCTGGAGAAACTCACAAATAATCAAACCCATGAAAGTTAAAATCGAAAGTATTGAGGACAGACTGTAGTGATGGAATACATCTACTAACTGAATTTTTATCTGGTATGAAAGAACTACCTGGAAGCAAAGGTGGTAGCTATTCTGCAAGGAGGAAAAGGTGGTGGAGCCCCTGCATGTTTATGCCTGGTTCTAAAAACTCTCCCACACATAAAGATCATTCTAGAAGTCCTTTTTACTATTGCTATAACCTGTGAATGCAATCATGAATTGCAAATAAGGTTGCATATTCACATCTTTACCTGAAAACAGATCTATATTCATTCAATGCCTACATCAGAATGACTCAGGGAAATGATAACAATACACTTAACGGAGAACAATATACTGCCCTCTAGTGGCCCATCTAACACAGAGACATACACAATAGATTAAACCAGTGACACACAATTGATATGATTATGCAGTTCACAAGCAAGATCTCAGTCAAAATGTTGTGCTGTGGAGGGCTGCAGACTACCATTTAGGATTTCAGTCACTCCGTTCTGTCTCAGCCCTCTCCCCCATTTTATGCCTCCCTGCCCCAGAGCTAGTTACCATTTGGTGGCCATTGAACCCACTCATTGTATTATTTGCCATTTCCTTCTAATAGGATTTTATAGTTCTGCAAAGCGAGGTGCTTCCCAAAATGTGCTGATTCCTCCTGCTTGAATTGTGTGATGTTATAGTGTGGCAACATAAGGAATGGCACAGTTTGAACATTGGAAAAGATTGGGAGGACTGACCTAACTTGAAACTCTTTTTTCCTCTTCTTCTTCTTTTAATTGAAATGAATTTATTTACATTCAAAAAGTATCTCTGTTACATACAATAATGTTCCAGTATAAAAAAGGCAGGAAAATAAAAACATGAAAGGAAGAAAAATAACAACGTTAGTTGTAATGTTCTATAAAAGCTGACCAAATATCCAAATATAAGTTCATTTATAAATGTCATCTGTACATCATTCTTTCATATGTCACAAGCATTGTTAGATCTTCTATCCATTGGAACACAAGTAGAGAAAAAAATTCTTTCCAGTAACGAAATATCAATCTTCTAGCAGTCAAAAGGATGTGAGAAATCCACTTCTGTTGGCCATTTGTTAATTTCTGAGAAACAGGGAAATAAATCAAAAGAACATGCATGTCCCTGAATACCAAAACCAAATTTATTTGTGCAAGTTCTTTTTCCCAAAATGTACCTATTATGGGACTGCTCCAAAACATGTGCACAAAGGAAGCATTAGCAATATAGTATCTCCAACAGTTTGCTGATTTAGAAAGCACTTTCTTGAAAAGATGCTGATGACAGCCAATATAGCCAAATGAGCAATTTTTGCTGTATAATAGTTGAAAATCTACAGCCATACTAGTTATAGAAGCTAAAACCACTGGTCACTGATTAGTCAGTACAGGGTATCCCAATTCTCTATTCCATTCTTGCTGTAAACTTGCAAGTCATATTTATTTATAGATAGCAGAAAATTACACACACACACACACACATTGTTGGTTGGGATACTTAGTTGACCCCAATTAATGCTCATAATATTAAGAGAACCTTGGATGCACTTAAAGCTGCAGGGCCAAATCTGGATTGTTACAAAAGTTTCAGCTGTAGATATTTTTATTTAGCTGATAGAGGTGGGCCATTTCTGCACTGCACTGTTGTAGTGCTATTATTCCAGTTTCAACATCCTATGGAATCCTGGGGTTTGCAGTTTAGGAAGGGGCCTCAAAGGCAGATTATTTGGGTAACCTGGATCCAAATCACATGGGGCTTTAAAAATAACAACCAACATTGTATACCTTGCCTAGAAACTAACTGGCAGCCATTTGAGTTTTTTCTTTAGATACAATATGTTCGCCCCTAAATGCACCAGTAATCTGGTTGCCATGTTTTGCACTTATTGACATCTCCAGATTTGGTACAGAGGTAGCCCAGTGTACAGTGTATTGCAGAAATCCGGCCTTAAGGTTACCAGTGCATGCATTTCTATCTTTAGGCCCTCTAGCTCTAGGAAGGGACACAGTTGGCACAGCTGAAGCTGATAGTAAGCTCCTCGACATTGTATCTATCTCGGCTGTCATTTGGAGTGATCGATCCAGAAGCACCCCTAAGCTGTGAACATAGTTTTTCAGGGGGAGTGTAACACTGTCCAGGACTGGTTGTCACACCTCCAACCCCATGTTAGGGTCTTTAACAGTAAGCATGTCTGTTTCGTACAGATTCAGTTTCAGTTTGTTTTTCCTTATCCAGTCCATTAGCCCCACCAAGAATTAAATCAGAGGAGACACATTATCCTTAGTTGATGCTATTTCTGAAGACATGGAGAAATAGAGATAATCTCTCCCAGTGGTTTCATATAAAAGTTAAACAGCCTTGGGTATAGAATGGTGCTTTGTGGCATGCCATATAACAGCTTCTTTTTGAGGAGCAGCTATCCCCAAGCACCACCATCTGGAACTTACCCAAGAAACAGGACCAGAACCACTGAAGTACTGTGCTGACAACTCCCAAACCCCATTCCAGAGGGATATAATGGTTGATACTGAATGCTGCTGAGAGGTCCAAAATCACCAACAGGGACATACTCCCTCCTCAATGCTCGAGTGAAGATCATCCACTAAGGCAACCATAGAAGTCGTAATTCCATATCCTGCTCTGAAGCCAGTTTGAAATCAGTCTAGAAAATCCATATAATCCAAGACTTCATGGAGGTGGAAGGCAACTCCTCCCTCAATCACTGGTCTATAGTTGTTAAAATCCAGAGGGTCCAGGGAGAGCTTTCTACAAAGAGGTCATACCACTGCCTCTTTTAAACAAGGTGGAAAACGTCTCTCCCTGAGAAATGTAAGACAAAAAAGGATGAGACAAGCAGTTGTTGCACATAACCAGTCCAGAGGTCAAGAATATGAAGAAACACAGGAACAGGAAGAGCATGGCCAGTTGAAGAGTTTAAATGCTCCCAGCTGCTGGGAGATGCCTCTGGATGTCACGTGATTCATCAGCCAGCATCTTCTATTTAACTAACAGTTCCTATGAAGCTTTTCCTCATCTCTTTGATACTATCTCTTCAGTGTCTGTCAAGTCCTACTGAGACGGAAGCTCCTCAGCTGCTTCAGTCATCAGTTTCGGGGGAGGCGTGTGGAGAGAGAAACTCGTTGCAATCCAACTTCTTTGTATCAAATTCTTTGCATTCCAGGGGATGAGTTATGGCAACATTTTTTTTAAAAAACCCATCCCTCTCCAACCCCTTAGAACCTGCATCTCTTCTCACATACCTTCTTTCCCCTTCATTTCTCCTTCAAAAGGATGTCATGAAGTGATGTAACTTCATTTCCAATCACCATTTTGAAGGAGAAAGAAGGGAAAGCAAGGTTGTTGGCACATTGGGGTATGGAATGCAGACTAGGGCAGATCAGGGTACAAATTTGGCCCCTGGATCTCATGTCTACCCCTTTTTTACATAAAAAGGGAAAAACAAGAACTACTACTACTACTACTACTCTTCTTCTTCTTCTTCTTCTTCTTCTTCTTCTTCTACTACTACTACAACCCACCTCCTCTACTTCAGTTCTTTAAAACCAGTTTGAGGGACATCCTTTTGCGAATTAAACTTTTCATACAGTGGAAATGAGTATTATCACTTGCTACCATTTAAAAGCTTTGTCAAATGCCTAGCTGTAATGCTTGCCTGAAAGTTTACCAGACCTCAATAAAAACATATTTTAATTCCACTTTGTATTATCTTCATGACTAGATGGATGATCTCAATCCCCTTTCCCCATGACTGGAAGCTGTTGTCTGAGAAAATGTTGACCAACTCCAAGAATCTGCCGTTGCTCTCTTTTAAAGTTATCTGTACTTTGACCAGATGTTCAAGCTTGTATAAAGTTCAAAGATGCATAGCATATATACTCAAACTTCTTGCAAAAGCTGCTGCCCTGTAAAAAGAAACAAATAGTTCCAGATGTCAACACCTGTCCGTCTGGATACAGTGCCTGTTTTTTGTTTTGGTTTTTCAAACCTGCAAGGAACTTGGAACATATGGTGCGGCCTGTTGTTCTACTGCATTTTTGTCCAACAACAAGTATAATGAATGGAGATGCCAGTGGAAGAGTCAGTAGGAGACAAAGTCAAACACCACATCCTACCCTGATGCCTCAGTAACTTTAAGAAGACAGTCACCGTCTCCAGGTAACAGCAGGTAACAACAGCAGGTAAGAAAGAATCCTTTCTCTCACTGACTGAAGCCAGTCAAATTAAACAGAAAAAGCAGAGCCTTCTGGAGTTCCAGATGACAGACCAAAGATTATTCCTGCTCTTGCCTAAATTCATATGCTTATGGACTGCTGGCCTTACTTGGCAACCAAAACTAAGTGTCATGTTAATCAGTAGCTTGTGGCAAATACAAGACAAACCTGAACCAAAATGCATTGTGCTATGGAAAGGGTGGAAGAGGAATCCAGCTTATTGACATTGAGCTATGGAAAAGATGGAATTGATTAGAAAGGAGCCTCATCCGATTGTCAGTATTATGCCATGTCCAGTAGTTTATCACTATCTTGGAAAGGAGATATATTCACCAAGAAACAATGGCTGCTTCTCCTTGTAGGGGAGTTAGAAATGTGTAAGTATTATAATTACGGTGCTATGCAGTGATTTCTATCCCAGTCCCCTCCTCATCCCCACTTATTGGACAGCAACCACTGCAATCAATGGGGATCTATTCTCCTGTCACTCAGGATGCAGCTGACAGTCCCACCTCTCTTGTGAGTGATCTCCAACACAACAGGCAGAAGCAGGATCCTTCTTGCAATTTCCCCTCATTCCAGAGATTACCTGTGCGATGTGGGGGTTTGAGGGAGTATCAGCCAGCAGCTTCTCAAATGATAGGGAAACAGATCTCCATCAGTCATTGTGGCTGCTGCCCATAAAGTGGGAGTGGGGGACTTTCATTGTCCCTAGAGATTGTGAATATGAAACATCCACGAGTGTGCAGTTGTAGATTCTACCTTCCTAACTGCCCAACAGGATTCTAGCCCTTAGTTTTAAGCGGGATGGAGTTTTGCGAGTTAGATAGATGCCCTTGGCACTGGTACAAGTTTGGAGGAACTTATCTGAAGTTGAGAAGGTTCAGGCAGCCTTCCTCAGGTGCCCTTTTTCCATCATGTTGGTGAGAGTTGCAGTCAAGCACATCTAGAAACTATCAGATTAGGGGATGCAGGGCTAGGTCACAGAAACATTCACACTTAGTAACCACAACCTAATTTTATTGAAATCTATTAAAATCAAAGCCAGTGTTTTCAAGTCAACTTTAAAGGGACTATACTTTGTTTGCAAGTAAGTTGTCATTTAAAATATGTGTTATCATGATCCAAAGTAAGGTTATATTTATTAGGGTGAATCAAGACATCAACAAATTATGAGCAAGTTAAATGCATTTAATGTTTTTAAGATAAAGATAGAACTCCAGAGTACACATTTTCTTTCTCCTCATCAACTGTGCAGGATTGATGGAGGAGGAGGGGGAGGGATGCAAATAGTTTTAAAAGCACATTCATAGTTCATTATGAATATATTAAAACAGAGCTGTTATCTCATGCTTGGTGTTTGGTTCCATAATTTTTTTGCAGATTTTTGACTTGGCCAATATTATGACAAGTGTGGCATGCTATAAACCAATAGAGGGCACTGTAACATTTTAAAAGATTAACAGTCTCTAAAGGGGATGCAGTTTTCTTTTGGCAACTTTACAGAACAGATTGCTGACAAAAGAACAGGTTTGTGCTGACATTTCTTCTTGAGTCTGCTGTATAATATCATAGAAGTCTGTTTGTTGCACTCTGTCAGATAGAAATTAAGAACTGAAGTCACAGGGGAGACTGGGAAATGCTAAATAGGTAATGCAATATTGCTTATTAGTTTGTCATTTGCAATGTAGATAGGCCACTCGCAAACTGCCCTGAATTGCATGTTTGTTTATGTAAGGTGTCTTCTAATGCCTTAAATAAATGTCTTAAATAAATAAATAAATTTCTCAGCTGTTACATTTTCCAGGCTATGCTAAGTGAATGAAAGGAGATTCATGAAAAGAAAGCTTCTTGTCATGTTTATTTAATTCATGTGTGTTGACCTAGAATAATATTTTCTCCACTTTTGGTCTTCCAAACCTCTCCTCTACCTGAGATACATTGATGACATCTGTTATATCTGGACTCATAGGCTGGGGACACTTGAGAAGTTCCAAAAGGACTTAATTTTCATCCTGTCATCAACTCAAGTCTATACCATAACAGGTTCAGATTCTCAGTTCTGCTATGAAACTACACAGTGGATGTATGAGCAGCTATAAAGTGGATATATGAGCACCACCTGTCATCAGAAATTTAATGGTTGCTACATTCTTGCCTGCTTCCAGCTTCCATTCAGATCATACCACAAAATCTGCTATCTACAGCAAAGCCCTACCGCACAGCCCTAAATGTTCAAAATCATCAGATAGTGATTCACAGATTAGGGATTTACACCAGACATTTCCTAAAAAGCAGTGCACACCCAATGATGTGCAGACTGACAAGGCCATGATAACTCAAGAATAATTTACTGTAGGATAGCAAACAAGAGAACCGAAAAGACAGAACATCATTTGTTGACACCTGTAATACTTCAAACTCACCACAGATGTTTCATTGATGGGGTCCAATCCATCCTAGACAAATGATGCCCTCTTTTCACAAGCTTTGTTTACTGACAACTTCCACAGTGTAAGAGCATTTTCAAATGAGTAAAAGTCCTAGGTCTTGTTCCTGCAAAAATACATTTTATTTTGGAGACCCATATGCTGTTTTCTACATCCCAATATACTTCCTTGGAAATCCTAGCATTACCAAGGATTTTTTCATTCACAGGTTTATTAAATTAACCCAGTATCTCTACTTGACTGTCTGTTTTATCCTGGAACTAGCTAAGATGACTGCCTTCAGTAAACATGGCTATCGTTTCCTGGATGAAGATTCAACAGAGATCAAGCAAGGGAAAGAGGAATGTTTGCACCAAAACAAAATTCTACTAATATTTAACTAGCGTAATATTGCTGAAACACTTTAGTACATTGACTATAACTCCTGAATAATAATAAAGAAAGCTCAGTGGAAATTGGGGAAAATCAGTTTCTTAAGTGGTGCATGAGTCTAGATGTGACATGTGATCAGTGGGTAGGGGAACAGGAAGAACACAAGGGAGGGGAGAGTGAGGAAAACACTGGATATTTTGAGAAAGAGTTTGGATACAAGCATGGGAATATGCAGGGAAAATCAAAATAAAAACACACTGGAGACTCTCAATATTTCTAGAGATTTCCCCCCTACTTCTGGATGAGCCTTTGAACAGCTGCTCTCCAAGAACAACTCCACAGGGATATGAATGTAGGGGCCAGATATTGCAGCAATTTCAGATACAAACTCTGCCCCCATATCTACTCTAGTGACACCATCATTGTACCAAACAATGCCACTTCCAACAACAGTGTTTCAGTCACCTGATTTTTTTTCCATGTGATATAATAGCCTTCTCCATTACATATAGGGCAGGTGGGGTAGAATCTGTGTAAGAGAATGGTCTAACATCTGAAATGAAAATATTGAAAAATTAGTAGGGGGACACGTCAACCTGCCAGCTTGCTCTGTCATAGACCTTAAAGTAAATAAATTCAAAGTGAGGGAGACTGTTGAATTTCAGTTCAGCAAGAGGTTTCAGTCCAATAAGGTTTGGATCATGAAAATGGTTTCTTATTACACTGTGGTTCAAGATCCTACATTGTCCAGTGTAGCATATGAGTTCCACAAGGGGAATGCTGCTACAGCTGCCCACTCACCCAGGACTCATTGTTTTGCTCTGTTACCATTCCCTGAATGGCCATCCTATAGCTAACAAAGAATGGGGAAGGGGATCAGGATCAGAGAATCATCTGGCTATGGCCCATAGCCAAATTCAGACCAATGACTTCATCCACTGAGATCCCTTGAAGACCTTCCAGAGGCTTTATGGGATGATATCAGTGTATATAGTATATACTGGATATAGTAATGAGATTCTGGATAATATGTTATTTGATGAAATGTTCCTTGTAATTACAAAGCTTACGCTATATTATTTCTGTTGGTCTGCAGGGTAACACAGGACCCTTTGTTGTTTCTTCTGCCATGGACGATCATGGATAGTCTTCTAGAAACACTTCTAATTCAGGCTGTCTAGATGGCATTGGACATGTACATATGAAACAAGATTTAAAAACAGACATAATCCAGTCAAACACTAAAATCCAAAACTAGCACACAGAAGTAAGACCAATGCCAATTACAAATAAATGCATTGATGAATAAATGTTTGTTCCTATACCAGAATATTTCCTCTTCTAGCAACTGCCTGTACACATGGTCCCAGCAAAGGAGAAGACCTCCTGGATAATGTGGGATGGGGCATAGAGAAGTGCAGGAAAACTGCAAGTTTTGGATACCTTCCTCGTCTCTCCTGTGTCAGCCCTCCTTCCCTATTTTATATTGTTCAGGAGGGTCCCCTGTTTCTCAAGGAGAATCTTTTTAGAACACATGGGAGGTCAAAAGGTGGAGAAAAGAATGAGAAATGTTCCTTCATGTTTTCTTACCTTAGGATCCAAGCCAAAAACACCAGTGAATTTTTAATTGCATCACTAAATGATTTGTCTGGTCTGTTCTTCAGATAGTTTAGTATACAAACTCTCCTCTTTAATTGGGTGTTGTAACAGTTACTTTTTATCAAGAACTTCAAGATTGCAATCTTGGAGACATTACTTTTTTGGATTTCACTTTCTAGAATCCCTCAACCTACATAGGGGATTCTGAGAGTTGTAGCCACTCCAGAAATAACTTTCCCAAGCTTTGGCTTGAGGTGCTGGAATAAGTGTGTGTGTGAAAGTGGTTACATGATAGCACAGACCCAGCTCAGACTATTTATCAAATAAGTGCAGCATTGTTGTTGTGTGCCTTCAAGTCATTTCCAACTTAGGGCGACCCTAAGGTGACCGTATCATAGAGTTTTCTGGGGGCTGTGTGACATAGCCAGGGTCACCCAGTGGGTTTCCACAGCTGAGCAGAGAATTTAAGTCCTGGTCTCCAGGGTTGTAGACAAGTGCTCAAACTACTACACCACACTAGCTTTCAAGTGCAGTATAGTCTTCTCTTATTGGTTGTAGCTCTCCAAAAGTGTTTCTCATCATATCTCATCAGCTGAAGATGGCAGGTATTGAAACAGGGACCTTCAACATAGAAAGACTATACTCTACAGCTGGTACATAGTCCATTATGAATGACGTTCAACATTATCTTATAGGAAAGGCAACTGTTTGGATGAGGTCCTACTCTATAGCATATTTAGCTTAATAGTTAATCCTGCCAGTTGATTATGCTCAATATAACTTCAAATTTATGGACAGGAATGCTGCAGAGGCTTAGACTTCTTTTCTTTTCTTGCAGTAATGGAAGTGCAGATGCTCATTTTCCAAAAAGATTTTTCATTAAGGAAATGCCTCCTGAAAATGCTCAATGAAGTTCAGACTATTTAGCATTCTTGTAAAAGAAAACTTTCTTTCGCCTAATCATAACGAGACTTGTGTTTTCTTTGCCTATAAATACCTGTAGGAAAAGCATTCTTAACAATACTTGGCAAACTTACAGTTTGCTTTTCATCACGGGTTAACCAAATTTACATACCTTTAATATGAAGGTCTTCCAAGATTAATAAACATTAAATCTCACTATGAAAGGCAACTGTCTTTATTTGATGCACATGCTTAAATGAGTCACAGGAAGGTGAAGATTTAAATGGAATGTAAGCATCTGGAAAGCAATTAAGGGTTATTTTTCATGTTGACTTCCCAAGTCTGGTTTTGTTACTCTCTACTACCCCGAGTACACAAACTTTCAGGGTTGCTTAAGAAACCAGAGACAGGACTGGGGGAATTCTGCAACTCCAATAGTTTTGACCAAGTTTTTTATGTTTGAAATTATTTATTTATTTACCTACTATTTATTTATTTAATATCCCATCTTTCTCCTGGTATGAGACCCAAGCTGGCTCACATCATATTAAAAGCTAAATCTATGTGACACAAAACTTTTTCTTAAAAAAAAATAAAAATGAAACAATTCTATCAAAAGCACTCAATTACAGCAATTTTTTTAAAAAAAAAACATTAAAATGATTTTAAAAATTCCACACCCTTTCAAAGGTCCTTCTACCACAATCAGTTAACAGCCAAAGGCCTGCCTAAATGAAAAGGTCTCTGCCTGCAAATGGAAAGAGAGCAGACAAGGGACCAATCAAACTTCCTGTGGGAGGGAATTTTACTACTTGAGAGCAGCCACCAGGAACGTTCTGGAATGTTCTGACTTGTTCTGACACAAAGTGTGGTCCATTATCAGAAAATGGAGCATCTGCTATTCCCCAGTGGGCAAAATGGTTCTTTGGCTTCATTATAATTGTCTCTGATTTATAGAATCATAGAATCATAGAGTTGGAAGAGACCCCAGGGGCCATTGAGTCTAACCCTCTGCTCTGCAGGAACACTCATCAAAGCATTCCCAACAGATGGCCATCCAGCCTGTGCTTAAAAACCTACAAAGAAGGCGACTCTACCACACTCCCAGGCACCATATTCCACTGCCAGGCAGCTCTGACTGTCAGGAAGTTCTTCCTGAGGTTCAGGTGGAATCTCCTTTCCTGCAGCCTGAATCCATTGTTCCTTGTCCTAGTCTCTGGAGGAGCGAAAAACAAGCCTGCTCCCTCCTCAACATGACATCCCTTCAAATATTTAAATATGGCTATCATGTCGACTCTTAACCTTCTCTTCTGCAAACTAAACATACCCAGCTCCCTAAGCTGCTCCTCATAGGGCATGGCCTCCAGACCCTTCATCATTTTGGCCGCCCTCCTCTGGCCATTGATCTAACTCTCAACAGTTAGGTGGGCAGTCTACTGTTATGAGATAGTCTTTTTCTTCTTATGTGAACAAATCTATTCTTTTTTTCCATAGGGGTTGGCACCTCATGTGGCTGTAAAGTCTTTGCTGTTGTTGTTGTTGTTGTTGTTGTTGTTGTTGTTGTCGTCATCGTCATCATCTTTCTCCATACTAGTTACCCATCTCACATTTTTCCTTGTATGCTTTCAATTGGACATTCATACCATCCCAGAATACATATTTCCTTGCTCTCTGGAGACAGCTGTCAATTCCCATATGTAACGAATGCACATTTTTCATTATGTCTGAGCACAGTGTTGCCAGAATGACAGCTCTATAGCCTCTAAAAATAATATCATCTTGTATGCTGAGCTCCTAGCTCACGGAAAAACAGTGTACTGCTTCAATAGGTAGTCCATGCTTTACTTCAGGATAATATGCTTAATCATCTGAAGGTGTCTGTGCTGAGCCGGACTTTCCTGTATTGCCTGTTAGTGGGGCCAAGAACTTGGTAAGTACCACAGCATATTTATTAATTCTATGTCTTTCTCTACTGAGGATCATGCCCTGGGTAACTTGCGCTCCACAAACGCCACTCAAAGTTAATTAACAGTGTTTATTTGTAGCAAACAACCTAGTCTGAAGTTAATGAGACTACTGCATCCATGGTGGCTACAGGTTTTATACCTTTCAGCTACAAATTTAGATGCACAGAGCTGTGATTGGAGAGGATCATAAATCCAACATCATTCCATTATTCTAGATGTTTCCCAGACTCAGTTGTTTTCCTATCTTTTATCCTTGAGGCTGGAACATGTTTCCTGCCTCCTTATCTCTGAGCATTTCCAGTTCTCACAAAACACCTTTTGGTACTTTCATTTCCCCTTCTGATTTTTCCCCTCATCTTTCCCCCCTCTACATGCTCCAAACAGATACATACCATATTTGCTGGCAAATAAGATGCACCTATGTATAAGACACACACCATTTATACACTGGAAAACACTATTTGCCAATGTATACTACACACCAGCGTATAAGTCACATCTTATTTTCAAACAGTATTTTTTGGGGGGGAAAAGTGAGTGCCAGCAAATACAGTAGTTGCAATCGACAATTGGCATTCAGTACTTGGTAGCGCTCTAGCTAACTCTAGCTATGCCTAAGCTGGCTACCCTGTCTATTCTAATACACATCCAGCAGATACCTTATGACAGGAGCCATGCATCCTGACACTGTGCCATTTTCACAGGGTGTTGTGAGATAAGCTCTGCTCAAAGTGTCTGTCAGTAGAATATCTTCACCTGCATGTTATGCACACCATAATTTTGTAGCTGCATCAATACATGTTGAAGTCTCATTGAGGCACTCAACAATGGCTTTCGTATAATGGTTTCCAGTGCCTTATGGTTTGATTGGACATGCACAGTCTGACCAAATGTGAATTGATGGAAACATTCTATTCCAAACAGTATAGCCAAGAGTTTTTTCTCAATCTGTGCATAACCTCTTCCAGTTTTGAAACTGGTCATCTTGAAAATGCAATAGACTGCTATAGTAAGGCAACTCCTAGCTCTGGCTCAGATGCATCACATTGTAATACTAACTGTTCACCCAAACTGTAGCGCTTTAGTATGGGACTCATGGATATTGTGTCCTTAGTCTTCTCAAATGTCTGCCGATCACTTTCTGACCATTCAACATCTTTATGTGCCAGCTGTGGGAGTAGCTTGCATTGATCTGCTAGACCATTGTAGAACTTTGCCAAGTAGCTGGTCATTCCCAAAAATCTTTGTACATCCTTAACATCCACAGATCTTGGCATCATTGGAATGGCATCATTCTACTTTTCCAAGATCCAGTTCCAGGCCATCTGTTATCAACAAATGACCAACCCAAGGCACTTCCATTAGTTGCAGCCTGACTTTATCTGGGTTTAGTTTTCTATTTCTTTCTGTGCACCTCTCCAAAAAGATACCCAATTTTTTGAGATGATCTCTTACTGCTTCATTTTCAGTGTCTTCTTCTCCCATGATCAGTATGCCATCAACAATGCTTTTCAGGCCTGGCCATTGTCTAGCTCCTGAGTCAGTTTATGTTGAAATACTCCTGAGGTAGGGCCGATGACTATTGGCATTTGTAGCCAGCAATACCTGCCAAAAGCAGTTGCAAAGGTGGTCAGATAGCTTGACTCTTTGCCCAGCTATATGTGCCAGAGTCCATTCTTTACATCAAACATGGAGAAAATCTTAGCTCAGGATAGCTTACATACTACATCCTCAATGGCTGGTAGAGAAAAATGGCTGCATTTAAGTACTCTATTTAACAATACAGATGCACAACTTTCTTAAGGGTTTACAGATGACAGTTAGGCTGCTGATCCAAGCTGCACAATTATTTGTAAGAACCTATGCCTTTTGCTTGTAGACAGGTCAGTTCCTGCTTCAGTGGTTCTGCCAGTGTTATAGATACTCTTCTTCTAAGATTCTTCACTAGTTCCACAGTGGGGTCTGTCTCAAGATTCAGCTTCCGTGACAGCTGTCCTTCTTCCTGAAAAAATCCCAAAATTCTTTCAGTGTCTTCCCTTTTGTCCATGCAGTTGGTTTGCTCTGCTCACTTGTCTGTTCTTCATAAAATATATTTTTATGTTGTACTTGAATTAATTCCATAGCTTGCACTACTTTGCTCTCTAACAGCTCTCTAATATAACCAGCCTTCTTTGGTTGGAGGAATACGGTAATTTCTCCTCCTTTTCAAGATTTCTAATCCTTTTCTTGCTCCTCAGTGCCCGTCTGACATGCTGCTCTCAGGAATCTTTGTGGTTTGAAATGCCTGATAAATCAAACAGAGGCAGGCAGTAAAATTCAAAACAACAGAAGTATCTGTCATTTACCTTAAAATCTTATTTATTCATTGGGAAGGAAGTCCCATTGCACATATTTGTCCCAGTGGGACTTACTCACTTTGGGTAACTCATGGCATAATAGAATGTATGTATACTTCCAGCGTTTACATATTTGCTTCCAAAATTTGGCTTTCTTTGGTTTACTGCGTAGTTTGGTAGCCAAGGAATGGCCCATTACCATAATCTAATGGCAGAAATTATATATTGTTAAGAAAACACAACCAAGTCATGTGGCACTTTAAAAACTAATGGTTGGGTCCAGCCTTATTTATACTCATATTTAAACCTCTGAAATAAATATAACATGTCAGATATGATGATTTGGATGGGTCTACTCTAAGCATTACTAAGTATTTGGAATGCGACTGGATGTGAAGAACATTCTCAAAGAAAGCAAGACATTATATTATTTTTTTTAAAGTAAGTTGTAAGTTGATGGGCACTTATCAGTATAGCAAACCTCCATCTGGTTAAATATTTAACACTGACAGCTGACTATACAGGGTTGTTGTGAAGATAAAATGGGGAATAAATCAAACAATGAC
This sequence comes from Ctenosaura bakeri, assembly GCA_948474755.1. Lineage (NCBI taxonomy): Eukaryota > Metazoa > Chordata > Lepidosauria > Squamata > Iguanidae > Ctenosaura > Ctenosaura bakeri. Next base: position 406,396 of record CAOLHI010000938.1, read on the forward strand.
AATTGTATTAAATAAGAATGCAGTCCTACTTTATGTACTTAACAGAATAAAGTTCCAAATTAGTCATTATTCTCCCGTGTATACAACTGAAGTAATTGAAGCCAGATGATCTTTGTGTCTTCTTTTGTGCCTCTGGTCCAGAGCAAAGGCATAACATTATGCTCTGGAGATCTTTATTTCAGTGATGCCAGTAAGCAAGGAAACTGAATTCTCATACATGCATATTTGCTAGCACAACAGACAGTGGAATATCCAGCACTTTCCCTTTTTTTCTTTTTTCTTTTTTTTTTTTGAATGACCTCTTTCCCAAATTGTTCAGTGGCAACTTGATGGGCTTACTTTTCATTCACTACTGTACCATGATCTCAGATGCCCTCTGGGAAACATTTTTGTAATTTTGAAGAGCATAAAGGAGAAATAGGGTGAAACAGTTCCCTCAGTCAACCTTCAGTCAAACTCAGCTCATTGATGAGAAAGAATGTCTGAACAATTTTCTTGTGACAGTAAAACTATAAATTAGGATTGTTCAATGACCGTAAGAACTAAACTTGTTTAGAGATGTGGGGGTGGAATATTTTCCACAGAAAACAGAAAATTTTCTGGACATTTTTTCCAATGCTATAACTTTCCATGGAAAATTTCCACCTCTTTCTTTCTCTCTCTCAATATCTTTCTCTCTTTTCAGTTGTTCAGGCCGTTGTACTATATCAACTATGTTAGGATGGGCTAAATATAGGATATAAAGTTCTATTTACTCTTTTAAGGAGACAAGCATGGACAAACTGGAGTGCTTACATGAACAGATTAATAAGCAAACACACTGCTAACCTGGTTTCTGTTTCATAAAATCTGATCCTTCCTATTCAATAATAAGTACAAACAGGCAAGACAAAAATGTGGTAATTTGCCTGTGCCCACAGGCTCACTTCCATCCTGTAATGAAATAAGACATTCAGCTACTTGTACGGAATCAGAGTTTTTTCTCAACTTGAAATGGAACTATAAGAGTAAGGGAGTGAAGCTGAAGGTACTACAGTTATATATCAGCAAAAGAAATTTGAACTTATATAAGATATACCAAGTATAGCTCTCATTAGATATGAGTTCTAAAAAAATATATTTTCAGGGATTCTCATTTCTTGTAAAATACAAGGAAAATAAATACTGTTCTCTTTACATTATTATAAATATTCCAATAAAATGATTTCCACAAAACTTTCAATGTGTTTGAATATTATTTAAACCAAATGTGCTAAACTAGATAACATTATTTAGAGCGCTGGGAAATTTTCCCAAAAAAAATTCTGGAAAAAATTGCCAGTTCTGATTTTTCCATAAAACCCACATTATTGAATTCACTACTCAAGAAAATGGGCCAGTTTGGCTTTAGGCCACTTCAGAAACAAGCCCTTTCTACTCAGATCTCCAACCCACATCAAGATCAAAAGGTGTCTGACAGTGTCAGCCACTGATGGAGGCCACGTTTGAGTCAATGAAATGTAACCACTAGAAGCAGCTTCCATCTTTGTACATGAGACATGTGCACTGTGTTATACAATGTCTTTGGCCAGCTGAAGCCATGGCATGGTGATATTCTATTTTGCATCAGACACTATTCTGCTCTCCATCAATGGTATGGTGGTATACATTTTGAAAAGCAGGCAGTCACTTATAGATACAACTTCTAGGAAAGTACAAAAATGAAAACTCTTGTGTCTGTCCATATCAATAAACTAGTTTGACCTTACTAGGAGCAGATTTGCCCATGAACCCACCACTGTCACTCACCTGTCATAATGGCTCTGTTTTGTTTATTCAAGATCAATCCCCCCCTCAAATATTTTGCATCATGACAGTGAGAACTCGCAAGGACATATTGTTGCTGAGAAATCCATTTCCCCTGCAGATATTGTGAAGATCACAGCTGAGCTCAAAGGGAACAGAAAAGGCTAGAAGGCTAGCAGATGGCACCACCATTCCTGCTAAATTTTAAAAAAAATCCTGTCTTTTTTGACCCTACAAGCCCTGTCTCCACTACCAGTGTTCTCAGTAAGAAACTATCACATGCAAAAGGACTAGTGCATCATGCTGTGGCACTAATTCTTAGTGCTTTCTTTTATATTTGCTGTTTTGAAGTGGACTGGTTTGAAAAATATTCTTTTTCTGGAAAGCATTCTCTTTCAAAACTGTTGAGGCTCAGAAGAGGAAAGTGGGGTGTGAATTAAAATACACTGAGATAGTTAACAGCATTGGCTGACTGATATTTTCTGGCACGTAAACAGACAGCTCCCCAAAGGTGTGGTTCATTCATAGGGGATGGACCTGAAAGCTCAGGAAGTGACTCTGGCAGGAAGTTCGGGTGTGTCTTCCTGCCTGAGGGAGAAAGGAAAGCTTTCCTGCAGTGTTTGCCAGCATCAGCCTGGGAGTTGTCTTTCTGTGCAAGCTGTTTTTTGACAAATGTTAAGCTCCCAATTCCCAAAATGTCACAGTACACCTGAGTCTTAAAGGCAGCACACAACAGCTTACATGGAAAAATGTACTGTGTTATATGAGTGAGCTGTTCATCCTGCATTGCTTTTGAAGTTTTCAGCTCACAGGTGAAGGTCTGTATCTTTATGCATCTGTCTAACTCTAATTCTAAGGTTACTTGGCTTTTGGCTAAGAAGTACACTTTAGTCACACATGTGACCCCACCCATTAATTTCTCAAAAAAGAAAGAAAGAAAAAGAACATCTTTTCCAAAAGTTAAATTAATGGGATATTCTGACACATGATGTTGTGACAAGGAAGTCACCATAACCACATGAGAGAGTTCTGTTCATAACTCTGAGCAGATGCAATGCTGGTGAAGATTTGATTGATTGATTGAATGAATGCTGGCAGTACTACCATTAAATATTAATTCTTATGAATTCTAGCCCAGTGCTGCTCTAGCTGTCTGATGTGGGGAACATGCAGGTGGTTTTTTTTTAACCCTTATGTGTCAGGAATCAGCACAATATTTGTGCCCATTGACTACAGCAATTTCTTGTTTTCCTAGAAACTTCCTGCAGACTAACATCCTGGACCACCACTTTGACTTATTTTGCTTGAACCTCTGTTCAAACAGCCTCATCCCAATTTTCAGCTGAGCGAAACAGGGGGCTCACTTGGTTCAACCTCATAGGAGGAATGCTTATGTGCAATTGTTTGCTCTATCCGTGTCATTTCCCCATTCTAAGGTCAACCAGAGTTGCAACAGCAACAAGAAGCTCTCAAGACTTGTTAGAAAACTGCCCATTTCCCTCACCTTCCCAGAACAGACTGTCTTAATAGGTCCTCCCAACCTTGCAGAGCCTTCAAATTCTGTCAAGTATAAATTCCAGCAAGTAATATTCTCCATCTGATAACAGAACTACAGAGAGTTCTTCTACATCAAGATCACCATTGACCTATCCAACACAGAAGACTAAATCCAGGGTAAGTCCTGCAGCAGGAGTGGGGCCAGAAAGCACTTTGTGCTTTCTCACAAAGCTTATTTATTTATTATCCTGCCTTTCTCCCTGCCCGGATCCAAGGTGGCAAGGGTCTAAGTTACTCCTGGCAAAGTAGCCTTAAGAAAGTGTCGAAATCCTTCAGATCAGGAAGCAGTACCCAAGAGACCAGCTTGACTAGTTAAGAAAAGGATATTTTTGGCCATTGGGGTGGATAGAGGACAAACAGAAGCTCTGTTCTGTTTTGGGCACCCATCTTCAAATACAAGCACCCATACCTGGCAGACTGTGAGATTTGGTACCTAATGGAGGGAATGGAACCATGATAGACCACAACAACTCTACTTCCATACAAGTAAGGTCTCACCTGCTGCAGCTCAGATGAACCAGGTGAGAAGAACTAGGAGAAATTGGTTGTCCATGGATATCTTATTGGCCTGGCAGCTTAGGCAAATAAGATAGTGGACTTGGTAGTCTGTTGAATTGATGCCAAAATTTATTTTATGAGCAAGTGAAATATCTGAATTCATTTGGCTAATTTGGGACTTTTTTGAACCAGTGAGTCTCTTAAATAAGATGAACTCAGCATTTCAGGCTTATTTCTAAGTGTTTCTTTAGTTCTGCCTGTGTTTTGTACTTTGCCAGCAACTGCAGCTAAAGCAGAGCACTCATTCAGCATTCTGGCTCATGCTCACGAAAACCTCAGGTCAACTATGTGGCAAAAATATCTCAAAGATTTTGGGATTTTGGTCAATTAAAAAAAACCAACCTAAATTTTGATTGCATAATGGAAACACTTGCTTACAGAAAAATCAGTAAAACACTTTTAAATATGTTGTGGATACACAGACTGACAATTAATATTAAACTGGTTGTGTGCTTTCAAGTCATTTCTGATTTATGGCAATCCTAAGGCAAACCTATCATGCGGTTTCTGGGGCTGAAAGTGCGCAATGCACCCAAGGTCAGCCAGTGGGCTTCCATGGCTGAGCAGAGAATCCAACCCTGGTCTCCAGGGTTCACTAGTCTCCAAACCACTACACCAACCTGGCTCTCCAGTATTAAACTGCTTTCATTAATATATGAAATTACTACAAATAAGTAGTTTAATAATGTAGTAGTACTACAAATGTTTATTTTTACTTGGTGTGGAGAGCAGTGTTACCTTTTATAACCATATTGACTATGTTGTCTCAGAAATGTTTTCCATTTATTTTCAATATGTCCCACTCTACATAAAACCTAAGTGGGATTGTTGTTTTTTTAAATGAAAACTGGTTTTAAAAAAATATTTTTCCTGAGTGTTGAGAAACCTGAATGACAAGAATCCTGGACTGATAAAAATCTTTGCAGCTGGGGAATTATTCTGTGCAAAATTCACCTGTGGGGGATTTTACACAGAAAACAGCATTTTCTGCATAGGCAATAGCATGCAGGGAAGATATTTCTGCTCTAGTTGGGAATTTATGCTGCACAAAATTTGCAGCATAAGTTTGTTTTTCACAAAGATATCATTTTCTGCACTAGAAACAGCATTTTCAGTGCTCAAATTTCTGCAGAAAATGCTGCATTCCATACAGAAAAATGATATTTTCTGTGCAAAATGAGCACATGCAAATTTTGTACAGAACAAGTCTGGAACTGTAAATAGCCTAAATAAACTACAGTTTCCAAATATGTTCTAGCAACACAAAGAAAATTCCTAGAATTATTTGGTGTTTCTTTCAAGAGAAACATTAGTGAAGAAACATAATCTTAAACCTGAATCATTGTAGTTGACATTAGTTGAGAAGAAAGTGGGGGAGGGGGCAATCATGCCTATCACCCTTAGCCTATTGCTGATACCGTCACAGGAATGCATATAGTAGGGAAGGGGTGGAAAACTGCAGGGTCAATGGACAAATCTGGCCTGCCTGGATCCCAATTTGGTCACTTGCTCCCTTCCTCACTTGCCACTTTCAGATTATCTATCTTCCCACCACTTCCTCTAGATTAAAATGCTTCTCCAATGGTTTAGGCCCTTTCCACACGGTGTAGTCACTGCGTAACTGCGACAGTTTGAGAAGGCGTGCATCTGCACGATGTCATCACTATTAAGTTGATGTTAAGTTGCTGGCACACCTTTGCATGTTGTTGAAGCGTCGTAGTTGAGCAATGGAAAAAATGTGTTTTCACTCCCTGAGACAGCTTCTACTACGTTTCTACAACCACATGCAGAATCGTTGAAGCACATTCTTGCAGGAATGAGTGGGTTCAGGGTGTGCCTGGCTCAGCACACGTGACGTTGTGTCTATGTAGGGACGTCCTTCCCAAGATTTAAAAAAAAAAGGGATCCAATGAAATGGGCTGGCTGGCCATAGGCGGAGCAGCAGAGTGGTGATGCACATGGAACGAGAAAGCGGTTTTCACTGTCTCAAGCAGAGGATGCTGTAGAATGCTGCATCACAGAAATGTTGCAGAAGCGCAGTCATAAATTCTGCTCCTACAACACCATGAGGCGTTTCTGTCATCTTGTGCGGAAAGGCCCTTTGTTAATGGCAGTAACTTGGAATTTACAAGAAAAGAGATTCCACCCAAACATCAGGAAGCACTTCTTGATGTAAGAGCTGTTTGATAGTGAAATAGTACACCTCAGAGGGTGGTGGAATCTCCTTTGGAAGTTATTAAATAGACCTGGAAGGACATCTCAGGAGTGCTTAGTTGTGTGTTCTTGCATGGCAGAACATTGGATTAGATGGCCCTTGCAGTCTCTTCTAACTCTATGATTCTATGAAATGTAATGATGTTTTTAACTCCACCCTTTGGATCCGTCTACTATTGGAATGCAACCCCTGAGAACCTTTCTGAAATTGAATTCAGCCCTTGTGCTGTGAGATGTTAGCCATTCTTGGAGCATTCTTGGATACTGTAGCATCACTGTGTATGGAATGGAGCAGGAAATTGTTGTGGGATGTGTCCTTCTTGCCCTCATTGCCTTGATACCCTCTGTGTCTGAATGGGATGGATGACAACGACCTATTATTGGCAGCATCACCTATTCCAACTACTGATGCTGAATGCCGGGCTGTCATTCTTGCTCTGCTTTCCTCTTCTTATTTTATTCTAGTGAAGGTGGGGATGTAGGATTTGGCAGGATTAGTGGCACCGTATCTCTCTTCTTGGGGATTGTTTGGTACAGCTTGTAAAGCAGGATTGAAATATATGGCCAGTGGGTCTTTTGATTTGTGCCTTCCTATTTTAGTGTCTGATTCAGATTGCTGCCAACTTGGGTGGCTGTAGCAGAATGTGATCCAGGTCAACTGAAAGGCTGTTCTGGTCATTTGATTCAATGATCAAGTGTTGAAAAGTCTACATAAGAGTCAGGCTTTGGAAGGATATCCCACTGGCAAATGAGGCACATAAAAACACTCTAGGTTAAAAAAAAACACCATTACTTTCTGGGAGCATGAGCCTATTAAGAAACAGTGGGAATCCTTAGGATCCAAAAAATCTGCTTGAGGATTGGATTTAATGTGGACATTTGGAAGGAGTGTGAGGAAAAAAGTAGAATAGAAGGAGCTGGACAGCTCAAGTGGTATTCATGAGCCTTACTGTGTCAAAGTAAGAACACTGTGAAAAAGCAAAAAAAAAAAAAAAAAAAGTGTAAGAGCTTTAGTTAGCTTGAAGACTACTTCTCGTCTGCTTCTAAGGCTGTGAGTTGAGAGTTTTCTGAAATGAATTAGTAGGTCACACCCCTACAGGAACAACTCTAATGTTAATCACATTTCACATTTCATGTAAGCTTGTGTGCATACTCTGATTCTAATTTTCTTGTACAGAAAGCATTTGTAGCTTTCTAAATTCTTTGCATACTTTTCTTTTTTTTAATAAAAGAATCTTCTTTGTTGTTGTCCTGGCTTTATAGCTGTTAACTGGGAAGAAGAGGGAGCTTCTGTCTCTGCCTACAGAAAGAGAGAGAAAGAAAGATTGAGGGTAGAAAACATAATCCGAAGTAGCCTCTTGGCTTTTGAACATAAGCTTGGAAAAATAAATACACACGTTTGTAGAATAATGCCAACCAAGATCTGAAAAGGAACAAGTTAAGGGGGAGGAGGTTAGCTTGTCTGTATGCAAAGTAGGCTACTTTTGTCATCTGGCTGGCTTCTTGACAGCCATGATTTCCTGGCGCCAGATTGGGGGTTGTAGTGATGGGGAAAGCAGGTACTTGCAGATATGTGGTATGTTCACATGCCATTCGCACTGAGCATCTCTGAAAAATCTCAGTTATGAAGTGGGAAAGTTAGAATAGCTAAGAAACATTGTTACTCCCCACACATACACTCTGTTCCCAGGGCACACCTTTTGTAATTGATGAAAAGCCAAAGCCTTCAAAAGAAAAACGTCTTAACATTAACAGATGATTGCTGTTTTGTGTGTTTTTAATGGCACCTCCCATTGCTGGGGCCCCATTGTTTTATCTGTACAAACATAATAAATAATACTGTTGGTTCCAAACATTTCACATATCCCTGGTGCTGTCATAGATGCTTAAATGCTTCTTCAGACTCAGAGGTAGTGACCCTGGAACTGCTTTCATGCTGATTTAAAAGCAGTATGTGGGCAATAGCAATTACGTCGTGTTTGGGTAGCTAAAGCATCTTTTTTGAATAAACAGAAGCTGGTTAAAAGGCAGTGTTGTATCTTGAAAGGTGATTTCTGGGGCAGGGTCTACAAGTGCATCAGGGGAAGGTGTAAAGTGCTCTACACCATGTCAAGCTACAAGTGGATGACACTACATCTGATGTTGACCTATGCTCTAGGAGAACTTTTTTGGATATGAATCAGCACACTAGGATGACAGATTCTATATAGTCTCTCTCTATTGCTATGGGGAGTATTATCCTTTTCTTTGCCAAATTCTGTCCCAGGTTTTACAACTTTGATATAAAATTAATCTTGAGGTCCCTCGGATGTGCACGTAGGCAATAGAAACGGCCATACAATCAAAAAGGAAAAGAACCCAGACCAGGCCAGTAAATATCCCCAGTCACGCAGCAACAGAAAGACCTCATGTCATATTGCCCTGATGGACAAATGGTATTTGACCTTTTTAGGAGTCCGCTTGAAGGGAGTCAACGTGTTGGGCACTGGAAGTAATAAACCTTATCAAACCATCTCCAGATGCACACACCACAGCCTCAAAGCGGAGGAAGATCCTGTTATTTAGATGATCTTCCGATATCAGAAAAATGCTAGGTGTGAAGATGTTTTTGTCTGCTGCCCTGTTTGTTTATCCTGGAAAAGGATTTTGTTTTCAAAGAAAATGTTTTCTACAAATAGTCCATGTTTTAAGGCTAGAGGAGACAGAAAAACACAGACACACACAGGAAAAGATGGGACCATATGGCTTTTCCAGGCATGGATCACCATAAATATTGGGACACAGTTCCTCATTCTTTGGGAGTTCATTCCTTGAGAGTTCTTTTTGGGAGAAGTTCTTTGTAAGCCTTTCTGGCTTCTTCCTCTGAAGTTTAAAAGATGCATTTGGAGTGTTAAGTGAGAAATCTCTCTCTCAGAGCCGCAGAAACAATGGAGATGGTAACCAGCTTAAATTTACAACTCTATGGACTCCCCCTCCTCACAGGAGTGGCTGGAAATCACCTTTTCTCCCAGCAGAAGGATTCTAAATTTGGTATCGTATGTCAACAGATCCTTTTTGTCTCTCTCTCTTTCTTAATTTTAATCTTTTTCTAACTTTATAGCCTAAGTATGCTTGAAGTGTGAATGAATCTGGGTGAGTGTATGAAATTTAACTTTTTATAAGCTTATTTACTTGTTATAGTGAATGTAGCTGAGTTATTGTAGGGACTTTTACATTTATGTTAATAAAATAGTTAGATTTGAACAATTGGTGTGATTTTTGTCTGACCTCACCTGGTATACAATTGGGTTTGCAAGATCCTGTTAAGTTACCCTGCCTCTTGCATAGCTTAAGAGAGCGCTCAAGTTAATTTCCCCATCTTTGAGTAATTGTCCTGACCTCTTTGCAGGTCTAAAGCAGTGCAGAGCTCATTTTTCCCCACAAGAGACAATTTTGACATCTTTTGGGAATCCTCTTCAGAGGAAGCCTTTGTATCACAAACAAATTGGTGGAGTTCTCAGAAAACAGGGTAACAGGAGATTTTGATGTTTTGTTTTTCGATGTAGAATTGCATTTTAAAAACAGTAGCCTGAATCTTATTGTTAGTCCTGGTTAGAGCAGATCTATGGAAACCATTAGCCAGCATGATGTAATGGTATGAGTTTTGGATTAGGACACTAGGAAACCAGGGTTCAAATCCCCACTCAGCCATGAAAACCAGCAAGGTGACCTAAAGTAAGTCACATTCTTTCAGCCTCAGAGGAAGGCAAGGGTAAACTCTCTTTGAGGAAATTCTACCAAGAAAAAAACCATGATCAGTTCACCTTAGGGTCACCATAAAAGAAATAACTTGAAGGCACACAAGAACAACAACTGAAACCATTGGATTTACCTATATGTTGACTTATCATTCAACACTTGAGTCAGTGCATTGGCTAATCAACAGAACTCCAGCTAATATTTCCCAGTTGTCTTTAGAATGCATTGTATCAGCAGAAGGAATAGACTGAAACAGATGTGTAGAATTGACCTCAAGTTACATGGAAGAAGATTCCTCACTAAGGAGACACATTTTAGGACTTTTTAAACGACCTTTCTAGCCTTATTTTAAAAATCTGTGCTGAATAGCAAAATTTAGTCTGGTACTGTGTCTTATGTAGAATTTCAATACTTTTTTGATACAGTATGACAGGGTCAGCCCCACCTTAGGTAGAATGAGGCAACTGCTCCGGGCAATAGAAGCTAGGGAGGGCACAATACTCCTCTCTTGGACCTGACTGGACAGGTTGTACATGAACTCTAGGAATGCCACTTTGTGCTCAGTTAGGCTCTTAGCTGGCCCAGATTCCAAGCTGATGGTGAATGTATGGTGTTGAATGCTAACCTGATTCCAGTGTTGAAGGAAAGTTCAGTTTAGGGTTGCAGCATTCCACTGCCTGAAATTTCAGGGCCAAAACATGAGACTAGGGGAAGGAGCCTCATGACTGGCCAGGAAAAGATTGGTAAATTGGCCAGTAGCATTTCTAGGGCAGCTGATTGGAGGAAAGAACAGGAACACAATCTGGCTGTAAACACCCAGAATTACCAGATTTTTTTTGTAAAACCCAGCTAACCTGATAGTATGGCAACTCAAGCTGGGTGGGAGGGAAATTTTTTGGCAGCCAGGCAAATATCTGCAACAGTTGCTGCCATTTATGCTAAGGCTCACCTCTACAGCATATATGATACACCTGGGATTTTTCCAGGTCTTGTGCTACTGCCTGGGCTTATACACCAAGAAGGTTCATAGTGTGTAATACTGGACTTATTCTCTGACTAGTTCCAAGCAGCACAAAGGTTTTACTGAATTCAACTATAATCGTCATCGTTGTCATTTCCTCCTCCTCTTTCTCCTCCCTCCTTCCCTCCCTCTCCCTTCCCACTTCACTTTTGGTGTACTGATCTAGCAGCATACATGCACACATATTTGGTCTAAGCCAATGAGCACTTGTGCTGCCTGAAAATGGGTGGATGCTCAGGCTTTAAAACCACTTCACATAAAAATTGAGAGTGCTACTTCCCCTGAGATTTTGTTCTCTGCCTACAGCACCCCTTGTAAAATAGTAGCTACTTTCTGAGATTTTAGCCAATGCCCCAAACCTGGCAACCCTAGTTTTGCTGCTCGTCCAGCTGAGTCCTATACATGAAACGGAGGTCAGAGTGCGATTTGTTCTGTGCCTGAGGCAAATGTCTTAGGCAGCCTACAGGAGAAGTTTTAAGAGCAAGAACCTCAGTTTCTTATATGAATCCAGTGCAAGCCAGAATTCTGTCTCCTCTGTCTACCAACTCACTCTCTCATTCCATGTATTATGCAATAAGCATGTGTGTGTTGGAAGGAAGTTATTGTAAGCAGTATACTACTCTTCTTGACTTCCCTAATCTGCTCTGTGACTGAATTGCATGCTTCATGAAGTTCCCTTTGCCACAAAGTCTGGTGCTACTGCTACTGTTATCTGACTTTCATGACATTCCATTCAGACCATGGTAAGTCATCAATGCAATGGTTTTCTGTAGCATCACAAGATGGCTTCCAAAAATTCTAAGATAAGCATAACCCTCAGAGATGTCATCAGGTCTGCTTTTATCAGGTAAATGACTGAAAAGATATAGATTAGATAAAGATTATATAGAGATGAATTAAATAAAGATTGTTCATACACAGAGCTTTTGAACTACTGCTTTTGAACTTTAAACAGGCAACACAATGGAAGCCATCTAGCCTGATTTTACTCACCTCTGCTTGTCATGGAGTCACTGTGGAAAAAAACAAACATTTCGTGGAATTTAGTAGATTTCTGTAGATATACAAGAGATAAGAGATGAATTAGTCTTTGTCTCATTACCTGCATTGAACACTGAACATCCTGACACAGCTGGTCAGGGTGATGGATGGGATGCTTTAGAATCTTATTCCTACATTTTTTAAGTTAATGTTTTCTAATCATTGATTCTGAGGTGCTACAGGGATTGTGCTACACTAGGAGCTATTTATCATAATACTCCCCCATCCCCAAGATCTGTAGTGGTTCTTAATGAAGTACTTGCCAGCAACAGTGTAGGACAGTGATGTCTTGAAATACATAATTTTCATGATTGTACATTGACATTTTAATTTTATTTATTTTTACAAGTACTTTTTTTTTAAAAAAAAATACATTGTAGTCCTATCTGAGCCTTTATGGTAGGATATAAAACATAGACACCTTTCACTTAATACAGGCAAAACAGAAGAATTTTGGAGGTGATTCTTTATATCATATACCCTTGACTGAAGAATGGTACACTCCTTCTATCTGAGATGGCTGTCCTCTTCGACTGACCGCGCAGCTGCAGGAGAGGTGTCCATGGAGCGGTGAGGGAGGAAGGAGAAACCCACCTCGCTAGCCAGATCAGCCGAATCAACCCTGGAGATCAACGGGGTGACAGAAGTCTCAGCCAGATCACCCTCACATCCAATTCCTTGTATGTATGTATGTATGTATGTATGTGTGTATGTGTATGTGTATGTATATATATATATATATATATATATATATATATATTCCATTCAGAGTAAAAAATGTGTGTTGAGTGGGAAGGACTCCACAGGGATGAATCAGTCCTTTTCCAGTGTCTGTCATTTTTGATGTATCTATCCACAAGCACATTCTCTACTGTTTTGGCATCAGTTTGCATATTTTACAGGTCTGCACAAATATTCAAATTTAAATATATGTTTAAATATTCAAAATCCACAGGTGGACAATACTTAAAATTGCACAATAGTGTGCAAGGTTTGGAGTTTTTCAGAATTTGCTATCAGGCTAGCTGGATAAAAGTAAGTAAGTTGATGAGTAAGTAAATAAGTGGGGGATTGGACAAGAAAGAAGCATGAAAGTCTCAAAGTCTGGTTAAATGTTTTAAGCCATGTAGTGTACCATTAAACTCAGTCCTTAAACATATTTAAGGATATTTTTTTTTGTAAAACATTTCACTTTCAAAATATACATTTCTAATTTTTTTAATTGCAAGAGGCAGAAAACCTAGAAATCTGGTTTTGGTTTTTTTTAATGCTGATAACTCTTCCAGCACTGAACTTTAGTTAGAGAGATGAAGGCCAAGTCAGCTTTAATCAGAATTCAAACTCTCAGATTCTTGTACCTAAGAAAGACTTAGTGGAGGTCTAGTAAACTAGTCACAGGCATTTTTTTTATATGAATGTTGTCAGTTGTTTTGTTTTGTCACCTAGAATTAAGACAATCAGCCCATTTCAGACTCCTTTGTCAGTTTGTGGGAAAGCAGTTACCACTTCGTACATGCACTCTCCTTCAGGGCAGGAAAAAAGGATATAAAAACCCTAGCTACAACCTTACAATTCATAGCATGTTGGGCATCACGTGGCATGTGGTCTCCCAGATTCCTGTTCCTCTGTACTACCCTCAGACTTTTATTTGAACCATTCCTCTTCGATCTTCTGTTTCAGGACAGGCAAATATCACCCCTTCCAGCCAAAATCTCTCTCTATCCAGCCTTTCTTGCCTTTTCCCTCAAAAGCCTTGTATGGTTCATGAGATTGCTTGATTTCTTGTGTGTGTCTATTAATTTCCAATAAAATACTTTTTTAACTGGAGTCATCTCTGCAGTTAGTACTAGTATAAAAGTGAAAAGATGCTGCCGTTACCACCTTCTCACAGCCCTCCTTTGAGCTATAATTTCCCCAGATTTCAAGTAGACGCTGGCATTGTGGGTGGACCTCAAAGTTCCCCACTTTTCAGGGTAACAGTATTACCTTAAATGTATAATTAAAAAGAGGTGGGTAAAAAGAAAAGGAAGAAGCAGAATGAGGAGGAGCATGGGGGTGGGACTAAAAGCTGAATGGGAGGGTCAGGGACAGAGAATCCAAGAGACTAGGAAATAGGAGAGGGTGAACAAGACTGTCTTCTTAATTATCTAAGTGTATAGCACTATTTAAATGAAGTTAAAAAAGGAATTCATTTCAGTTTACCTCAAATAATATTATACAGAAGCAAGTCCAGAATATAACCAATAGAGAATGATCAGTTACTGGAGAGAGTCACAATGCAATCCCTCAAAAGACTCCAAACACCTTGCTTCCATAGGTGTCTTGCCATGCAGGCCTAAATGGCCTGACATTCTGAAAAGGTCTGGCTACTTGAGGGCCTTGGTCTCCAAACACTATTGCATTCTACCTCCATTCCATTTCATTCTGTTCCAAGACACATTTTTTGTTCTTTTCCATTTTTTTATTGTTCTGCTCCCTTTCTCTCTCTCTAATCTGTCCTTCAGATTAGCCTGCCTAACAGCAGAGTCATGTGATACTTTTTTCTCCAATCCTAATACTTCTTCTCCTGAGGCATCAGATTTCCATGTTTTACTGAATCTGAGAGAGGGAGAGGCATCACCCTAATAAGCTCTAATGAATTCTAACAATAAAATTCACTAAGACATAACGTCAGTGTAAATTGGAGAATCTAATGAGAATCAATGAAAAATAGCTAGGCATATCTACTGAGTCAATAACTTGATTTGTCATTTTCAAGCTGTGATGCAGATAAAGTACAGAAGAAAACTGCTAATAAGCATTTGTGACAATGGCAATATTATATCCAGCATTAAAAAATGATTTAGGAAATATCAGTTTAAGTCTGAAGGAAAACAAAATACTTAGTTGCCTTTAGTGGCTTTTAGCAAAAATAGTACTTTTAATACTCCTTTCCTCTGACCTTTGTACATACAGAATAAAGTCCTCATAAAGGGGAATGATGGCACTTTGGAAGCTGAACAAAGCTTTTCTTGTTTAAAATCATTACCTACCAGAATCAATGCATAGTATTACCTAAATACCTTCATGGCACACCCAACCCTGCATACAAGGAGACTGCCAGCTGGTAAAGTTTAAAGCCTGTTTAGTCTGCTTTTAGCTATTCGTAGTGACTGGACATGACCACAGTGCATGAAGTAACATGCTGCTACCCTGAAACCTTTTAAACAGAAGGGTGAATATGTTTTACATGCTCCTTTTAATGTAGTAGGTGTGAGGCAAAACATGAGTGTAACTTGATTCAGTCGCAGTCCCCATGAGAGTGCTCTTTGTTCTGCTAGCCCAGCCTTTTCTAATCTGGTACCCCCAAAATATATGGGACTGCAGTTCCCATTATCTTCAGCCAGACATGATGCAAATTGTACTGCAGCAGATACCAAGGACATCAAGTGGGGGAGGCTGGTATAGTCTTTGTTTTGTCCAGCTTCCCATTTTATCCATATGTTTCATAGCCTGTTCCTAAACATCAGGTGTGAAACATCTGGAGATGACTACCAAAAAAGTGCAAGTTGTGTAAATTGGCATATCTGTTTATTATATTTGTTTCCATTTCTATCTCCAAGACATTTCGTACACCACAGAATGTATTCCAGTCCTTCCTGCCTGCCTGAATTATTCTCACAACAATCTTGCAAACTAGAAATAGGGATTAGTCCAACTGTGATTTGAAGCTGGATCTTTCTCATCTAAATTTATAGCTTTATTCTTAGTGCAACGTTGGCTCTTTAGCTAGTGTTAAAACAGATTATACTGACAATGAAACATTTTTGTCGCTGGAAAAAAACCTTTATTGTTTCAACCATATATACATATTTAAAATTGGCAGTACCTCCTTCAGATTGTTCCAAAAAATAATTTTCACTTATTCATAAGCAATCTTCCACATTATCGCCCCCTCTCTCTTATTTGGGAAAAGAAAGCATCTTGTTGTATTAAGCTATTTCATCAACCAGTTTGACCTTTTGCATGCAGAAGAAAACCACGTTGACTTTGAAAATAAGGAGTTTTGGAGCTTTTTCATTAAGTTTTATTAAGATATTCTTGCCCTCACTGCACAAGCCATCTCTTGAAGCTTATCCATGTAATCATCCCATTACTCAGAATACCTGCATGTTTAAGTCCTGTTGAGACTATGCTGTTTTAGATGTTGGTTGGAATGGTAAATGGCAGAATGTACAATATGCAGTCTGCTGTCACGTTCTGATGTGGTACATTGCTCAGTGTTCATAAACTCTACTCAGTCATTCTCCTAAATTCACAAGGGCTAAAAGTATCTAGGTGGTTGCATATTTAAGCTATACCCCCCAAACCCTCAAGCAAGTATTTCTCTTTGTACCTATGCACATTCAGTGTGAAGATCTAAAAAATGGTTTATGCAGTATTTGGAAGCCTCTGCACAATTTGAAAACCTGGTAAGACAGGTATCCCAATTGCACAGACATTTCTAAGTAAATTTGGCTACATACACGAAGGCCTGAAAACAAATCCACACATCTGTGGATGTTGGGTAGGGTTTTATATGGTCTAATGCCCACTGTTCATTTTAAACCATTCAGATGATCAACTGAATAGCACAATAGTATAGCAAGCAACAATAGGATCTTTCAGCAATTTATGTGCATGCGTGCGCACGCACACACACATACACATATCCATTTACCATTTACTTCCTCCTATACATAGGAAGAGGTAAATGGACCTTCTCTGCTATGATGGGCTTTTTGTTCCCTTCTGATCTGGTTCTAAGGTAGAAATTGGACATTCATAGAAAAATAAGGTTTACAGAAATAGAGAAAGGCACGTCTTTTACCATCCATTCCAAAATGAATGAGAGCCAAACAATAGATACCTCAGGAACCTTGACTGGAATTCACTGGGGGACTTAAATCTTTGTAAGTGGACTTACTTCTGCAGGAAATAGAACTGAACAGTTTCACAACATCTGCATTCAACAAGCGGTCTGCTGATACCTTACTATGTAGGAGATCCAGCAAAGTGATTGCTGAACATGTGAGCTGGTGCACAGTGGGACTGATGCACAATGGAAAACTAGCTAGAGAGTGCCAGTGCACATTAGTTGAGGCTAATGTGCATTGAGACACTCTTGCCAGTGTCCCATTACATATATTCACAATTTACTAACAGGATTCCTTAATGCCTCTGCTATGTAGCTAGGTATGCGTAAAGCTACCCAATGCAGACCATGACAGAGAATTCTAGTCCTTTGCAATTTTTTCAGAACTGGCATGTGACCTTGATTTCATCTATCTGTCTGTCTGTCTGTCTGTCTGTCTATTTTGGAATTGCAGTGTATGGGGAAGTGACATTTCTCTAGTCCCCTCATAATGCCCATGCTGTCTGGAGGTAGCCTCCCATTGCATTTTTTTAAAAAAGCAGTTTCATTTACTTCTGAGCCTCTTCACTGTATCTAGCCAAATAACCATCATAATAAAATGGTATTCAATAAAATAAGGTTATCTATAACCAGTGTGCAAAAATTCATAAAGCAAAATGTAGTATCTGGTGGTTTACAACATCACCTTCAGACCATTGAAACATACATGTTCCATCATCTACAAAAGAAGAACATGAGTCCTGTATTTATATATTACAGCTATTAGTTTTTAAAAGGCAAAACTGGAAACTTAATCTCTTCCCTGCCATAGCAGAAAAGGCTGTGAATAACATGGTCTTAAGACACAGAGCAGACTCCTCTTGGTATCTGGCTGGCCAGTTTGGAAGATAAAGTTATTCAGAATTTCAGTGGATTCACTTTTTTAAAAAAAAGATCCTTAGGGCAATTAATCATTGATGACATTTAATGTTTTATGGCAGCTGGGGAGTTTTTCTCACAAGTAGCAGTGCAACAGGAAGTTTACTGAGGAAGTCAACTATAGAAACGACATAATTTATACATCTTGTATTATATTTTGTTGTTATCTTTTGATCTTTTACTTCTTTGTGTTTTGTGCTTACAGTTTATTTGGTTCACCATTCACATTATATTTTTATAATACATTGATTATAACTTACAATGTTTGCATAAATTTGATGTTCATACCTCATACTTCAAGTATATATATTTAAATATTTTGTGGCCTCAGTATTTATTTCACCAGTTTCTTTCTATAACTACGTTGCTATAATTATACTGATTTTGTCATATGTTTTGCTCTTCAGTCATTTTGGTTTGGTTTGGTTTGGTTCTGACTGCTGCATTTCTGTCTTGTATAGAGAATAAATAAATCCCCTGTTGAAACAGCTTCACTGACTCACAGTTATTTTCTGGGCATAATTTGAAGTGATAGTTATGACCTATAAAGCTCTATAAGATTTGGGCTCACACTATTTAAAAGACCATATTTCCCTTTAAAGCAGTACTGATATTGTATGGTTTCCAATTAAATGTGTAAAAAGAAAAGAAAGTCATTGTAGGAACAAGATCATTATGTATAAATTAAGAAGAAAAGAACCCAGTTTTATTTCCCCACTGATATGCATTACTTTCATGAGAACATCTTGTACACTTGTTTTAACCTGCATTCCATTGTCCATGTAAAACGTGAATGGAACCTTTTATGTTAGTTATGGCCACTTTGCTCTACAATTGCTTCTATACAAGAGATGGAAAACAGATAAGAAATCAGGAGGCTACCAAGGGTTTCCCATTTTGACCCTAAATATAGTTAGATGGTATCATACCTGCCTCTCTGTACCTCTGCATGTCCTAAAAACAAGTCTGTGCATTGTGAAAGACGGCGTCTTTTCTGGTTTTGCACACTATGAAGAAAATGCCAAGAATAAAAATAAACGCAATATCTAGAAAGTTAATGGGCCCACAATTTCTGGGATCGTACTCATCACTATTTTTAAAAACTGGTAAAACAATACCAAATGACAAATAGGAAGGAAGATTGATAGATAGATTAACGTACCTGAACAACTTTGCTAAAATCAGGACCTGCCAATCAATGTCTAAGGTAGGCCCATACCCATCAGGAATCCTAATTATTATCACTTAGCAGAATTTTCTTTTTTTTTTTTTCCTAAAAAAGATATGCATACAAAGTCATGCCACAATCATATTTATTTTTGTTTGGGTTATGTATTTCATGCGTGTTTTTTTCTGAAGATGTTCCATGGAAGCTCTCAGTGAGTATGTTTCCATCTCTTCTCTCATCTCCTCTTCTCTTTCCATTTTACCATCAAGTAATGTTTCAGGCTGATCACCACAAATGCTTTGCATTACTCTCTTTAGAGCCTGAAGGAAAAGAGAAGGAAAGTATGAGATAGGAAGACCATCAGAAAGGCATGATACACTACGCCAAGCGTTTGTCTTGAAATATTTGAGAACCTTCCAAAGTAGGTTTGAAATATGAATGCAAAATTCATAATTTAATTTTAAAATTAGCAACTGGCAACCCTAGGGGCAAATCTGGCCTTTTGAGGAATGCAAAAATAATACTGTTTAGCATTTCAACCACAAATTCCCTGAAAATGGCTGACCTTATTTCTTTCTGCTGCCAGCTGCTGATGAAAGTTGAGTTGTTAAGTGGCTTTTTCCTGGTTTGGAGCCCATATCTTCTTCCAACTACAGTCAAGTTGTAATAATGCTGGATTTCTGACACTATGTTCATTTCTATAGCAACAAAATGGACTGTCACAAATACAGGATTATCGCTGTCAGGCAGTAAGTTATTATTCAAGCAAAAAATATGTCAGATAATAAATAGCAAAGGGAATATAGAATATGATGGGCCAAATGAAGTTAGGAGTAGGGGAGAGGATTGCTTATAAATACAAAGAGACCAGTTTCAAGTGGCCACCCAAGAGACCAGCAAAAAAACTGGTTGCCTAGCAGTGGATACTTTTATCCAGAGGTCAATCAGAATTGTATTTGAAATGCAGGGCCATTAAAGCTGTTGGCTCAAAGAAAGGGGTGGTTATCACAGATAGCATCATTGTTTTGTTCAGAATTTTCTTTTCTTGTTTAATGTTGTTCCTTAATAGACAGGTATTTCCTGGATAAAAGCTTCCCTTCAGAAGAAAATACTGATGAGCTTCTTTTTCTGATCAAAGAAGTCAATGTCTTGATGCAGTGTATGTAATGGGGAATTCACAAATGTCCCCAAAGCATATTCAAATAAGAGCTGGAGGGTGCTGTCTTCATATCTCTCTCTCTCTCTCTCTTTCTTTCTGTCTCTCTCTCTCTCTCTCTCCACACACACACAGGCGCAAACATATGTGCCAATGCATTTTTTTCCCTCCAAGTGCAGGCAAACATGCCAGCAACAAAGGTCATCTGAGAGCAATGTAGTAAAGTGTTCATCCAAATCCAAGAATGATGTAAACTATGTTTTGCTATTTAAGCTGAGCTTTTAGCGAAGTGGTATAGCATAGACGTAAGCTTTGAGCAGGGAAATCCCAGGATAAAAGGTTACCTCAGCCATTAGTTCACTAATTGGCTGTATGCAAGCTGCCAGTCTTTCAGCCTTCTTGCCTCTGACCACTTGCAATATGGACACAATCATACAAGTGCCTTCTTGATTCACATATATTGCTAAATTATGATTCATAGAATCATAGAAATATAGAGTGGGAAAAGATCACAATGGCCATCGAGTCCAACCCCCTGCCATGTGTATCCTTGGTCATGGGTCTTTAGCGTCTCCTTTCGTTCTCTGGCATGGTTATTTGTTAATGCATGGTTCATTTTTACATATGAACCAGACAAGCTGTGCTTACGATTGACTATGGTTTAGATGAAAATCAGAACACCTAATTATGCTTTGAAGTTGCCTTGTTTCTTTAAGTCATGGTTAACATTAACCACAGTTTGTCAAGGTACATAACGAATGGGAAACTATGTGAACTGTATGTCATGGCTTGCTGGAAGCATCTTCTTCAGAACATGTACACATAGCTCTCACTGGTGGGAGTAAGTTAGGTTGGAAATAGGATTTTTATTGGTGGTAGTACTATTGTTATATCTATCTTCTTCCCAGTTCAGGAGTAAAGGCTGCTTACAGCAGATTAAAGAATAGTTAAAATGTACAAAATACAAAAAATTAAAAAATTATTAAACTATCCCTCCAAAATTAAAACCAGTTAAAAACATAAATAGTGAAAAATTTGACTAACCCAACAAAAATAACAAATAGAAAGTCTGGCATATTGTACAAGGTTCCTCTCACTTAACAATCAGTCCTCAAAGGTCTGTGAAAATATAAAGGTCTTTACCTGCTTATAGAAGATGTCACTCTAGCCTAAGAAGGAAATTCCAGAGCCTGGGGCAGCCACTGAGAAAGGCCCACTGAGAAAAGTTTCAGAAGAATTGCTCACTCTTCCTGGACCCCGATGTCCTGCAAGTGGGGAAAGTCTGTGATTAATTTTAGGGCGGCGGGGGGATTCTGCAACTGAAACACGCCCCCAATCCAAAGTCCATTCTCTGCCATTTCCTGAAAGATTAGGAGTTCTCTGTGACAGTTTGAGTAGGAAGTGGGCTCACTTCCTAGCCCTGAAGAATTCCAGTGTTTAAAGATAAGGATTAAACCCATTTCTGCACTAGACTGTTAAAGCGCTATGATTCCACTTTCAACATCCTATGGAATCCTGGGGTTTGCAGTTTCAGGAGGGGCCAGTCAGCCCCTCCCAAAACTGCAAACCCCAGGATTCCATAGGATGTTGAAAGTGGAATCATAGTGCTATAACAGTCTAGTGTGGAAATGGCCTAGTCAGTGGCCCGCAAAAAGTCCTCATAAGTGAAAGACTTCTCACGAAGAAAACTGTTGTCATCAGAAGGAATTCTGTCTGAACAGCTACAGTGAATGAATCCTAGGAGAGGCTCTGGTGCTGTGGTCTTAAAATTTCCAGTGTTAAGAATGAAGGGTTTCTGGAACCATGACTATGTAATTAGGATTAACCTATTCCAGCTTTCCAAATCTAGGCATCAATTTGTACATTATGCAAATTATTGTAATTATGCATATTACTTGTTTGCATTCAAATTTAGCAAATTTAGCAATTAAATTTGCTCCTCCACCACCATCACCATCACTAAGTTTCAGCCTTGGTACCTTTGTTACAGTAACTACTCTTTTAAGAAAACTAGTATCATGATCAGAGTGCTGGGCCTAGAACAGAAAGACCCAAGTTCAAATGCATATTTGGTAATAGAATTTACTATGTGACCTTGGGGCATCACTACATCTCAGGAAATCTACCTTGCAGGTTTGTTGTGGGGATTAATTGCAGGTAAAATGTACATTCCTGTGGAGACAAATAATAATGATTTGACATTTCATTAGGCACAGGAACTTTTACTGAATTCTTATCAGATCACAATAGTATCTTTCTCTTCTCTTTCTCTTCTCTTCTCTTCTCTTCTCTTTTCTCTTCTCTTTGCCATCAATTTCTTTTATTAGTTGCAAAAATGTACAGATCCATAAAAATATCACAGAAAACCCCAAGAATGACTACTACCTTATTCACAGGAAAGTAAGGATAAACTTACAAACCATACCTCGTTTCCTTGAGCTTTTCTTCACCTTCCACCTCCTTCTTGTGCTCCTTTCACCCTTCCAGTGCACTTATCTCCCCTTCCATCCTTTCTTCTTCGCCTCACCTTGTGCCTTCTCAAGCTTCCCTCTGAGGTTGTACCTCTTTCCCTTGTTTTCCTCATTTTTGAAGCCTCACTGTGCTCTCCACCCTTGTTTCTAGCACTATGGCACTTGTTTCTTCCACTCTTCCTTCATTCTGTGTTTCACCGTGTGCCACCATTCCTTCCTCTCTTGCACCTTTCATCGCCCTATGGCTTGCTTCCTACTACACTGCTACTGCATCTCTCATCATCCTTCTCTTTTCTCTCCCTTGCCTGACTCATATCTTCACCATGCACCCTTACTTTTGCTTCCTACACTCTGAAATTCACCCATCTTGTGACAACATCATGCAGAAGCATCTTCCTTTCCTTCTTTTTGTTCTCTTTCCCCTCCCCTCATGCTGCCACACTGAATTTTTTTGTACCACTTGCTTTACCTCCTCTTTCCCTCCAGTACACCCCTGCAGCCTGTTTTGTCTTGACTCTATGCCATGCTTCCCTCTCCTTCAGCTGCACTTCCAATCCTTCTTCTTTCTCCCCCTCCCAATTGCTTCTCTTCCTGCAACTGCCTGACTGCTTGTCCTCTAAGGGGAAAACTGTCAGGCAAGTAAGGGCAGTGATGGCACCGCTGCTGCAAGACAAAGAGTAAGACCCTTTCTGCGAAACGACGCTCTCCTGCATCATCCCATGGCTATCCTGGCAGCACCTCTGCTGGGATGGGATTTTGTCCCCAACTCTCTCCTCTGCACTCAGCCATCCACCTGCAGAAGGGAGCACAAGGGACACACCCCTTCCTCCTGCACTGCAGCTGGCCTTCTTCCCCTGCTGCAATGGAGAAGGAAGCACGTGATTGCACATCTGGCCCTTTTGCATGGGCAGTAGCAATGGAAGACTCACATGATCAGGGGCTATTGATGGAGCTTTTCCATCAATGATATACCCCGTGATCGCGCTTGCTGGGGATACAGGAAGGGCGGGACTGTAACAACATCATGCAGAAGCAACATCGTGGTCCTGCTACTGTTGCATCCCCATGCCAGGAGGGCGCTGTCCTGTGGAAGGGCCTAAGAAAAAAAAGAGGTAAAATAAAGTGTGGAAGGTGATAACAGGAACAGCAGTGCAGGGGAGGCAAGGTGAGGTGGAGAGAAGGCGGCAATAATGGTGATGTCTCTTTTTCTCCCACATCAGGCAGTGGGAAAACTGGAATTGTCACTCATAAAATGCTTTTGATCTTTTTCTGGACATTTCTTTAAAGTTCACAATATTGTTACATCAAGCAAGTCATCAAGTCATCAAGCAAGCAAGTCAAAACAACAGATTCCATGGAATTTTGAGACTAATCACTGTGTTACTTTTACCTTGCTTCGTTGTATTCCTTCTCCTGCACTCCAACAGCTCCACTGGCTTCTGTGCAGTCCTTGCCAGGAGTTCTGTAAAACAGACTTCAGACTTTATTCTGTTTGTTGTTTTAATAAAGGTTATACTATATTTTTTATAAAGTTGGTATCAACTGAATGATTCTCAGTGGTTATAACCGTCTAGAACCACATTATCATAAATCATTAAAAGGGTTTTAACTGAAAGTCTTTACCCTGCTTACACAAAGGTGGTGTTTCTAGGGAAGGCCAGAACTGTGCATAAAGTGGCAAGGCACTTTGGCAGACTGGGGAGGGGGCAAGCTGCCATTCCAATCTGAGAAAAGAAAAAGCAAGGCCTTGTCTGTTTTCTCCACAGACATTCATTTTAAAAATAATAATGAAAGTCTACAATTTGGGCCAGATGATGGCCCAAATAGGCACTTATCAACATGTTAGACACTAAGTTAAACTTGGCCATGTGTGTGGAACAGCAACCCTATATATTTGCGCTTCCATTTTCCCTGACCGTCTGCCTTTTGATTGACTAGATCGCCTCATGTTTGATCCTGAATCAGCTCTGGATTCTGCATTTGGATTTACCTGTTCTAAAACACAGGCCTCTACTTAGATCCTATGAACCTATTCCTTTGGATTCTCTTGTTTTTGCTTCCCATTCAGTTGGGAATTGAAGTCCAATAAAATCTATAAGGCTGCATGGTTTCCACCCTTGTCTTAGTCATTTTCAAATTGCAGTGGAATTTGCTTCTCAAGTATCTACGTATACGATTGGAAGTTGTACAAAACTACAATACAGTACAATAGTGCTTGAAATCCAAAGCCTTAGGAAGCAAGGGACAGTAGAATTTGGAATGGACGCTCTCCTCTCTTCAGTGTTATTTCATGCATTAAACACACACACACACATACCTCTTTTAGCACCTTTTCCTTTGGTTGTCATATCCATCGCTTCAATATATGAGTTCTCCTCTTCTGCAGAGTCTCTTTTGTGCTATTATAAGCTTTTACATACAGCAGATACAACAGTATTGCAATTGCAGCTTCTCTGCAATTCATACATTTCCACAAGAGGTGTTGATAAGCTCTCACTCCTTATCTATTGTCCCCAAGGCTCCATCATACACTCTGGGTCACCTCTTCTAGTGGATGGTGTGGTCCAGGAAACCTTTTAAACACCATGTCCCATAGAAAACTTCAAAGTACATTATTAGTATTCAGATTTGCTATGTTAATATTTATAGCATGGATTCTTCCTGCTAAGAAAGAGGCTGGCATTTCTTTGTTCTTCCCGTTCATTTCCATCATGATAGCAGACGACCTATGTTTCACCTTTCTTCATTGCTGCTCAAAGAAGAACATCTTGCCTTAAGCAAGCTTGTATTTGCTTCTTTTTAAAATCCAAGTTACCCTGCGAAAACTCCTTGTTTCACCACAGCAGGCAGTAACATTATAGGGGTCGCCTGTTGCGACACAGAGAGAGGGAAAGTGGGAGATTAAGAGGGAGAGAGTGGGGGGAGAGAGGGAGGGAGGAGGGGATTGAGAAAGAGGGAGTTGTCTTCCTCTTTTTCATCAAGCCACAATCCAAAGAAACTTGTTATTTCAGATTCTGTTGGACTCCAGCTCAACATCCACAACTGGCATTGTCACTACTCAAGGATATTTAGAGCTGTAGTCCAACGTCCTCCAAAAGGCCATAGCTTTCCTACCTCTGATTAATTTAATATGTAATTTGATTCTAAAATAGAAAGTGGGAAAACAAAAAGATGGAAGGGACATAAAATGTAGGCCCATGTCATTACATAAAGCTGGCAGTCTGAGACAGGTTTTTAAGAGAACTTGTAGTAAGAGAAAGAAGTCAAGAATCTGTGGCCCTTACCATTGGCCATGCTGGTGAGGCTGACAGGAGCTGAAGCACAAAACATCTGGAAGACCAAATGGCCCCAGTCCTTGATATACAGTAGCCCCTCCACACCTTTGAGGGTTCAGGGCATAGAACCCTTGCAAAAGTGGAAAAGCCACAAATAACTCCCCCCCCCACAATTCCCCTCCCATTCTCCTCTGGAGCTTACCCCCTCCCATTCCTTTGTCTCTGCCCCCAGCATTGGTTGGGGGCAGGGAAAGAAAACAGACAACCTAAAAGGCTTACCAGTACTTTCCCCTAAGACAGAGAAGAGGGGACTTCTGCAGTTCTAACTACTTTCGATGGTCATCTTGAGAAAGGAGTACTTGACCAATCAACAGCCAATACACAGCAGAATGTGCAACTACATGGTAGAGAGGCCACACCTTCAGCAGTGGGAGGGGGCTTTGCTCATCCAAAAGGAAAAAAACACACATCCATTTTAAACATAAGCCTCGCATACCTAGGATGAGGAATGCAAGGGATGGGAGGCGGGGAATGGCAGGGGCAGGCAAGCACATGCCTTGCAAATAATCAAATTCATGAAGGTCAAATCTGCAAAGGTGGAGGAAGGACTGTACATATTTGCAAATTTCCATCTAAAGAGAATAGCTATAGCAGGGCTCCACAGACAACCATCATGGGAGTGACCAGTAATTTATACACAAGTAGATTTTGTCGCATATACAGTGGAAAAACTTTTTGAGTTAGAAAACATGAGGCATCTTTGCCAAACATCTGTGTTCCTCCAATAATCTACAGTAGGTTTTGTGTGCAATTTCTCTTCAACCAGCACTCAGAAGTCAAACATTTGTTGTCACTTTCTTTGTTTTGATTTTTGTATTCATCAGTTATATGATACTTGCATATTAAACGCCCACATTTGGAGTTTTGACAACTTCTTCTACTCTCTTCAAATATATTCTGGATGAGTGAAACAGTAAACAAGGAAATACATAAGTGTCTTATTCTAGCAGTTTCATTGCAGCTGAAAAGCTTCTTAATAAACAATTGAAACAGGCAAATACCAAGGATGCTCAAGATTTCTAAACGACTTGGACACAATGTTAAGAATTCTGCCTGGTATGTGTGCAACCACAACCTAAGTTGATGACTGATTTCAATAGGTGCTATTTAGTGCTGCTTTTGTGTTGAGCATACCAGAGTAATCCTGTGAGTTTCAAAGAGCAGTGAAAGCATTGCTTTCGATTGTTCTCAGAATTAGAGCACACTGCTTTTTTTTCTTACAAAAGGGTCTTGGTAGGTAAGTGCTTGCATGGTGTAGCGGTTTAAGCATTAGATCATGACCTTGAAGTCCAGGGTTTGACTCCCTGTTGGGCCATGGAAAAGCCTATCACACACTCCCAGCCCCAGAAAACCCTGTAATAGATTTATTTTAGGGTCTCCATAAATCAAAAACGACTTGAAGGCACATGACGACAACAGCAACAAGAACAACAAGAATATGTAATTCATTGGGAAAATCAAGTTGTACTCTTGGGCAAGCAGTAGAGTCTGGAATTGTAAGAGTTAAGGCTAATAAATTGATGTTAAAATAGTAAAGAAATTCATTTATTTTCTAATTGAAACCATCAAGAGAACTTTCTAACATTAATTCATTAATTTACTGAATCTTTAAATAAAAATAATTTAGCACTATTGAATGGGTTAGAAAAAAATTAAAGTGATGAAAAAGTAATATTGACAATTAACCTAACAAAATTTAAAATTGTCATTTTTAAAAGGAATTAAGGGTAAGAAATTAACTTTTAGCAAATTATTTCAGAGCTCTAGAGCACTGTGTTTATGTTTATGTGCTTTCACGTTGCCTCATCCAAGTACTATCCAGGGTTGACGTTGCCTAGTTACCAAGATCAGATGGAGATCTAATGGGGATCAAAGATCTTCCCCAAGATCTTTGGGGAATTTCAACACTTCTATCTATTAGTAGTGATTGATATATATTTGAGTATCAGAGGAAGTATGCCTTTGTGCATTATGCATTTGCTGGGGAACATGAATGTGAGGGTGCTATGGACATCACGTCCTGTCTGTGGGATTACTATAGGCTACCAGCTGACTGCTGCAGAAACAGGAACCTGAATTGCTATAGAAACAAGAATCTGGACTTAATAAAGAGCCCTTTCACACTACAGAATTATAGCACTATGATTCCACTTTAACATGTAGAATTACAGAATAGGGAGTGGTGTTCAGAATTCTAGGGCCTCACCAGAGTACAAGCTCCAGGTTATATAGGATGAAGTCATCTCACATAATTCTGTTGTGTGTGGAGGAAATCCCATCTGGACCGCTGTGGAAACAGAATTCTGAATTGGTTTGATCTAACACGACTCTTTCCATGCTCTTAACCAACATCCCAAGATTCTTTGCTCACATTTCTCCTCCAACAAAGCCTTACATGTGGAATCGTTGAGATCCTACCTTGGGGTTGTAGAATCATGGAGGTAAACATTGATTGTTTATCCCTGTTTATGCCATTGCTGTTGATAAGTGATATGAGAGGAGGGGAGAATAGAACCAGCGAGAGGGCTACCACACTGTAGCTTGGGTTTTTCTGTTTTCTTTTGTTAACCTATCACAACTCAATAGAGGCAGTCCAAGATATTATGTTACCTAGGGCTGAAAACTGATGCATTCCCACTGTAATTAAAAGAGTAATGATAAACTAAATGACTAGAGTCTGCTAGGATTGGCCCATTGCAATTAACAAGAAATTACTCATTCCCTCAAAAGCATTTCTAATTGATTGGTGTCTCATCATTGAAAGAATGTTTCATAGTGAACCAGCATGATAGCACTGTTAGAAAGTAGATTTTTCCTCAGTAATAATGCCCAAAAACTGGCATCATGCTGAGGTTGCAGCACCAGTAGGGTAGAATTTCCTTACCCTTTCTTTTCACTGCAGCTCTCCATGCCACTTGGAAAATGAGCTATAGAGGGCAGCTCAGCATTTTGGAGCTGGTTTTGGGGAGCTGGGGAGGGTCGGGAGAGTTGAAGTGAGGAGAGGTAAGTGCCTTCTCCCATTTCTGCTGGATTCTACTGTTCCAACAGTTGAAGTCCCCATTATAACTCCCATTATCAGGACCAATTGTACAAAATCTTATACTCTTAATAGTCCTTTTATAAGATGACGAAATTGTGCTCCATTGCATTCATAATATTCATTCTATATTTTCAAACCCAAGAATCCCCTGCACTGTAGGCCCTGGAATGATGGAAAAACCAAACATTTTATCATCCTGTTTATTGATGTAATGAGCTAACTCGTCTGCCTTAAATGATCCCAGATGCATTTCAAATCTGATGAAAAATCTAAAATGCTTGCTAACTACCCTGGTGTGAATGGAAATTAAAGCCCCACCCCTCATGTTCTCTAAAAGATCCTTGCTTTTCCCCTCATAATTTCATCCTAGTCAACTGACAGTTTTGACAGCTGCTCTGGTACACATTGAACAACAAAAGATCCATTTTCTTAAGGGTTCTGTGATCTAGTGAATCAGGAATCCTGCAGCCAGAGATGCTTTGCTCCCTCATAAATTTCCCCAAATTTCCAATGTGTTCTTCCCTCACTTTGAATAGAAAAATGGTTTTCCTCCTCCTCTTTTCTTCTTCTTCTTCAGGCATTCCGAATTAACACAAATATAAAAGACCTCTTTCTCTGTCTCTCTGTCATACAGAAACATGCTCTCTATTTCAGTTCAGTTCAAAATGCAGGCACCAACAAAAACACAAATGGATGTACTGATTTTTATACATCTGCATGTAGTTTTGAAACAGTTTTTCCTATGTGGACCCACTTTTTGCATAGGAAGAGAGTAATATTTGAATCAACATTTGGGGTGCATGTTTTTTTCTTTAAATCTGTTAAACTGTGACCCAGATCCTCATCTAACTGCTTTCATACTTTCAGTGATAACTACAGGTATGTCTTTAGTACATCTGCAGCTAAGACCATTAATGTTTTGTCAAAAATGTTGTTGGGGGAGGAAGAGGTACTGACGAAACATCCATGACAATTCTTATCCTTGTAATGAAATGCTTGGTTTGTGTGCATTTAAATAAATCTAAGCCTCCACAGACAGCCTGGAAGCCAAAAACGACGGGTGTGTGTTTCTGTGTCAGCACATTGAATTGCAGCAATAAATAAAGCTGTGTTACAATAGCTAATAAATGTGCAAGTAATTGCTCTGGAGTTAGGCAGAAGTATACCATGGAAGTCCTTCTCTTTAGGATGAGAAAGAGGACAAACTCTTCGTGGGAGAAGGCACAGTTCTTTGACCTCCTAAACACGTGCTTTTCCAACAGAATACAGAACAGGTGTCTTACAGTAATTGGGAGCCAAAGGCGAAAAGCACATGTACCGCAAAAGCTGAACACTTAGAGTAACTAACTTGCCTCTTTCTCTGTTACAAAGACAATTACCACCAAGCTGTAATTGTTTTGGCAAGGGTTATTCTTTCTGTATTTGTTTGTTGACTTCACAAACATGTGGTGCTTTCTGGCCATATGTGAGGGTGGGAGAACCAGAAGGAGGAGCCCTAGCATCCCAGAGAGGGGATGTTGACAAGGCAAAGTTCTGTCCATAGAGCGTCTGTGTGCAGCTTAATGTTTGGCAGTAGAACGACACTCTGGCTCCAGCAACAGAACTGCTGAAATCTGGTGAGGTTCTGCAGCCAAACCGCTGCATTCTGACTTCTCCCTTTTTATAGATCCTGGTTTTATATTAAAGCACCCAGCTGTGCATAAGACTGATCTGGTTCTGAGTGTTAATAATAGCTGCTTTCATTTGCACTGTACTTAACCAGAAGTATTGATCCTGAGAGAGTAAATATTTATAAAAGGAAGGTTAGAGCACTATGTTAAAACTCCTGGTTGTTTCAGGACTGAGTCTCCTGTCTACCACGAAACAAGGAAAGAGTCCAGTTTCTGTGACTGATATTGTGTTCAAAGCACTGGGCTAAATCAGGAGTGGGTTTCATGAAGCCCTTAGATGTTGCCAGGCTGTGACTCCCAACAGCCCCACACAGCATAGCCAATTGTGAGGCATGCTGGGAGTTGTACTCCTGCAATTTTGTCAGGACTGAATGATAAAATGGCAACAGATTCTTATTTTATTTGCTGCTATTATTATTATTATTATTATTATTATTATTATTATTATTATTATTATTATTTATAGATAAAAGAGAGATGTGTGGTTAAAATTGTCTAAGCACATATATCCTCACACTGAATTAATTTATTGTTATTCATTCATTAATTTCTTATTAAAAATGAATTAAACCAAAATGAAGCCCTGGAATTACAGTCCTCTCTCTAATTTGTGGGTTTGACCTTCACAAATTTGATTATTTGTGAGACACATGCCTGCCTCCTTCCCTCCCCCATTCCCTTGCATTCCTCACCCCAGGCTTGCCAAGCTTGTGCTTAAAATGGATTTTTTTTTCCCTTTTGGGTGAGCAAAGTCCCCCTCCCACTGCTGGAGGCATGTCCTCTCTCCCATGTGACTCCACTTTCTGCTGTGTAATGGCTGCTGACTGGTCAGGTGCTCTCTTTGCTCCTACTCCTCCCTTTTCAAGATGGCCACCAGAAGTAACTAGAAAGGAAGACTAGTGCTCTTTTCTCTTTGAGGGGAAAGTATGAGTAAATCCTGTCTTTTTTTGTCCCCTGTCCCCAACACTGGGACCAGAAGCAAAGGAATGGAAGGGAGGAGAATCATGGGGGTGACAGTTCTTTGTGATTTTTCCACTTTTGCTGAGGTTCTGTGCTCCTAACCCTCATGAGTGTGGAGGGGCTACTGTATATCTTAAGGCCAAAGCCTTGCACTCCCTCTTTAAGAAGTGTTGCTTTGCTGCTGTAGATGGCTTCTAAACTGCTTCTCAGTTTAAGGAAGAGATAGCCTTACTCTATAAAATCTCTGAATTCAACTTTTGTAAATACATATTTTGATTTCATACCCTCCAATATTTCATAGCCATGCAACTTGAAGAGTTTGGTCAAGAGAGGAAAAGTTATTGCTGAGGAAGAACACGCAAGATAGGAGAGGCTATAGCAATTTGCTTTTGCCTGAGCCTACTTAGGCCATTTCCGCACTACACTGTTATAGCACTATTATTCCACTTTCAACATCCTGTGGAATTCTGGGGTTTGTAGTTTAATAAGGCCAAAGAGGTCTCTGGCTGAGAATTCTAAATGCCTCTCCCTAAACTGCAAACCCCAGGATTCCATAGGAGGTTGAAAGTGGAATAAAAGCACTCTATAACAATGTAGTGCAGAAATGGCCTTAGAGAGATAAAGATTTGTCCCTCTCCTCTCCCTGCTGCTGAGTAAATGGAGTGCAAATTACTTCTGCAGTTTGAACTCAGTTTGCAGTAATGAAAATAAGCTGAGAACAAAGTGGAAAGAGGAGAGAGAAATTAGGACATTGCAATCACAGCTGAAAAAAAAGTAAGAGAAAAGAGAATTACTTGGGACTATCCCTGCCACATCAGGACATTTGGAGGGTATATGATTTGTAATTGATTGATTTGTGATTGATTAATTTATAAGCAGTTTTAATCCCATCATGTAAATTAGTTTTAATTGCCCACCATCACCCTGATTTCTTCCACCTAAAGATTCTTAAATTGAGGGAGATATTGAGGGGCCCATTTCTCTCTTGCCTTTGCTTCTTCTGTCTTTGCCTAGCTTTGTGGGGTGGGATGAGGGAGTAAACAGTCACATTTTCAGGCCTGTGGCTAAACAGGAGCTGGGGAAGGGGCTTGGAGTCATGGGAGAATCATCTTTGGCTGGGTCTTTCAGTACACAGAGGTGTGGGTACTGAAAATTTGGAATTCTGTTGCTGTCTGACACTAAATTTCAACAGCAGACCAAATCACCATGACATTGTACCACTGAATTTGAGCAATGTCTCACTTTTGCTTTATTTTGTTAATGAAGACTGGAACAGAGCTTCATGGGTTTAAAAAGGAGGGTATGGACTGCATGAGGCTCATAGACCACACTTTTCCCTCCCTTTCTCTAAAGCTTCATGTCTAAAGAAGGAATTTTAGTGCTGAACTAATTTTAGTGCCTGAGGCACAGTTGCAGAGGCTCTAGATGTACTTGTATGCTTTGGGCAGACTCAAACATGTAAAATCTTTTCATTTACACCACATGACCCTGTGTGTAAGTACACCATAATATGGAGAAAAATCCATGTGAACCAAGTGCTTCTTTCCTAACTGTTCTGGTTAGACTATTTTCCCCCAAACACAACAGTTACAGGAAACTCCATGAACCTGTTTTATCCTCACTACCATGACCTGTGGTCCCTTCACACTACACAAATATTCTGTTGTATTCCACTTCAACTGTGATGGCAACACACTAGGAAATCCTGGAGTTTGTAACCTGAGGAGCCACTAGAGCTCTCTGGCTGAGCATTATAAATACCACCCCCCCCAAACTGCCAATCCCAGGATTCCACGCAGTTAAAGTGGAATATAGTGTTGTAAATGTGTAGTTTCAATGAGTCCCTGGTGTAGGATATAAGAGATCTTTACATGTGTGATTAGGTCTTTGGCTATGAATCTAGGTATTATATTTAATGGAAAGATTAAGTAATTGTATGATCAAACCTGTTTTAATGTCATTTCAGAATTATTAAGAGACTAGGACTAGCTCCAGAGACTAGGACATGGAGCAATGCATTCAAACCACAGGGAAGGAGATTCCACTAAAACATCGAGAAGAATCTGCTGATGGTAAGAGCAGCTCAACAGTGGAATATGCTCCCTCAGAGTGTAGTAGAGTCTCTTTCTTTTGTGGTTTTTAAACAGAGGCTGGATGGCCATCTGTTGGGTGTGCTTTAATTGTGTATTCCTGCATGGCAGGGGCTTGGAATGGATGGCCCTTGTGGTTTCTTACAGCCCTATGAAATGAAAGTAGCCTCTAGATTGGGGCAGATACACCCACAGAGGTCTGCACCAATCGCATTTCCCAGCCCCATAGAAGCTGTAGGCCATACCCACTAGATGTGACCACAGTTTGAGGTCTAAATTTGTAAAACACACACACACCCATCTGCTTGTGTATAATCTTAGGGGCTGCTTCTGGGATTTCAACAAATCATAAAAGGACAACAAATAAATATATAATATAACCATATATAATATAACAATACATGAAAGGATTATTACACCAATATATTGCCTGTGCTTTGTTCATGTTCTAAAAGAGATTTCTCCCTAAAATCTTCACATGCTAAGATTCAGTTGGTATCAAATTACCCCTTGACTTATAAGAACAGGTCACAAGGGGTTGTAAAATGTGTTGTTCTCTATTGTGGCAGCCTAACAAATTCTGGGGTGGGTAACTGGCTGGCTTACAAAAAAGGCTGAATAAAAAGGATCAGCATCTCCTTCACACTAGATTTGTCACACTTCCTCTTTGTTTGTACAGTTGTGTAAAAGGCTTGAGGGAAAAATAAGAAAAAACCTTTTGAAAAGAGACGTCTGCAATTTTACCAGCAGAGTCTGGGAAGGTGGAGAAAGGTCTTCAGCCAAGCACAACTGGAGTGGCAGTATGCTGTCACTGAACAATAACAGTCTAACACAGAGAGGTGCCAGTCTCAGATATCATTAAGCTATACCAGAGAGCTGACAAAAACCATCTCTTAAGCATTCCAGCCATGAGTCCTATTGTGGCTGCCAGATGAATGTAGTACAACATTATAGTGGCTGAGTGATTCCGTGTCAGCAGGGCAGTGAATCCAGGTTTTAATCTGGATCATAAAGGAGCTGACCAAGGTGCTGAACCAATTTTGAAGACAGGGTTCTTTGCTTGAAATAGCTAGTTTAAAGCTCAGACTAAAGTCTGGAATGGATTTACCACCCAATTGATCACTTCTTACTGGCACATGCTGTGCTCATGCTTATTTTGTGCTTTTGAGTACAAATAATCCAAACACTGGAACAAGATGGGAGCCACTGCAGTGTGTTCTTGTATATTAAGTGCAAGAGAGAGAAGAGGGGAAAGGAAAACATCTTGATTCTCATATTTGTTCCCTGTTATTTTACAAGGAACACAAGACACATCCAGAGTGCAGTGCAGAATCATCACTATGAATTCCCTGTTCTCAAGTTATAGTAATCTGGAGGGCGGGGGGAAGCAGGGTAGCTAGTATCCATTGTTCCTCAGGCACTGCTATCAATAACTATATCTGTTATTGTGAAGAAGGCAGAGAGGAAAGACCTGAATCCCTGATGTGGAAGAAAAGCCTGTTTGTGCTTAATACATTGGAGAAATTGTTCAAGAACAGTTCATCCATGTGAAAAATATGACTGCTCTCTTGCTGCCAAGTTTAGTAAGTCTTAGTATGATCAGCTGTGTTAAGTGCCAACTCTGCAAGTTAAAGCTGCCTAGAGGCAGTTTCAAGTTATGCACCCAATTTTTCGGCATTGAAAGGAAAAAAGACTTGCTTATTTGGGTCAGGTATGTCACGACCCTGTTAGTTCTCCATCTGCATCTGGCAAGTTCTGCAGAATTTGTATTGAATTCCAAGAAATGCAGTGCTGAGATAGTATAATTTAACAGCTGCAGACTGTATTTAACACATGTTGAAAACTTTTTCATTCATACTACATTCCTGTTTCCCAATATTTGAGATTTCATTGGTTAACTTTTGAGGGGAAACCATCCACAGCACACATTGGCATGAATCCTGTTAGTATTCCCAACTAAAGTAGAACCATTGAATCAATGAGATTTATGTAAGTGTTGACTCAGCATTCAACAAAGGACTTAATGTCTGCTGTAGTTTTTCTGTTGGTGTTATATTCCTTCAAGTTGACTTGTGGTGATAGTATCCTACAGTTTTCTTGGCAAGATTTGCTAAGAAAAAGTATGCCATTGCCTTTCTCTGAGGCTGAGAGAGTGTGCTTTGCTCAAGATCACTAAGTGGGTTTCCATGGCTGAGCAGAAATTAAATCCCTGGTGTCCCAGACTCCTAGTACAACATGCAAATCACTATACCACTCTGATTTTCCTGCTCTACTTAGGATTAAGCAATATAGTCAAACATTATACTATGCGCCCTCCATATATGAAGGGCTTCTGTTCTAGGAACTCCTCTGTAAAGTAAAAAAAATGCAAATATTCCATTCTTTTCAATGGGCACAACATGCATGCAGATATAGCAGCTTGTGCATGTGCATATCACCACCATTTTAAGTATAGGGACGGGGTGCTTTGTGTGAGATGGAGACCATGTACTTGGAGGTTGCAGTAAGGGAGGGCACACTGTATATGCTCCATCATCAAAGTACCTTAGTTATTAAATAAGCCACAATCACTATTATTTATCTTTCATAATTGAGCCGTACTGTTACCCCAAACTGTGGGTGCTCCAAGGGCCAACCCACAATGCCAGTGCCTCTGTTTGAAAAATGGAGAATTATTAGCTCTACAGTAGGAGGCTTGCAAGAGGGGGGCAACTTTGTGAGATCTTGCCTACCAATGGTTACAGGCTCACACAAGAAAGAACCAGCTGAGAAATAAGCTAAAAATGTGTTTTATTGTGTAAAATGTGTTTAATCTGTAAGCTAAAAATGTATTTTGTTAACAGGATTCACATAAGCATGCAAAAACTCAAACACTCACACACTTGCACAAGGACTAACTAAAGGAAAGGGAGGAAGGTGGGATGGAAGGCATTGAAGGATTCAGGCAATATTTACGAGTCTGGAGAGAAGTGGAGAAAGCAGCAACACAGCTTAGGCTGGAACCTAAGAACAGTTCTCATTCGGGAATTGGATGGACAGAGTGACATTTGTAATGGTGAGAGACTGCACGGACAGCCTAAAATCGGGTATTTGTACCTGAAAAATATCCCAAGGGTATAATTGTACTCGCACTCCCAGCTAAACAGACAATAGGAGTTGCAACATAATGAAGTCCTGACAGAGTTAATGGGCTTAGTGTTTGAGTTACAAGGGGATAACAGTTGTCATAGCAGCTGAATATTGTGGAGAGATGGGGAAACAAAAAGGCAACATTGAGATGTACAGGGACCAGGGTTAAGACAATCAGTTTGGTGGGAACTTCCCTAATTCTGCTCTGATTGTCCAGCTTGGTGTTTCACACCTACTGTATTCGGAGTGGCCGCACTATTGTCCTGAACTGACTGGGTCTCTTGCCTAAGAGGTAGGTGGGGCTGCCCTGCCATGTCATGTTTATAGTCAGTAATTTGCCTCTTCCAGCCAACCTTGCCATCACTTCAGGTATCATTTATATAAATACCAATTAATATGGTGCCAATCTAATACTATTTGCCAATTAAACCATGAGGGGTGTGTGGTGTTGTAACACTACCATTCCTCAAAAGTGCTCAAGGCAGAATTAATAGAGTTGTTATATGTCATATGTTATCCTTACAACAACCCCACCTGGCAGATAGTGGCTTACATAAGGCCATTCTGTGAGTGCCAAATTTGGGAGGGGCATTTAGAATTCTCAGCTGGGGAAACCTAGTGTTTCACCAAACTACAAATCCCAGGACTCCATGGGATGTTGCCACAGTAGTTGAAGTGGATGTGAAATGTCACTTTGTCTAACAGAAGCCATTTGAATGGGTCTGTCTCTACCTCTTTGCAGGCTGAAAGCAGGGGAGGTTACCTACAGTAGTAAAAACACTGATTGGCAAAGTCAGAGCATAAGTTCTTGTGAGACCTTTTTCTAAGCAGGAAAAGCCTTATAAACTTAAATCACATCACACTGGCTGGAAGACCATGGGAATAGTATAGCAAAAAGGGTAATGTTTTCAAGCTCTGGTGACATATAGTAGTCACGGTGTTTGAGTACCATAGGAATAGTCCCTGAATCGATGCTTTAGTGAAAGAAAGCTTTTGTAGGGGATAGTGATGGTAGCTGAATGGTAGGCAACATGCTTTCATATACAGAAGGCCCCAGTTTCAATTGTTTGCCACTCCCAGCTAAAAGAAGCTGGTCAGAAGTCATGGGAAAGTTCTCTTCCTGAAAGCCTGATAAGCTTTTTCAGTAGGAGCAGATAGTACAAGAGTAGACAGGCAAATAATCTGAGCTGGTATCTTTAAGGTGACCTCCTATGCTTCTAAGGCAGGATCTCCAGATGTTCTGGACTAAAATTCCTATGCTAGATGGGTTTGGTAGGAATTGTAGGCCAAAGCTAGAGCTTGAAACTTTCTTTTTAAAATAATAATAATAATAATAATAAATAATAATAATAAATAATAGAAATAAATACAGTCCTCTTACTTGTTACAGTATGAAAAAAGCATGTTTCTTCTTATTCTTTACCAAAATTGTTATGTTAATTGTTAATAGCACATTACTTACACATTGCTTTTTTTTTTTTTTGAATTCCTTAAAAAAAAAAACCCTACTTGAAATACAAAAATGTATCCAAAATGAAAAGGTAACACTTTAGGTATAAAAGTTACTTCTACAATAAAAATATGATGTTTTTGTCTGTCTGTCTCTTTTCTTTCTTTCTTTCTTTCTTTCTTTCTTTCTTTCTTTCAAACCATTTCTATATATTGCCTGTCCCAACCTGTCAGCTCCCTTGAGGTGAAGAGCAATGAACAAAAACATTCAAAATATTAAATGCATGAATAAAAACTGTTAAAAACAGACTAGTAACATTCCTTAAAAATAATTTAAAACCACAAACAAGACAGACAGAGCAATCAATCAGCCCCTGATTTTTAGGCCACAAGAACTGACACATTCTTAGCTGCCCCCCACCCACCCCAAAGAACTCAGAAGGTTTCGAGCCAGTCCGACTTCCCTTTGGAGATATTTCCACAGTCAAGGAGCTGCTACACAACAAAACCTCTGACGAGGACCTCAAATTTGGAGTGGGTTCATATGGGAAGAGGTGGTATTTAAGATAGCCTGTTCCTAAGCTGTTTAGGGATTTGTAGGGTCAAAACTAGCATCTTGAATTGGGCTTTGAGGCAAACAAAAACACAAGTGTATTTCTTGTAACACCTATGTTGCATAGTCTCTAAAACACACACTTTACAACTGTCTGACTGCTGCATTTTGCACCAGTTGTGGATTTTCAAGAGTAGTCCTTTTGAAGGGTAGCACATTATACTAGCCTATTTGGGAAGTAATTACAGCATGAACCATGGTGACCAGATCCACCCTTCCTAGGAATGGTGTTACCATTCATTAATTCCCCCATAACATTTTATAGATAATAGCACTTTTAATGTGTTACTTCCACGCTCTGGCCAAATATTTGGAAGGCCCAGGGTTCCCCACTCCTGGCCCTAGGCAAAGCTGAAACTGGGCAGGTAGTGTGATCCCTCGTGTCCTCAGCTGGAACAAGTTGCAGACATGAGGAAATCTGCTAGTAGGAAGGTTCTCAATCTTTGGTCCTTCAGATGTTTTAAACACTGAGAATCCCTGACCATTGACTATGCTAACTGAGACATCTAGAAATTGAAGTCCTGAATATCTGGCGGAGCAAAAGTTGACAACCACTGGCCACAATTGTACATGATTTCAGTATAGTGTAAGTATCAGTTTGCAAAGATATGCTACTCTAGCATTATACAACTTCCATATAGAATAGCAGCACTGCCCAACAAAAATCCATGAATGAACCCCATTGTACATACGCATTGTTCTATGTATGTTTTGTGCATCTGCATGCACCATATCACCATGTATGCAGCACCACTTCCACCACTGCCAGCAGACTATGGCCATTTCCACATTAGACTATTATAGTGCTATTATTCCACTTTCCACATCCTATGGAAACCGCAGATTCCATAGGATGTGGAAACCTCAGGATTCCATAGGATGTTGGAATAATAGCACTATAACAATCTAGTGTGGAAATTGCCTATGATTACTGTGTTATGTCAAATTGTTGTTAATTGCCATCAAGTCAATTTCAACATGGTGACCCAATAAAAGAGAGACTCCAAAAGTCACCCTGTTGTCAACAGCCTTGCTCAGGTTTTGCAGACTTAAGGCTGTGGCTTCCTTGATTGAGACTATCCATCTGTAATGCCCTCTTCCTCTTTTCCTACTGCCTTCTACCTTACCAAGCATCATTGTCTTTTCTAGCGAGTTGTGTGTTCTCATGATATGTCCAAAGTACAACAGTCTCAGTTTGATCATTTTGGATTTGAGAGAGAATTCAGGCTTGATCTTCTAGGACCTATGTATTTGTCTTCCCAACAGTCCATGGTATCCAACTCTTCTCCAATACCACATTTCAAATGAGTTTATTTTCTTCCTATCAGCTTTCCTTACTGTCCTTCTTCCACAACCATATGTAGAAACTGGAAATACAACAGTATGGACCACCCTAACTTTAGTATTCAATGATATATCTTGACATTTCAGGATCTTGCCCAATTCTTTCATTGCTGCCATTCCAAGTCCTAGATTTATTTACTGCAGTTTCCATTCTATTAATGAGTGAACCAAAATATAGAAAATCTTGAAAATCTACACTTCACCCTCCACATTCACTAGGGTTAGGGTTACAGGACCCCCATGAAAGTGAAAAACATGAATATCAAAATGTGTGTGTGTGTGTATCTGTGGGATGAAGGTTGAAGCATGGCAGGGGAAGGAGGCACTCAAGGTCCAAACCAGGTTAGAGAAAAGAGAGGGAAAGGGGATGGGGTCAGCATGATGGCCAACCCACCCCCTATGTTTCAATCTCTTAACCATCTCCTTCTTGGGTGTGTGGGGACATTGGGAGAGGGTTTGCGGTGCTGAAAACTTGGGCTGTGAGCCATCCTTATCTGGTCAGGCAGCTGGTGGAGAAAATGACCAGAGGTGGATTCTTAAAAGGCTGCATGGCCTGATCAGGGCTAAGAGGGAATGTTCCCCTGGAAAAAAAGCACTTGAAACAGGGGTTGGAGAAACTCACAAATAATAAAATCCGAAAGTTACACCTGCAAATATGGAGGGCCGGCTGAATGTTTTCATCGTCGTCGTCGTCGTCATCATCATCATCATCATCATCATCATCATCATGCAAATCATATGTTGTCATTATTTTTGTTTTCTTAGTAATGGTCAACTGTAAGCCTGCTCTTGCACTTTCTGGCTTTCTTCAGTAATTGTTCCAAGACTTTGTTGTTTTTTGCTAGTGGTCTGGTGTCATCTACATATCTTAAATTGTTGGTGTTTCTTTCCCAAAACTTCATGTCTCCTTCCTCTGATTCTATTCATGCTTTACATGTGATATGTTCAATGTACAAATTCAACAGATAAGGTGCCTGATGCCTTTGCTAATTGGAAACTCTTCTGTTTCTCTGTATTCTGTCCTAACAGTAGCCTTTTGTCCTGAATACACGTTATGCATCATAATAATCAAATGTTGTGGCACACTATTTCTTTAAGAGTGATCCATTGTTTTTCAAGATCTACACAATCAAAGGCTCTGCTTTAATATATAAAGCACAGACTGATTTTCTTTTGAAATTATTTGGTGCATTCCATTATCCAGTGTATGTTTGCCATATGATTGCTAGTATCTCTTCCTTTCCTGAAACCCAACTTGAACATCCGACATTTTTCACTCCATATATGACAAAAGTCTTTATTGTAGAATTTTGAGCATCACTTTGCTTGCATGGGAAATTAATGCAATGGTCCTGTGGTTATTATAATACCTGATGTCCCCTTTCTCGGGAACTGGAATGTATATTGAGCATTTCCAATCTGTGGATCATTTTTTTTGTTTTCCATATTTATTGATAGTTAGAAATATTTATCATTAGAAGTAGAGTAGATTCTTCTTCTTCTTCTTCTTCTTCTTCTTATCATTATTAATTTGTATCCCGCCTCTCCATATGGATCGAGGCGGCGAACAACTTACAAATAGCATGTATTTCGAAACATTTCTGTCTCTTGAAGTAGCTCTACTGGTATGCCATCTGTTTTTGGTGGTTTATTTCTCCCAAGTGTTCTGACTCCAGCTTCCACTTTACCTTCTAAAATTGTTAGGTTCATCTTCAAATGGTTGTTCACTCTATATGCACCAAGCAAATTCAATATGCATATGCCACTAACAAAATGCCAGCCACTGTGGTCAAAGACAGATAATAGTTTCCAACTACATTCACCCACTTGACCTCATGGCTAACTGAACTTACTTAAAGTCAGCTTATACATGTACAAGTTTCTTCTGCATACTGTGACAACATTCTTTGTTTCTGTCATACTGTACAGCAACAGCACATCCCACTGCCAGACTTGGACTCAATTTAGAAATTACATAGATAGTCCAGCAACAACTTGGCGAGACAGATGATGCTGAGAGAACATCTTCGAGATGTTTTGTACTTTGGCCAAACCCTCTCAATGCACTCTAATGTCCTTGAATGGGTTTCAAGAGGGATCTACCTTTTCCTCCTTTTAACTTTTTTCTCTCCTCAGTGCAGAGCAGGTGTTTCTTCTTGTTCTGTGAAGGATTCAGGGCAAGATGACTTAGCACACAGCTGGGTCATTAAGACTTTGGTAGCATCCTTATTCACATACTGCTATCTAAATGAGGTCTAGGCTAGAGGCTAATTCAATATTATTTATGAATCCATTAATTATTTTAAACCCGAGGGGGAGAAAGTGTGTCCTGTAGGCAGCATGTACACCCAAAGCCATTTTGCAACCCCCAAAGCTGCTCACAACCTTGAGGTTTTGCAACACAACTCTGCCATGCCCATAGACCATTGTATGCTCAGGAGAAGCCTTTTTCCCAATAGGAAGTAACCTGATAATTGATGTTCTAGTCATTTCCTGTGGGCCCTCCTGGGTCTAAAATGGCTCAGGAGGACCAAAGGTTTATTTGTACGTATCATGTATATGTGGTATATGAGGGACTCAGTGAGCTGCCTTATACCAAGTCAGACTGTTTGTCCATCTATCTCAACATTGTCCATTCTCTGACGGGCAGGATGGCCCAAGTCATTTTGCCATCTCAGGTGGAAGAGCATCCTTGCTCCATTTACACAAGCCGTACCCTCGGTCTAAAAGAGCTAACCATCCTGGAATTATTTTAGTGTAGGGGCTGGATTGATTTTATCTGATGTTATACACAGAGGAGAAGGGAAACTATTTCTGATGTGATTAAACTAATCTATTTTTGTGCTCTCTCTCTTCTGCTTAAAAAAAATATTCAGTATTGCAGTTACATATTTGTAACCTAGAGTTTAACGGCTTTGTATTCACTGATCCTACATAGTCATAGTGCACTTCAACAACCAGTAGCCTTCAGTGCACCTTAAGAGCCATCTGCCGGATCAAGCAAAAGAGGTCCATTCAGCTACCAATCCAGGCAAGAAAGATGACAGTTCTGCCACGTTCTCACCAGCGAGTGAACCTGCAACCATAAGAAGCACAAGTCATTGTTACTGCCTTACTTGCTGGTGGTTATTTTGTCCTCCTTACTCTCTGCCGGTCAACTGAACAGACTTCTTTCACCTGATCCAACAGCTTCTTATGGCGGATGGGGGGTGGGGTGGAGTTAGGCCAGAAGCCATTACTCAGTTACAACTTAACTAAATAGCCAATCTAAGATTCTGGTGACAATATTTACAATATTTACCTGGATTAAGTAAAACCTGATTCGCACTCTCCTTTTGCAACAGGGAAGCCAATGAATGGTCTGTACAACTACTTCATGTGTTCCCTGTGAGAAACAGAATTGCTCATCAAGTAGATTTTTCCCATTGTTTGGAGGAACTCCAATGGTTCCCCCCCCCAAGAATGAGTATCTGTGAATACAGCAGAAGTGAACAGTCAGTATTTCATAAGCTGATATTTGTAGTTCCTTGGTTTGTATGTCAAGGATGTTGGACATATGTGCAGCGATTTTAACTGCTTCACCACAAAGTTTAGTAATGCAGTCATTCAACATGTGTTCCAAACTATATGCAATGGGTGTGAATTCTGGGATGCATTACTTCTCTTGAAAAGAAATTTACAGGGAAAGAGCCAAACAGTTCTCATAGGCAAGATAAATTTTTGCTACAGACAGGTTGTACAATAACATCTGCTGTTGCAAGACTTGTGCAGGACAAGAAGGGATAGCAAAAATGATAGCAAGTGGACTTAAATAAATGAAGCCTGTGAGATGATATATTGTGTAGAAATGATCTTTTCTGATATCTGTCCCAATGTCAAATATAACAGTGAATACATCTTGATAGCAGTCTTCCAGGGCTAACACACAGAGGATTATACTGATTTTTGGTCTGTTATGCAGCTTACCACAGTTCAGGTTGCTTTTTTTTTTCACTTGTCAAACAACCCTGCTGTTAAATTTATAATCAAACTGTTGATATTATGGGCTGGCTAATCCATTACCAAAGAAAGAAAGAAAGAAAGAAAGAAAGAAAGAAAGAAAGAAAGAAAGAAAGAAAGAAAGAAAGAAAGAGTATGTCCAGGTTTTGCCTATGACAGAAGCAAGGAATGCTTGGAACATTGGGTTTAAAACAAATTTAATTTGTTCATGTTTAATGTTTGAAATAGTAAATTAATTTCCCATCAGATTATAATCATATATATTTTTGGCATCAGTCTTACTGAGGACCAAAAGGT
Source organism: Ctenosaura bakeri (assembly GCA_948474755.1). Taxonomy (NCBI): domain Eukaryota; kingdom Metazoa; phylum Chordata; class Lepidosauria; order Squamata; family Iguanidae; genus Ctenosaura; species Ctenosaura bakeri. The sequence goes on from CAOLHI010000938.1 coordinate 450,843, forward strand.
GCAGTCTGATGAAATTACCACAGAAAGCCCTTGAGAGTGATTCACAGGAGGAAAGGCAGAGGGAAATGAGAAAAAACTTACAAATCACACCTCCTTGCTTTGCATTTTGCCTGACCTTGTATATACTTCTCTTCTTCTATTCATCCTCCTGGAAAGCCAGTGTGATATAATGGTTTGAACTTTGGACTACAACACTGGAGACCAGAGTTCCCTGCTCAACCACAGGAACCTACTGGATGACCTTGGGTATGTCACACATTTTCAGCCCCAGAAAACCCCATGATATGTTCATCTTAGGGTTGCCATAAGTTGGAAATGACTTGAAGGTACATGAGTTTATCCTCCCAGTGTACCTCTCACCTTCCCTTCCTTCCTTTCCTCTTTCCTGCTTTACCTCAGGCCTTCACAATGCTTTACTCCCTTACTGTATGGTTACACCAGCCTTCCTTCCTTGCCTCACCATGCTTCCCTTCCTTGTTTGTTGTGCTCAGCTACTTGCGTCTCATACGTTCCCCCCTCCAGACCCCTTTTCATATCCTTTATCATTTTGGGAGGTTTTGCTACTTGTATCTCTCACCCTCCTTTTCCTTTCCTTTTACCATGCCTCATTCCCTTGCTTCCTGTACTCTGCCATCTATATACTTCACTTTCCCATCTTTCCTTTCACTCACCTCTTGCTTCCACAGTTCCCTTCCCTTCTCGTGCACTTTGCACCTACTTGCTACACCTGTCTCCTTCCAGCTTGCCTCACATGGCCCCATGCCTTGCTTTGTTCCCTTGCAGCTCCAGCTGTACTTCCAACCATTTTCTCCTCCTCCTCTTTTTGTTTCACTTTGTGCTACTTCCTGCCTGCTCTCTAAAAAAGCATCAGGTATGCAAATCTGTTAGTGCTGCTCTAAATTAGCCATGAGTTGGAGGTAGTGGTGCCACCATTTCTTCAAGACAATGAGCAGGAGGACAAGGAAATAAAGCAAGGTTGGGGGAGTTGGTAGCACAAGCAGCAGTGGGGGGAGGCAAGGTAGAGGGCGGTGAAGGTGCATTAATGGGGATGTCTCATTTCCTCTCACATCAGACAGAAAACCCTAACTGCTCCTCAAAATAGAACTTAGGTGGTTTTCTTCCTGAACATCTAATAAAAATGCATAATATTTCTGTATCAAGCAAGTCATGGAGAACCACAGACTGCATGTAATCTTCAAGGGCTGTCACAGAAAGGAGGGGACAAGCCTCTTCTCTGCTGTCCCAGAGAGGAGGACCAGGTCTAACAATTTGAAGTTATAGGAAAGTAGATTTCTACTGAACATTAGAAGGAACATCTTGACAGTAAGAGTGGTTCAGAAATCGAACCAATTGCCTAGAGAGTGGTGGGTTCTCCCCTGGACATCTTCAAAGAGAGTCTGGAGGTTACCTGCTAGGGATGCTTTAGCTGGAGATCCTACATTGGAACCAGGAGTTGGACTCATTGGCCCATGAGGCCTGTCCTAACTCTATTGTTCTGTGACTCTAAATATTAATCATTTTACTGCAGTTTTCCCCTGCTGTTTACATCCAACCTCCTTCAGCCTCATAGGCCTATTGCTTCTTGTGCAGCAGAAGTCAGTTAGGCTTCTCCCTAAAAACTAGACTTTTCGGTAGAGCTGTAACACTGATTTAGGGGACTGGAAGCTGGTGTTGAGAGGCAATGGGTCATGTATAACTTTCTAACTGTATTGCCTATATCAGTCTTAAGGATGGGCAAATGGAGGGTGAAATACAAATATGCATGTGCCTCCCCTCAGCCCAGGTTGGTACCCACAGGTGACAGCACAGAAGAGTGAAAAAGAAAAAAGTCCCTCGTTGAACCAGTAGATTTTTGGTCCTCTTTTTCATTTTCAATGGATGAGTGAGTGAGTGGAATTTAGGGTTATGGGCAGCTGTGCTAAGCAAATTTAAACTTCCATACTCCATGCAATGTAGGGAAATGGGTGGCTGGCAGAAGCAGGCTTAAAATGTTGTTTTATCAGCAGTTGACCACCTCACCTCTAATTCAAAATCTCTTTTGCACAGATTAAAAAACACTGATTCTAATACAAATCCTTGGGGTTTTTTCATGCTCTGAACTGGAAGCATTGCAAACACTGCCTCAGCTTGGTGGAGCTGTAATATAATTTGTGTAACACAGCTAATGTTTATCAACAAACTACTGCGTTGACTTTCAACTCTGTTGAGTAAGACCCAATTTCCACTATCATCAATGGAAGGAAATAGCTTTCATCCATTCAACACTTTCACACTAGTACAGTGTGGAGTAACCTCAGAAAGCTGCTTGTGTATTTCCACAAATTGAATGCAGGGCAAAGGCTCCCTAAAAATCCTGCAGTTGTTCCTAAGCAAAGCTGTTCCTTGCTGAATAGCACTGACTATTCCCTTTGGTGCATTCTATTTAGATGATGTAAAGTACTTCGGGTGTGGGAGGCCATACCATGAAACACAGGAAATAGCTTAAATCTTCTCAAATGTTTATAAAGTTAAGTAAATGGGAAACGGTTACAGCTGACATTGCCAACCACTTCAGAGCTGTTTCAGTGAGAAATAGTATTATCATTTAAAAATATAATAATAAGTAGTTACCATGTCTCTGAGTAAAATAACTTGAGGGTGGAGAAGAACCATGCTATGGAGACCTAGACCTTTAGGGGGCACATTCATGATACATTTTATATAAGATTATTGAACCAAATTAATTATCAGCCTCAACTCCTTGTTCAGGCTCACAAATTAGTTATCTTTTAATTATATCAAAATACCCACGTGCTTAGATTAGAGGTATAAATCTTCAGTTCTTTCATTTCTTGCATGGAAAAATAAGTAGTTTCAGCACCTTTTCCTCTAATCCATGAGAATAGAAGGGTTTCTGAAATGTCTAAATTTCAACTCCCATTTGCCCTGTGGACTGTGTTTCCAGAAAATTCGTTTGCACCGTGGCAGAAGCGGTGGTTTTCACAAACTTTTGCATTGTTTTTGCAAATAAAACAATGTATTTAGTCCTCCCAATTGTTTGTTTGTTTTTCACAGGAAATTGTTTATTTTGCACAATTGCTGTTTCCACAATTGTTGTTGTGTGCCTTCAAGTCACTTCTGACTTATGGCGACCTTAAGGTGACCCTATTGCAGGGTTTTCTTGGCAAGATATGTTCAGAGAGGGTTTTCCTTTGCCTCCCTCTGAGGTCGAGAGAGTGTGACATTCCAAGTATCACCCAGTGTATTTCCACTGCTGAGCAAGGTTTTGAATCCTGGTCTCCAGAGCCGTAGTCCAGTGCTCGAACCACGACATTACACTGGGTCCCCTTTGCCTTCCTCTGAAGAGGAAAGCAAAGGCAAACCCTCTCTGAACAGAGGCCAGTGTGGTATAGTGATCTGAGTGGTGGACCAGGACTCTGGGAGACCTGGATTCAAATCCCTGCTTGGCCAGGGAAACCCATTGGGTGACCTTGTGCAAGTCAAACTCTCTCAGCCTCAGAGGAAGGCAATGGCAAACCCCTCTGTTTCCACAGAAGTGGCTAATTTCCAGTTCAGTGTTTACAATCTTGGACTTACAACCTCATAAATTGACAATTGTGGTACCATTGCCATGACTGCAAATGTTCTCCTAAGCCCACCTTAAAGCCAGGCAGCTGTACCAGTAAATAAGTTCTGTGACACTGGCAAGCAGGGCAGTGAGGGATGATGTGTCCAGCCCCTTCCTGCCAGTGAACATGGTGCAAAAAGAATCAGCAGGGACACTGTCAGGCTCATTCTTAACTACTCATCCCATTGCAGCTCACTGGAGGTGAGAGCCTGGATGCCTCATCCTTCAGCACCCCCTCTCATTAGGACAGCAGAACGTCTTGGCTGGTGCAACTGCCTGAATTTTTTGGGGTAGATTTAGGGGGTGGGATTGAGAGACGAGTCATAGCTATGTCATTGTAGCTACACCTGCCATCCTGGATGTCAGCCAACAAAATTTCTGCACACACCCACCCACACACATTTTATATGTAGGAATATTCATGAACTTTTTTTTTTTTTTTTGCAAAAGTGTCTCAATAGGCATAGAATCCCACAGCTGAGCTCAGTTTTCTTAGCACAGTGTCCTGAATGTCTGCAGACTCTTTTTAAAATTAAGGATGCAAATATTAAAAAGTATTTTTTACAACCATAGTTGAGATGGCCTACAAAAGCCCTCTTCTGGGTGCTTCTGCTGTTAGATATGAGGTAGGTAGCAAATGGAGGAGGGGAAAGGGAAGAATACCCCCTTTGTTACATCCCTTCTCTAGGATGTCTAACCTATTCCCCACTTTTACACCTTTTATTGTACTAGGACAGATCTGGAAAGGTTGGGGCTTTGGACTACATTCTGAGAATCCCCCAGCTAGCATAGGCAGTGGCCGTGATAGCTGAGGGATTATGATAGCTACAATTCCAGAAAAACACATTTTCCAAGCTCTGGCTACCTCATCTTTATTTTGCCAGACTTCACAGTATGTGGTTACCTGTGCACTGCTGGTTTTAATCTGCTAATACAGCATTTTTACATTTGCTGTTTGTTATGATATAGTAGGGAGAAGTGCGGTGACCTAATTAGAGCTGGGATCCCTAGTCTAATGCCTATGGGCATCATTATGCCGATGAACATCACTCTGGGGACCTACAATGAATCTACATCCACTGAATTGTTCAAGTGTACTCAGTAGTGGTACATTTGGCCCAATTTCAGTAAAGCTATAAGGTGATGCTGCATATGGAACCAGGATGGATGAACAAATGAATGAACGAACGAACACACAAACAATAAATATATACTGCTGAACACGATGCCTGTGAGGTATTTCACATAGCTAGATTCATGTTTAAGCCAGGGCCTGACATGCAATATATGGATGATGCTTACTTGCATCATGGAGCCGTGGTGTATTAATGCGTCACATGGAGGCAAAAGCATTTCATTTAAATGAGATACTGGCTATATGGAATGCCACTGGGGAAGTTTTTCCAATGTGCCCAGAGTCTAAGTAAAAGATTAAGATAAAGTAAAATGAAAATATGAATGAAAGAAGCCAGATGGATCTTTCTGGTACATAGTGCTGATAGCTTTATCTGAGAGAAATTTTATGAGAGACATAAAATTCATGCATATCACGCAATCCACTGGGATTAGATCTGAGCTGAGCACAGACAGAAACCTACAATCAAGCTAACTAGCTCTGTAATGAACTGAAGCATGTTGCTGACAATTTTATAGTCATTTGGGATCCCAATGACAAACCCACAGTGTTTTATAAATGACATTTTATCAAACGGTGTCATAAATCTTCAGTGAAGTACATTATCTGTGAGATACAAAAGGTGTTTTGGCAAACATGTTTTATGCTTAGCTTTTCTGCAACAGAACGTTTTTAACTTGTTGCTCTGTTTTTCATTTGCTCTCTTCTCCTTTATTCCCTCTCCCCTGAAAAGCACTTTGTACAGGAAACTTAACAGTCTATCCTAGCTATATTTGCTTCAACATAATTCCCATATATTCCAGTATCTATCTATTTACTTAAATTTCATCCCAGATAGGCTTAAAATTAGCAGCCAACATACATAGAGCAGTGACTCGCAGAGGGTAGATAGCCTCCTTTCAGAGTGTACGGATAGTTTTGTTCTATCTGAAGTAACCAAATGCTCCAATCACACCTAAATCAGACAGAAAGCAATTTGCCACAGAAAGTGGTGGGAAGCAACAAAGCAGGAGATTATGGAACTGTGTACAACTTCCCCATGTGGTTAGCTGAATGAATACATTTCATAATTTGCTTACACCAGAGCCAGATTTCAGACCACAATAGCCATGAAGTTTATGGTTTTTGGGTCACTTCCACTCTCCAAGTCTTGCCTGCCTTGTGGAAATGGTGAGACCATATACCCTGCCATGAAGTCTGTGTGGGAAAGGCAAGATAGTGTTGATCTCACCATTCAGTTTAGGCAAACTTTCGGTGCTGGTTGCTTTTGCAATCAGCAGCCACCATCCAGGGCCTACCATGGGCTGCACCAACCACAAAAAAGGAGAAGAATGAAAAATCAGTTTGGAAGTAACTGGCTGTCTATTTCCGGTTTCATTTTTGGGAAGATGGGGTCAGGCATAAAACAAGGCACAGATTTGCTCTAGTGCAAAATTAACACTCCTGGAGAGGAAATGGTCCTATTTTATTTTTGTTTCCCCCCAGATAGCATCAGATGTATGGGCTGGGGGGAGGATTTGATATTGTAAAATTATCTTGGGGGGCTGAATGAAGCCCAGAGACTGTTCATCCCTGAGGTGAAAATGTGTTTATTTTTTCCAGATATTTTCCTGCTGATTTTGCTACTTGTTAAATGTTGTTAGTTACATTTGGTTTATAATGAATTGTTTTTAATGGACATTATTTGTCTTGTTGCATCATCATCATCATCATCATCATCATCATCATCATCATCATCATTTTTTTGATGATGATGATGATATGATGATGATGATGATGATGTTATTTTATCTGTTTTTATTGTAAACTGCTTTACACTGGCCTAAAATATGTATATGTATAAAACCTGTGTGTAGGGAAAATTGCCAAAATGTTTGTTTTTCTTGAATCCCACCAGGCAACATTTCATACTTGCACAGCCTTGCCTTTCTGGAACTTTGAGTCCCAGTCTGATCTTTGGCTTGGAACATAAGTATCATACAGACAGCTAAAATACTTGTTCAATAAACATCAGATTTGCTACACTGCAACCTGAACCACAATGTTTCAAAACACAGAATAAGAAATCTACGTTCCCCAGAGCAGCCCAGCTTCAGCTCCATACACAGTGGATTGCCTAGAAAGACTATAGATTATTAAGGAAGGAAACACAGGCAGAAGAAGGTTGAAATGGTATAGTTGTCCTTGATCATCAAAGACATAATGCCTGGAGCATCACAGTGTGGGCTGGTACTTGTCAAATCAGTGGAGTAGTGACTCCATTCCATGGTTAGTCTGAACTTTAAAGGAAATATTCAAGGCCCTGAACCTATTTTGAGCATAGGTTTCAGCACCTTGGATAGGTCCTTCCAAATTCAGGTTAAACTCTGGAGAGAATCCACCATCCACTGATATGGAAGTTTTCAGTTGCCACTTGGTTATCACAATAAATATCCGCACTATGGGCAACGTAGTTTGAACAGTACTGCAGAGGTACAGTTTGGCCATACATCTGGTATCTACCTCATGTATATGTGCAAGGTGTGGCAGGATGAGGCCTATGCGTGCAGCCTTAGGCATACAAGTCAAAATCATGTTGTTCATTCTAAAGATAAAATCTGACCAACCACGTCATTTTGATCTAGGGACATTTGTACAGACTAATGCCATGTGGTTGGTAGCGGTGAAACTGGTATACTACTTCTGCATTGATTGTTAGATTCAGGAGTCTTATCCAAATGAGCTTAGCATCAAATTGGATCAGTGTGCATCATATAACCTCATCCTTCTGACAAAACTCTTCAAGTGAAAACAGATATCTCAGCATGGCCACAATATAAAACTTCCTGGTCCTTCTCATGATAAATGATAGAGTGCGTTTGTCAAGTTGTGATTTTCCTTTAATGGTTTTTAAAAAAAAGTTGGCAAAAGCACTTATTTTGACCAAGCAACATACCTACAGAAGAATTTATCTGGAAAACAGAAATACACCTGGAAGTCTTTATGTGTTTAAAACCACTGAATATTTGTTAAGAGGAGAGTCCTTTTCTGTTCCATTGATGTAGCAATGTAATTGTTTCTGGCATGTAAAAATTACTGTAAGTGGTTAAGTCTATAAAGAAAGGCACAATTGAACCTTATTAGAGCTGTCTTCATTTAGATTGATGGGCTGCAGTCATTTTAATATATTTTGAAATTAATATTGCTTGGCATTATAATTAAATGTGTCTTTCTTTATTCGCTCAGTTTTGAGGACTCGTTTGGACTCAACCCTAAAGGGATTACTTCAGAAGGGAGCTCTTATACCTTTCACACTTCTTGGGAGAGTGGAATGCTACACAAATAAGCACAAAGACTCTTTATCTCTAAGCTAAGGATAGAGCCGTGTACACAACAGAAAAGCACTGAAGAAAACTGGTGCTACCATAGGTAGTAAAGCTTATGATTAAAAAAAATAATAAAGCTTTGGAAATATTTTTAAAGCTCTAGAAACCTGTCCAAGAATTATCCCATAAAGAGATCCAAAAACAATAATAACAAAAGTCACTTCATAGAGTTAAACTAAATCAGTTTACAAATCAAATCAAACATAACAGGAGGCCAAACGTCAAACCTTCCCAGCTCCCGCAGATTCCGCAGTCTTGCCTGAATCTTTGTTTCAGCAAATACCCTCTTAACAGTATTATGTGCCCCAAATTGGAATCTGACACTTACGAGGAAGTAAATTTGTTGAAAATTGAATTTATTCCTGAGTAGGTACTCATATAATTCTCACCTACATTCTTTTTAGCTGAGATGTATGTAGAATGCTCCCAACCACTCTCCTGTGAACAACTGCACTCATGATTATATCCTGCTAGTTCCTCCTCCACTCTAGCCTAGACTTGGGAAAATAATGATACATGATAGGGATTTAGCCTTAGATCCAGCAAACAGACTCATGGAGCATAAATCCCTACCAATATAATTATCTCAGTGCAGAGACAGTTTCTTGTTACTCCTGAATGTGCAAGATCTGCTACAATACTTAAAGGTGTAGCCCTTTCTTCTGGCTATTGATAGAGCAGGGCTCTCCCTGGGTACTTTCCACTCATTCTTGCACAGCCATTGGAAGAAGAGTACTCTCTGCCGCCTAAGTAAGGCTGCTCTTTGTTCATTTGGTGTCTTGAGAACTTCCAGAACATGTCCAGGTGTAGTGCTCTGCTCAGCCAGTGGCCAGGAGAATGGAGGTGTGCCAAAAAGCCTCTTGGCTGGTCTTCTGCAGTATAGGAAAGACATTGAATGGGAAAATACAGGATACCTCCTTGCACAATGTCAATTTAAGTACATGGATCAGCACAGCCAATATTTATGGCTGCATCCACCATCTCATGTTTCTTCTGGTGAGATATTTCCTTCATCTGCTCTGTCATCATCTGACTGTTAGTGTTAGCTCCTCTTTAGGATTTTATGCAGATTTGTTTATTTACAGTGCTGACAATATTTATATTTGTGAAAACACACCAGTAAGACTGATATTTTACAACCTTGTGTATGGTAAAAGGAGCACAAAAAAAGGGTATGTCTCTCCTCTTACCTGTCTCAAAAATGCAACACAAAAAGCAACAATAGAACACCAACTCACTGTTGTGGTCAGCTCTATCCTTTGCCACTGCTGTTGTTTTAGACCTTTCCTTAAGCGTTCATACCAGTTTAGGAACAAGTAAAGATGGAGAAGAGCTGTGACCATAATTTCAAATAATAAAAATGTCGCTTGCTATGACCAGCAATAGCAAATCCTCTCCCCAACAACTCTAAAATGCAGCGGGAGAAGTAATGCAAAGGCATCCCAAGTTTTTATTCAGCTCAGTCATGATGGCACAATGAGTGGGGTCTCATCAATTGTGAGACTTAATTCACTCATGATAAGTGGGGTGGCACCCAGATTGTAGCTGTGAAAAAGGCAGCAGCATAACAAGAAGAAAATAGAATGGCCACTGTGCTGACAGAGTTACTGGGAGGAAAGTTTAACCTGAGGAGGATTGGCTAGCATCTTTAACTGATACACACAGCCTCTGGGTATAAACCTGGGTGGGATCTGTGTCAGGGTTGTAGAGATGAGGAGGAGAAAATGAATTTAAATGCAAAAATTACAAGAATCTAAGCAAGAAAACCATGTATTTGTCTGAAACCTAGTCTCATATAGACTGTACTGTCACTTCCCAGAGAAACACTGAATTAGGGAGACCAGGAATTATCTGCATGTACAGTGGCCCCTCCACTTTTGTGAGGCTTTGAGGCACAGAACCCTTGTGAAACTAGAAAAACTGTGAATAAATCCCCTCACGCCCCCCCCATTCCCTTCTGGGGTTCCCTCTTCCCATTCCCCTGTCTTTTACCCTGGTGCCCCAGCCTTACTTCTCTGCACCCAGGAAAATGCAAGGGAATGGGGGAGGGGAGGAAGACATGTGCGCACCTTCCTTCTCTGCACACTGTGCTCACCCTCCCATTCCCTTGCCTTTTACCTTGGCATGATTTCTCTGTGCCTGGACAAAAGGCATGGGAATGGGGGTAGGAAGGTATGCACATGCCTTGCTATTCCACACATGGTGCACCTTCTCTGCTTCCAGGCAAAAGGCAATGGAATGGGAGGAGGAAAATGAGAGGGGGAGGCATGCACACCTTGTGAATAATCAAATTCATGAAGGTCAAACATGCAATGTGGAGGGAGGACTGTAAAGTCATGAACAGACACCAGGTCGCTTGTTTTTTGTTCAGCTGAAGTGTCACTGGCATTCTCTCTTGGCAGCTAGAGGCAGATGGACAGCAGTAGAATTGACCCCTTTAAAGTATCGATATAAACATCTGCTTTGTTCTGAGTATATTTGTTTTTCTGGATGTTTTCAATGACACAACAATATCTGCCAGTGTAGACTATAGACTAGACAGCACATGCAAACACACCTGGGATTCTCTAGGGGAATCTCTCTGTATGTATCCTGGATATGTGCCTATGGATACTCAGAAGTGAAACTCAGAAGTGAGCTCAATGGAGATAGCTCGCTGCTAAGTATATTCAAAAATACAGGAAATAAAAAAGAACAAGGAATCATTGGTAGAAAGCACTAGGATTTGGCCTTTATTGCATCTTGTATAGAGAGATTCAGGGCTGAATTCTAATACTAGTCCTAACTAGAGAAGGCCCATTGAATGGACTGGATTTACCAATGATTGGGAGACTTTACACCAAGGTACAAACACTTTTGAAAACACCATTTCCTTTTGTAGATACATTTACCTACATCTATGTATACATTTCACTGACTAGTGGTCCTATCTTGTCATTCCTTTCATGACACCTCGAATTGCCACATGAGGCAGCTCCTTCACTCTGCCTAACAGAAGGGCCAGTCCTGCTAAATAATATATGAATAAGTTTTGTTGCATGTGAAAGGAACATGGAAAAGGGATCTGAATGAGTTCTTCTGGTCTCTATAGAAAGCAAGGCATTACTGTTCTGCATTGCTTTAAACAGTGTCAGAATGTGTGGAGCTGGACCACTGCAGGAGCTTTGCTGGTGATTGTATAAGAGCCTTGAAAAATCAATTATGAAAGGAAAGAAGATGTGATGGAAGTAAGATGGGAGAGAACAATGTCAACAAATTCTGATTTAATATAAAAATCAAATCCAGAAAGAGCAAACTTGTCAATATGGTCAGTTTTTAAAGCATTGAGTGCAGTTTCTTAGTCATAGCAGCAGGTGTATCAGATGTGCTCCCCAGAACAAGTACAAATCTTTGGCAGGAAATTGCATTTTCCCAGCACTCATCATACAATATCCTGGGCGGGGGAGTGGTGTTTCTCCAGAATTAGTGGTTTGATTGTTATTGTGAGTTCTGTGTGGACTGTAGTTGTGTGTATATGTTGTGTAGACCTACTAAATGGTATCTAGAAGAAAAGTGGCAGCAACTAACTCTTTACTCTTATGTCACATTGCAATCTTTGGAAAATTTATTTTTTTAAAAAAAATTATGAAGAATCCCAAGACTAGAATTATGACATGTGTGCTACTTTCTTGTGCTGCTGTTCCTTAGTACCCACAAATCCAACCTCACTGGCTACAACAATGCCACATAGTGTTGAGAATCCTTTTTATTATCATGCAGTGAGAGACTGCAGGAACAGAGCTACATGTGCTTGTCATTTCCTTTGAATAAGAGATATTCCCTGCTTGGCCATGGAAACCCACTGGGTGACCTTAGGCGTGTCACACACTCTCTGTCCCAGAAAACCCATGATAGGTTCACTTTAGGGTCATCTTAAGTTGGAAATGACTTGAATGCCAGGGCCATCTTATCCATTATCTCCTTTAGGCACAGCACCTAGGGCCTACAAAAATTTTAGGGCCTATGAAAACATGATTAACTAAAAAACAAACAAAAAAAAACACCAGAGTCTACAAAAACAGGATTAACAATAACAAAAAAGTGTCCCTAGTGGTACATTAAGGTGAGTCAAATATAAGAGTGCCAAGGGCCTATGAAAAGCTTAATGCAGTCCTGTTGAAGGTACACGACAAAAACAATAACTAGAGACCTAGGGTATGTATGTCATATTGGTTTGATTTTCAAGTACAAAAGTTAGACCATGAGTTGGACTGAACAGTGTTTTGGCTGTTAGACAACAACCTCTACACACATAACATCTTTACCTTACAGCTCTTACTTCTGCCCTTGTCTCTTCCAAAAAATACTGCAGGCTATTTCTACATACATCCTTTGGCTGCTTCTATCTTGGGTTACCTCAGGAACTAGCATCCTTGGGCAATTACCACCACCATAGAGTGCTGTGAATGCACAGCCTGCCCATACCCTGGGTCTCCCTTGCAGAGCTCAGAAAGTTACTTTTGAACAGGAATTTGTTGCTATATTCAAAACTCCATCTTAACAAAATAACTCATGTTACCCAGAGTAAGAGAAAGTTAAAGAACCCTAGTAATCACTATGGAAATTCCAAAGTTTTGCCATGATACCATTCTGAATAAAACAAGTCTTTTTCTAAATAGCCAGTAGGGATTACATTTACCAATTCTTTGTCTTAAGAAATAAAACCTTGTGGAAAGGAAAATAATAAAAACATAAGTATAAATGTAAGTGAACTCCTAGTCAAGGAAGAGCTTTACTAGGAGTTCATAAGGACTTGGGCCACTTGGGGTGCCAGGTTTGTACCCTATAAATGAACCAGAAACTTGGTGAGTTTGGCCTTCCTTATATGGTTGTGTAGAAACACATCATGACGTGATCCAAAGATGTCTCTAAGGACCTAAAAAGACAGTTCTTGTTGCTCATCAATCTGGAAAGGGATACAAAATCATTTCTAAGGATTTGGGATTTTCATCATGCTACTGTCTAAGAGATGCTATACTATACGTACTTGGACTCATGCAGTTAATGACATTTTGATGTCCTCCATGGGAGAAACCAGGGTGCTTTGCAGCTGGTGCTGGGTACAAGAACACTGCACATGAAAGAGGCAAAGGCTATGTAGAGCCTGGCCACATCTTCATGTTCCTCTTGGATCACTGTGGGCCTCCTCCTCATGATTTAGTCATTCTCTTTGGTGGAACTGACTTGGGGTTGCTGAAATGCAAGGCCCTGATTCTATGAGCTCTGACTGATTTTCACTTTATATAGTTATTGGCCTGAAGTAATCCTTGTTTGGTCTTCTATATTACCCTACCAAGTTTGTCAGAGTAAGGGTGATCCCCAATGTCTTGACCTTGCTTGTAGGAAGGTAAAAAGGAAAGTTCATAAGGGCTTGGGCCACTTTCTCCTGCGTCCCACCATAGTTTTCCCCCACCAAGCCAGCCAACCTGTCTTTCAAGTCCCCGGGAACATGTTACTCACTTCCAACAAATGAACTCCATCAACCCAACAGAGTTGTGGCCATCAGAAAAGGACTAATCAGACACTTGTCACTTGTCTGTGGGAGGTAGCAGGAGGAGAATATATGAATTTAGTGCACACCTTTGCTACTATTTTGGTGTAAAATAGGGCTCTGAAACTTACTCTTTAGGCCCTGGGACCCAGGGGGTGGGAAAGAGGCTACCCTTGAGGCAAGCCTGGTGTTCAGTCTCTCACTGGTAGAGTCCTGTAACTTGGGTAGGAGTCTCCTGGATTTACCTTCTGGTTACACTCAGCTGGGGATTGCCTTTAAGGCTCAGATGTTTCACCAAGGAAAGGCTGAAGAGGCAGTCAAGGAGTGACACCTGGCCTGGGGTGGATCCACATCAGGTTTCTCCCCACTTTTGCTCCTTCTAGATCAATGAAATGTAAATAAGGTGATAATGGGGTTCCCATTATTCAGGCAACAGAGCTGAAGGGAGATGGTTCTCCCTCAAGGCAAACAAAGGGTTAATGAACTGCTAGGGTTAAGATTACATTTTATTGGGGATCAGCATCATAGGTCACAAGAGATAGTTGCCCAATCAGGGGTAGAAAAGTGAGATGCTTTGGTGAAGAAGTTTTTAAAAAGCCTCAGAGGACAAAGCAGAGGAACAAAGACATCAATGAATGGAGGCATATTGCTGGTTGCAGGTAGGCCAGCTAGGTCTCGCCTCCTGGCTCTGCCTCTGCACACCATCTCAGCCCTGATCACAATGTGAGTAATTAGGATGTTTCCTATATAGTCGCATTAGGTTTTCTTTTCTTTTGAAAGCTTCAGCTGATATGATGCAACTATCTGTAGTTAGTGCGCACTTCTAAGTGCACTAAGCGCAGCTTCCCATGTATAGTGATATCTTCTGTTATTTACATTGCCTGTTCTTAGAATAAATAATTTCCTTTAAAAAACTCCCTGTTCTCTCCATTCCCACATGCTTGTCAGTGACATGTGTGGGTAGGATTCCTCTCTCCCAGAGGAGAGAGGAAAGGCATTTCTAAGCTTAGAGATTGGTGGCTCCCTTGTGGCCTTCCACTGGGCTACGAAGACGGGGATTTTAATTCAGTGGGTGGTGGCAGCATTTAGTTAACAGAACCTGGGGAGTTTCTATCTCCTATTCAAGGGCAGAAGTCAGCACTGAGTGGGAGAAGGGCCCTGGGTCCATGACATAAGCTTTAGATCCAATAAAGTGGCCCTTAATTAACTGAATTTTCTGTGTCTGGTCTCATTATTCCATGGTTGGTCATCAAATACAGAAAGTTCAAAACCAGGCTCACTATACTGAAGAGTGGTCATACCACTCATATCTCTTCAAGAACAGACAAAGTCTTCCCTCTCCATTAAATCCTCACCCAAGAAGTCACAAAAGAACAAGAGAATAACATCCAAATCTCTGCAGGCTTCTCATACCTTGGCTAATGTGAATGTTCATTACTCATGAATCAGGAAAAGACTGGACTAGAATTGTGGTTTATAGAGGAACAGTGAGCGCTCTAAAAAAACATTGCTGCCCAACTGAACCTTAGTAAAGATCACATAGACATTTGGAACAATGTTCACTGGACAGATGATTCAAAGGTAGAGCTTTTTGGCCTCAGTGATAAATTTATGTTTGCCAAGGAAACAAACACTGAGTTTGAACAGACGAATCTCATTCCAGCTGTCAAGCATGATGATGAAAATGCGATGGTTTGGGCCAGCTTTTCTCCTTCATGACCTGGGTGGTTTGCCATCATAGATACAACCATGAATTGCTCTGCAATGACTCAGAAGATTCTAGTGGAGAAATATCAGGCCACTTGTACAAGAGCTAAAGTTGAACTGGCACATAGCAATGATTCTACATGTTCAAAATGATCTACTAAAGAAGGGCTGCAGAAGAAGAAATTCCATGTTTAAGTACAGCCTAGTCAAAATCTGGACCTAAACCCCATCAGAATGTTACGGGAAGACCTGAAGCAAATTGCAAATAGAAAATGTAGCATCTTTGTGTGTCATTTGTTCACCCATATTATCTCTCATTCTTTGTCTGGGATTATAAGATTTGATTAAGATTTAATAATATTTAGGTTGGAGAGTAGCATAGGAATGGGGATGGGGGGCGATTCGCTCCAGGTGGCAATGTTTCTGGGGCATCCTGGCCTGTAACCATGCCCCCACGCCCCCTGGTCACACCCCTGTGCAACACAGCCATGCCCCTGCACAGTGGCCACTCCCCTTATGCCATAGCCTCGTCGCCTCCCATCCTCCCTCCACACACTCCAAGCTCTGCCACTGAGGTTGGAGATATGAGATTAATCTAAGGGGTGTGTATATATATATATATATATATGTGTGTGTGTGTGTGTGTGTGTGTGTGTGTGTGTTTTATTGCTGTTCTATAGCTTTCCATTTCTTGAAAGGAAAAAAAAACCTGAGAATTGATAAGTTAATATCTTTTAATGTGTCCTTTAAAAATATCCTTGAAAGTACATAAAGTGTTACTCTTTACATTAATAAATTATTTCACTTTTACTCATAATGTTACTTCTGACATGTTGCTTTGTTAAACTCTCATTACACCCAAATGTAACTGCTTACATGTAGTTATATAACTTATAACTCATTGCCTTCAGGCTCTGCCCCTGCACTAGACTGCCTGAAATCAATGGAATTTAACTTTGCTGCTATGATTGGCATAAGCATTATCCAGCTAGTATGTTGAACAATATCTTTAATTACCAACTTCCAGAGACAAGACTTCTGAGATAGTATTTTAGAAAAATAATTATTGGTCACAAACTAAACGAACTTGTGTGAATTAACTACTATGGTAACAAAGCTCATTGCGTGTATTTGTGTGTGTGTGTGTGTGTGTGTGGATGTGGATGTGTGTGTGTTTTAATATGTTCCTGCTTTTGATCATTCTACATTTACAGACTTACAACTCTCTAAGTAAATTACATGCCACCGAAAACTGGATATTATTTTAGGAAGAACCAAAGCACCAGATTGCCATTTTTGTACTGAAATTACATTTGATAATCCACTTACAAGGAAGGAAGTTGATGATACTTTAGTGCTGAATAGGAGTGATGAATGGAAATTTTAAAAAAATGTGATACAAAAACAAGAGCCAAGCAGATTCTGGCCTACATTCAAAATATCATTACCAGCTTGAAAACCCAGAGATTGTGTTTGTCCCTTATGCCCGAAGACAATGTACTTTATATCTTTTAGCAGCAGTGGGTATGGGGCATAACAAACTTTGTCTGAACTTACTCAGTGTTCCACATTTGTCAACACATATTTATCACCAAGTTGTCTTTTTTCCCCATTGTTTCTCAGGAGAAAAGTAACTGTATTTTGATAAAACATGTTGTAGGTTTTATTTGAACAATGGAAACTTGCAGCAAAATGAAGTCTATCCTCTAAAAGGAGAGACCTAGTTTTTTGCTCTTGTAACAACAGCTTGTCTCTTGAAACAGTAAGGGAACTATATTTCACTTCTAATTTAAGTTTCTACCTTTTGATTTTATTTTTCTTGACTGTTCTATAACATGTCTTTGCTGCTACACAGAACTGCCATATATAATCAATCAGCACCATGTTGGCTACCTTTTAAAATTAATTCATTTTTACTGGACTTGATTTTGTGCTTTTAACAGCACAAGTCACGAACTTAATATTTCCTTGCCAGCTTTTCTGCTCATGGTCATGGTTTAATCCTTTCTCTTATCTAGCCCTATGTATACTGACCCAAGCTTCATCGGGAAAAGTGGAAGGAAGAGAGGGCGAAGCACTGCTTGTCTTCTGGTGGTGGTGACTATTTATTTATTTTATTGAAAATATTTATATTCCACTCCCTGTCTGAAGATCTCAGGGTGGTGTACAAGAAAGCAGCATGACCATTTTGAAAGAATATGAAAAATAAAGATAATTGCAGAAGACTAAAAATATATTAAACAATGTAACAATCTAAATGAAAAGAGTTTAAAATCAGTTAACATTTTTAAACAATGCACCCATGTGGTTCTATGTAAATCTAGTTAGATTCCTGATGCTTTTGTAAATTACCATGTTTTCACAGAACAGCAATGTGGACACCAACTGGGCCTCTAAGGGAAGGGCGTTCCGTATAAATTATAGGCCATTTCCGCACTAGACTGTTATAGCACTATTATTCCACTTGCAACATCCTATGGAATCCTGGGGTTTGCAGTTTCGGAGGTGGCCCCTCCCAAAACTGCAAACCCCAGGATTCCATAGGATGTTGCAAGTGGAATAATAGCGCTATAACAGTCTAGTGCGGAAATGGCCATAGATTCCTCACAGTGTCCCAATAGTGCCCACACAGGCACATGTACACAGGCACACACAAGTTTCCTCCTGGAGTACTGGAGTTTGGGAGGCAGAGTTGCAACACAATTAAAGATGGTCTCTCCTATATTATTAAATGCAACTGCTATGGTGAAGGTATAGTACTAGCAGCTGCTTTTGCCTGGCATTGTGTCTACATTCTCTTTCCATCTGCTGTAGAGAAGAGGATCCCAGGGTGTTTCCAGGCAGATAATTCCTAATGCTAGTTCACAAGACTTCCAGAAGTCATTTCATCTTTCCTTTTTTAATGAATTTTTTTTTCCCTAAGGAAAATAAAAATGAAAAAGTTCGTGGGAAAACATAGCAGGGGGTTGAGGGTTGGACTTGATGGTCCTTGTGGACTCTTCCAACTCTATGATTTCCAACTCTATGATTCTATGATTCTAGGGTTATAAATAGAAGATCACATCTCCAGCACCCTTGTCCCAATAACACCTAAGTAACATTCGCTGGATTTGGCAGGACCGATTAATTTAATTAATTTAATTTTAAAAAAGCCTCCTCTGGAACCAATCTCAATCAGTGTCTCTGTAGAACAGAAGTGGGCCACCATACGGGGCCTTGGGTTGCATCAACCCTCTTTCCCAGCACTCCTGGGACCCCTAGGCCACCCTGGGAGTCCATACCCAGCCATATTTTCAAAACTTGAAATAACGTTGACTAGACAAGTCATTTCTGGATTTTTAAAATGTCATTCTTCATTGTTAAACGGCATTGGTGGGGAGACAGAGCTAGTGTTAACTGTAAGATGAAAACTATTTGGGGAAGGGGTCCAATTTTTCCTTTTACAACCCACTGCAGAGCTGTTTTGTGACTGCTTTTAGAGATTTAGGGAGCAGTTTGGGGGACTTAAAGTGATAGGAATAACAGTGAGAAAACCAAGTTAAATTACCACACTTGCAGGTAATTTAGATGTGTTTTGGACAATTTAGGGGCCAAAAACTGCTCAAAGATTAAACTGGAGTTCCTGAACATTTTGGAGGTATGCCTCCAATGGGCCACATGTGGCCTGCACTTTCAGCATCTCTGATTTATGTAGAGAAGTGCACCCCATAGAGACACTATTCTCCATTTTTGGACCCTCACTTTGCTATTTCAGATCCTCTGGTGGAGGGATTTGGAGTAGGGCAAAAGGAGTCCTCTAGAAGCCAAGTCCCCAATGGTTTGGGTCCAAAATTGTCTCAGGGACAGCAGCCCCCTCCCTCCGCTGATTGCATGAAGACCTTGCTGCTATATGCAGTAGGTGGGCTACAGAGTCTTCATCCAGGGTACAGGGGATGGTTTAGCAATCCCTCCTTTACACACTCATTAAAGGTATTGAAGCTCTCTCCAGTTTTCAATCTGGCAACCCAGAGTTCTGACAAGGATAGAAGCGGACAAACCTACCTTGAATCCCATCTTGGAAGAAAGACAGGATATAAAGTCAATAAATAAATGGAGAAAATAAACGAAGTTCCCAAGGAAGTGGGTAGGTGAAGTCATGGTTGCATCATCAAATAATTTGTCAACAGGTTCATGGTATCTCTCTGATATGCTTCTCAGCAACCTTATTACTCTGAAGTGAGGCTTCTGCTGCGCAATGGCATCCCCGCATTCACGGACCTCTACAGGTGGCCCAAATAATCCTCTCTCCAATTGTCCCAATTTGGCAGGGACAGTCCTTTTTGGACTCTTGCCCCTTTGGACTACAACTCTTTATCCTCCAACTGTCCCAGTTTGGCAGAAATGTCCCAATTAATCCCTTATCTCATTCTTTCAGATGCTGTTAAAATGTCCCAGCTTATCTTTCCTTCTGCCACCTTGCCCCTTTGTCTTCAGTTAGTTTCACTAAACTGAATTCAAAGTGCAAAAGCAGTTTGCATTCAATTAATGCAGGAGGAAGAAGAGAGTAGGGAGTTGAATCTTGCCCTTCCCAGTAGGCTTAGGCAAAAGCAAACTGCTGAAGTCTCTCCTGGCTTGTATGTGCTTCCTCAGCAATAACTCTAGCCATCTTGACCACACTCTGATATTGCCTAGCCACATGTGTCCCAGTTCTCATCTGTGAAATCTTGGTGGGTCTGTGTTCTCAATTTGCAAACCTCCCATGTTTTCTGACTTT
Organism: Ctenosaura bakeri; assembly: GCA_948474755.1. Lineage (NCBI taxonomy): Eukaryota > Metazoa > Chordata > Lepidosauria > Squamata > Iguanidae > Ctenosaura > Ctenosaura bakeri. The sequence continues at coordinate 470,940 of CAOLHI010000938.1, forward strand.
CTTCTTCTTTAGTTTTTTTTCCTAACCAGAGAAAATCTATTCAAGAGAATAAGATGTGCAGTGCCTTCCAGTTGTAAGAAACAGGATCTATCTGTCTGTATGCATAAACATCTCCGTCTTAGGCCTGTCTGCCCAGCAATAAGTTCCACTGAGTTTAATGGGTAGCTAATTGTGTGCATAGAACTGCAGCCTAAAAGAGGAGTCTCACTTTTCAGTGCACATTTGCTACAAGAATACTAAAAAAGAGGGGAATACTGGGGAATATTGGGCAATGTTCCCTTGTAATATAAAATGATGTGAATCAATCCTTGCAAAATCTCCATACTTAATGCCTTACTCACTATCGTTCATGCTCCAGGACTATAGTATACAAACATACTCAGAGGGTTCTGACAATTTCAGTTATTTCACTTTTACTATATTAAATTTTGTGTGGATAGCTGAATCCCTCTCAGAAAGCCTCACCCAAAAGCAGTTTATGGAAACTGTTACAGCACTTAAGGGATGTTAAGTATTTTAGATCTGGTCCCTTTAGGTTGGTTAGATCGTTTATAATATAGAAATATGGATTCATTTTTTATAACCCCAAAGCTGTGTTATATTGTTTAACTTCTTTAGAAAGAGTGTGATGTCACTTTATTTATGAAAAAAAATGTTTTTTTCAGTTCAAGGTTTGGTCTGCCATTTGATTAGATATTTTATCTAATTAGCAATTATTTAATCAAATGCATTTCTATCCTGTGACTCTGCGTGTCTGTCTTTCATTCTCTCTCTTTCATAGCACAAAAAATCCATAAATGTCGAGTTTGCAAACAGAGCAATAACCCTTTAAAAATGTTACATTCAGTGGGCTGGTTTTCTTTGTCCTTGTAGCAGAATAAATATATTTTAATGCTTAACCCAAAGACAAAATTCCAGCTGCTATTTTCAGCTACTTTTGTGCCATTTCAGCTACAAATCTTGCACATTTCATTACTCACAAGAGATCTGATCCAACGCCCACTGAAGCAAATGGAAGGACTCCAATTTCATTTTCAGTTGGTGTTTGATGATCATAAGGGGTGAAGAGGGGGAGGGGAATAACAAATTAACATTTGAAGATGCACACATATCCACAGACTCCCAGGGGATGTGAATACAGCCAATAAATAGCTAGTTGGGTAAAGATATAAACATCCTGCTTTGTTTCTTCAAATTTACTGGCTCAGAATTCTAAAGATTTCAACTCCTACAGCTTTGGAACAGAATATCAGAAATGTCCAAGGATCCTGAAGAAGGTCAAGAATGGAAATTGGGCAGCAAAATACACATTGTTCAATGCAAGCCTTACATCCAAATCCCAAACACATTCAGCTGCTTCTGTCAACAAACCTGTAGCCACCTACTCAGAAGTTAAGCTCCCCTGAACTCAATGGAACATGTTTTTGAGTAAACTTCAAAAGTTCACCCTGAACTTACACCCTATGTGCATTACTGCAATGCAATCCCTTGTGTGTGTGTGGGGGTGCCTTTCAAAAGTGCCCAGAAGCTTTTGTTAACCCCTCTACAGACAGATTGTTAACTGGGACTGGCTACAGAGGGCATGCAATTCTTCTGTAACTCCTCTGGCAGCTGGTCTTTTTCTGGGGACAATTTAAAGTGGTGTTCACATGGCATGGGGCTGGGCTATCTGAAGGACCTTATCTTCATATATGAGCCCCCTACCACAAGCTCTATGATGTGTGGGTGGACACCCTTTTCTCAGTTCCATCAGCTTTCCAACATATTTGGTGGGAATATGGGAGAAGACACTATCAGTGGCTGGTCTCAGGTTTTGAAATTTTTTCCCTAGGCTAAGATGGCTACCTCTTCACTGTCCTTCTGATGACAAGTGAAAACATTTTTTTAATGCCAACAGGCTTTTTAGGAAATAACCACAAGAGCTTTTAATAATGTGCTTCTTTTGCTGACTTTCATCTTTTGTCTTTTAAAAGATATGTGCGAAATGGTTTTAATTCGATGGATAGTTTAATTGATTTTTAACAATCACTTTCTAAAGAAATTAAACAATATAGCACATCATTGGGGTTATAAAGCCAGAGCCAGAGAAACTACTGAAACAAAAGGAGTTGTTCATCCCTTGTAGTCAGCCCCAATTAACAAACTGGCTATGGTTTTATTTATGTGTCCGGAACTGCTTTTTACTATATTTGTTTTGATTTTATAGGCTGCCCTGAGTCACAGTATTGGGTTAAAAAGTGGGAATAATAATAATAACAGTCTAAACTGAATTGTTAGTCACAATGAAGGTAGGTGTATTCCACCCATTGAACCTACATACATGTTGACTTGGAATTAAGAACTGGATTTACAAATATGTAAGTAAACATATTGCTAACTCTGGAAAGGTTATAACTTCCAGACTGTTTTCACACTAGATGTTCTCTCTTGACTAGGCACATTTAATTTTTGAAGGGTGGGTACCTGACATTGTCACAAAATTATTGTTCTCCAATTCCATTCTAACAGATTAGTAGAAAATGAGACTAGATTTTTGAAAAGAAAATAAACCACAGTGTAGAGACTAACACAATGAACTTAAGTCCTTTCCTGGATGTCTGTTCAGAAGAAAGTCTCACTGAATTCAACTTAACTAACTTTTCTGTAGGTTTGCACAGAATGAAGCCTACATAGCAGTAGATTAGTCATATATAAACTATCAGTCAAATATTAAAACATTCTCTGAGTTAAAAACCCTGACATTGGCAGTTCTCAAAAGCTCACAGAAACAGCAATATTACTTTTTTCCTTGTGTTAAAATCAGGGGTGGGAATTGTGTGGTCTGTGGTCTGTCCTTTGGAAAGGGACCAATACAGCTGTTGGGGTCAGACTGCTCCCCAGGCCCTGACGCCCTCCTCCCAAATATTTTTACCCAAGAGTGTAACTCTTCAGCCAAAACAAAAAGCCACATAAAAATAGACAAACCCTTTGTGAGGCTGTAAAGTGCTGTTTCAGGGGGCTGTGGTATGAGCCTAAAAGGTGACCATATAGTCATTTCTGACTACCCAAAATGGCAGCCACAATGAAATTTCTGCTGCTCTCTTGCGTTCCAGAGAAGCCAAAAATGGGTTGGTGTATAGCTCTACACGTTGCTTTAGTCCCCCGATTTAAACCATAATAATGAAGTTGCAGGGGCAGGACTCGTCTAGCACAAGGCCATTATAGTAAAGGCTTCCTTCTGTGGTCACCATATTCCACATTTCAAATATTGATTGAAATGGGGAGAAAGATGTTGGAGAAAGTGTTGAAATAAGTGTGTGAATTCTAAACCCTGAAGGTGCAGAACCTGAGTTTTTAAACTCAGGCCATTTCCGCACCACAGTGTTAAAGTGCTGCTATTCCACTATCAACCTCCTATTGAATTCTGGGGTTTGTAGTTTAGGGAAGGGCACTTCAAATTCTCAGCCAAAGAGCTCTTTGGTCTCAGTAAACTACAAACCCCAGAATTCCACAGGGCATTGAAAGTGGAATAGCAGCAGTTTAACACTGTAGTGCGGAAATGCCCTCAAAGAATGGAACAGCAGCAGCATCTCTAATTCTGTAGCTTTGTAGTGCTACAATCTTGCATATTTATGTGTGCTTTGGTGTGTACAGTAACACATTGAATGGGTGAACCCATTTCCATATATCAGCACTTCAGTATGCCCTCTTAAGTGTATTTCACACTGACCTTATTTTACCAAAGTGTGAATGATATTTTTGTTGCTGCTGTGTATCTTTGAGTTGTTTCCAATCTATGGTGACCCTAAATCAAATGTATCATGGGGTTTTCTCAGCAAGATTTGTAGAGGGGGATTGCCGTTGCCTTCATCTAAGGCTGAAAGAGTGTGACTTGTTCAAAGTCACCCAGTGGTTTTCCATGCCTGAATGGGGATGCAAACCCTAGTCTCCCAAATTCTTAGGGCCTTTCTGCACTACACTGCTACACTGCTCTTATTCTACTTTCAACATCCTGTGGAATTTGGAGGTTTATAGTTTACTGAGGCCAAAGAGCTCTCTGGCTGAGAATTCTAAATGCCCCTCCCTAAACTGCAAACCCCAGGATTCCATAGGATATTTAAAGTGGAATAATAGCACTATAACAGTGTAGTGAGGAAAGGCCCTTAGTCTTTGTCCAACATTCAAAACACTATGAATTATATGGCAATTTGCATTTTTCCCTTCAAAAAGAATTGAAATATTTCTTAAATAAAGCTTAAATAAAAAAAATACTAAAATAGTTTGGAAAATTTACACATTTTTGTCACTAATTTAATTTTGGCTCAACAGCTTGCTATCAGTTTGTTTTTTTAAAAAAAAGTTATGAGATTGCATACATTGTTCTTGTTGTTAAAATTGATCAGGGAAAATGATTTTTTTTAATAACAACCCACTCAGACTGTCCTTTCCCAAATAGTTTATATCACACCACCAGTATGGACGGAACACAGCAGCATATAAAACCAAATGAAAATGCTTTATCTGCTGAAGGATGGAAAGACATTGGCAATTAGCAAACTGCAGAAGAGCAATGACATTAGGATCTGCCACTTTGAAAGCTCATTATTTTCAAATAAAACAAAAGTATTCACCATAGTGTGGCCATTGCATATTTTAAAATCCCATCGAAACTGACATTCTGTCTAGAGCCTGTATAATGAAGGGATGCAAATTCTTGCTTGTTCTACAAAATTTTTCTCCTCACTTCTGGGATAATGAGATGTTTTCTATTGCTCCTGCAGGCTTATTGTTTTGTGGAAATAAATGAATTTGATTTTATCCAAAAAATCGGAGAAGTATATCATACAAATTACTTAGTTATGCTATGATAACTACTGCCTTGTTGCATGGACATCTAAATATTAGAAGCATTGGATGATTGTTTGAATCTTTTTGATTACTCATGTAGTTCCTCTGTGCCTTCTCTCTCTCTCTGTATGTGTGTGTGTGCGCGCACTTATCATGTGCATTGCTTTGTAAATGGAAAAAGACACTTTGTGCAAAGGCATGTTGTGCAAACTGTGGCAATTTTTACAGAGGAAGAAAACACTCATGCCATTCTTACAATGGAGGCAAAGATGTTCCTTGAGGTTAATGAACTCTTGTCAAATTGTTTTGATGTATTAAGAGAGGCTGTCTCCTAAAAAAAAAGAGAGAGAGAGAAAGAGAAAGAGAGAGAGGGAGTAATTTAGCATGATCTATCGTCATCCATAGTATGATAGGTATGCTATAATATGATGTGACCCTCAAATTTCTTATCTGGCATCAGCTTCATTAAATGCATGTGATGTTTATTTTAATCATTTTTATTCATTTAATGAGATCTTTTTTATCCCATCATATAGCCAAAGCTGTCAGGATGGCATACAATAAAATAAACCTAAACAATTTTTAAAAATTAAAAATAAAAATTTGTAAGAGGCAACTTGCAGCCTAAGAATTTATTAAGTTATCTAGCACATTGTTGCTATTTATGTCTTCAAGTCACTTACAATTTACAGTGGCCATAAGGCAAACTGACCACAGCTTGCCTGGGGCTGCGAGTGTGTGATGTGCCCAGTGTCACCCAGTAGGTTTCCATGACTGAGCAGGAACTGAATCCTGGTCTCCTGGGCCACAGTCCAGTACTCAAACCACTACATCTCTGTACATTGCAGCCAGTTAAAACAGTTAAAACCATGTACACATGGAAAAGATTAGATTAATACAAGTTTTAAAAGTTAAAATCATGTATGTGCATAAAGTTGAAAGCCACCATAGTACAGTTGTGGCATCTAACTCTATCTGATCCATTCATGGAACCATAACATCAAGGCACATGGATCACAAATGGATCTTTGCCTCTGCACAGATTACAGAGACCTGTGGTGGAGGGCTTTGGTGCCAAGGAAGCAGATCCCAGTTCTCAGCTACATCTTGGCTTCCAGCCAAGGACAGATAGGATGACTCATTCTCAACAGGCTTCTTGAGTGCTGGCTGTGCTGTGTAAAGTAATCACAGATGTCCCAAGACTTTCAGGGCTAAAATCTCTTCACGACGAGTAAGTGGAAGAAATTTGGAGGAGGGCTTATAAAGTCTCCCCCATCTCATTCAGTCTCAGTCAAGTCAGGCAGTACAACCCACCTACCCAAGTTTCAGGATTCGTTTTTATCTGTTCCCTAGTTATCCTATGGAGGGAATAGAAAAAAAAATATCCCAAAGCTGCCAAAACAGTTAGAGTTGGATGCAACACAAATGGACAATGCGCATTTTTCTGATCCTTACACCACACCAAGGGCTTGTCCTTTAGCTGTGTGTGAGTGTGTGTGTGTACACACACACACAC